>CM061041.1:73837571-74147571 GCA_030762985.1 Adelphocoris suturalis | reverse complement strand
CACACACACACACACACACACACACACACACACACACACACACACACACACACACACACACACACACACACACACACACACACACACACACACACACACACACACACACACACACACACACACACACACACACACACACACACACACACACACACACACACACACACACACACACACACACACACACACACACACACACACACACACACACACACACACACACACACACACACACACACACACACACACACACACACACACACACACACACACACACACACACACACACACACACACACACACACACACACACACACACACACACACACACACACACACACACACACACACACACACACACACACACACACACACACACACACACACACACACACACACACACACACACACACACACACACACACAGAAAGACACGGAACGAAAGTTGGTCATAATTGTCTATTACGAGAGGAAATTTTACCACTGTAAAAAAACAACAACCGTTTGATTTTAGTGGAGGCTACAACTTTTCCATCTTACAAAAGTGAAAACAATGCTTCCACTACCTATAGGAAGACTTGGAGCAATTTAAGAGATGAAATTTAGCATTTAGGTACCAATACTTCACTAGTAGGTACATGTCATAATTTGTCAATTAAGAAACGAAAAAATTGATACTCAATGTAATTAACGTTTGTGCAAGCACAGAATGAACTGATGAGTTGAAAACAATGAAATAGGTACGGGACCATCTACAACCTAAACCGCGCATTAGCTGACGATTTCGTCAAAATTGGGTGAAAACTGTGGAAATTTAGGTCATTACGAGTATTTCACATTGGCACATGCGCAGTAGCTATTAATGATACAATCGTGTTGAAATTGATATGAGGTAATCAAGTCATCTTCTTCTATCGCCCAAATTCAAGGGAAATCGAACGACTAGAGTGTGAAAAAATTGAGCATAATGGAATTTACGTTTCCGCATGCGCAGAGTGAAGTATTAATTTGGCAACAATGAAACTGGAAGGGGGACCATCTACAACCTAACCCGCGCTTTTCTCTGACAATTTCATCGAAATCGGATGAAAATAGTGGAAATGAAGGTCATTACAAGGATTTCACATAGGCGCATGCGCAGTAGCTGTTAATGATACAATCATGTTGAAATTGATATGGAATGATCGTTAAACGTCATCTTCATCCCCCTACTATCATCCCAATTTGACCAAGATCGGACGACTAGGGCGTGAGAAAATGATGCTTGTTAGAATTTACGTTTGCGCATGCGCAGAGTGAGGTATTGTGTCAAGAACGATGGAACTGATAGGGGACCGTTACCCCCTAGCCCGCACATTCCCTGAAAATTTCATCCCAACCGGATGAAAATTGTGGAAAATAAGCTTGTTACAAAGATTTGCGGACACGACAGATACACACACACACACAGACAGACACGGAACCAAAGTTGTTCGGAATGGTCTAAAACGTGAAATGCGAGTAAAAAATTTGATTTTGGAAACCAACAATTTTTTTTCTCCCAAAATGAAAACAATGCTTCCACTACCTTTAGGTAGAGCGGAAGCAAAATGTTCAAGGGGGTGGGGGTTAAAATTTTTTTTTTCTTGGTCGATTACAAAGGTTCATTATTGAAAATAATGAACCAAAAACTTGTAAATGAGCAAATTGAGCCATCTTCATGAGGCCGCCATTTCGTATTCCATTAATTTCGAGATAACAGACAAAGATTTTCTCAATCAGAATGTACTAATTTTTTTTTTTTTTTTTTTTTTTTTTTTTTTTTTTTTTTTTTACCACATTAAACTGTATTGTTTGAGAAATTAACATTACAGTTTTGATAGCAATAAGAATATAGTAGAATGTAAGTAAATATCTAATTCACATGAAACTTGTAGTTCAGGTACAACCCTGGTTCAGGTTGTCCTGTACCAGTCTTTAGCACAAAACACAATGCTTGAGTTTATGTAATGAGAGCATCTTGTGGTAGCTTCCTCTTCAGTCTGCGTATATTCGGTATAGGTGAAAGCTGCCTATTGTGAAATTAAGGATTATCTATCATTCGGGTGTGGAGAGCACTATAGGTCCTTTTGATCACTTCTTGTACGGCGGGTATGTCTAAATCATTGTGGAGCGTTGAATTTCGTACATACCACGGAACTGCAGTAATGAGCCTCATCACTCGGTTTTGAGTCACCTGTGATTTGTTCATATGAGATGCCGCCCACAAACCGCAAGCGTACGACCAAATTGGTACGTACTAAAGCGAACGACTAAATTTTTAAAATCTAATCTCAAACATTCTGAAAATACTACCTATTTTTGGCCTTGGACTATTATGGTAGAGGTGCGAACAGGGCTAAACTCGCCGCTTGAGGCGCTTCGGAAAAAACCAGTCCAGGCAGAGGGGGGATAGGAAGGTATCTTCTCAATGAGACCCGAGAAAGTTGATGAATCAGATGCCTTCCACGAAGCCACGTCCGAGATTGCAATATCAATCGCTATCATTTTCTTGAGTCACTCATTATCCACCATGTAACCCGATAGGCAATCACTCTCGGTTTCTCTAAGTGAACAAACGGGTATGTATATATGTATAAGTATCTATATATATGTAACCTCCACCACCGCACTGCAACCTGAGCGATGAGCTTTCGTTTTTCCCAAGCCAGTCGGGATATTCCGCCTTCATATCTATTAAAAAACTATCATGGGAAACCGGCTTCTATGAGGATTATTATGAGTGGGAAAAACGGTCGGTCTAGGCCATAAATCTCTCCTTTCCCCCATTTTTACTCACTCGGTCTTTGAATGTTGTTGGTTTCACTTTCTCGAGTTCAATAACCCTTAAGCCTCCGAGAGCCGTTCATTAGGTTTCCTCTCTTTTTTCAACCAATAAAAGATAATAGCTGGCGTAGAACTGGTCCTTCCGCTCAGCCCAGAAACTAGATTTGAAGTTGAGAAGATCCCACTTGATATACATCGCACGAGGGCGGAGGAGCCAGTGATTGACGCCTTAAGAGAAATTTTGACTTTGACAAGCAATTAAGTTATGTTTTTTCGTTTGTTCAAACTTTTAGCATGGAACATGCTTTGGCCATCACCTAACTGGGCAAAAACGTGACGAAACCGTGGAACGAACGTAGCGCGAGATTTTGTAATGATTTTCACTTACAACCGACCCGTTTCTAGGGAAATGTATCGATGTTAGTTTTTATCCCACGAAAAACGTTCGCCACTCGTTGAAAAGCCCTCAATTTATGCGTAAATTATATACTTCCAAAACCGCTGTAAATATGGACGAAGTTGAGATACACCTCTGATTTTAAAAGACCAAGCCGTTGCTGGGGAAATGAAACTTCTTTATTTTTCACCGGACAAAAATCGTTCTCCACTCGTTGGAAAGCTCTCGATTTATCACGCATTTTTTTGTACTTGTTCTTCTATTCAGGTCGTAGTTTTATATCATTTATATTTTATGAATGGATATAGTAAACAATGCTGCTTGTTTTGTTGTCACTTGGTTGAGAAGTTAATCTTGGTTATAGTAATTGTAGACGCGCACCATAACAGAAAATTACTTACTTAAGTACTCTGTTCTAATTTCGATTACTATAACATTTATGTCGTAGTTTTAAATTTATTTACATTTACGAATTAGCGGGAAGAAAGCATCTTTCATGTTTTAGCATTTTAGCCGAAGGCTCAAGGATGAAAGTTACCGGGGGTCCAACGGAGGGCCCCCCCTTGCGATACCCGAAGGGCCGAGTTTTTTTATGGTTGCGCTTTAATAATTTCAGCATATAACCAGTGAAATACTGTAGATAAAAGCATGACACTATACACTGAGTCACAACCTAATACCTGCTGCTTTCATATACCTGACTAAATGTTTATAGTCATTCTTCTTCGCAATTTCCAATAAATTTGGAAGATCTCGATAGTATCTGAGCGAGGGAATGTATTTTCTTTCTTCTTCATATAAAGGGCATAGCGTCAGTTTATGTTCCACATCCTCCACTGCGTCTTCGCAAAACTCCAGCCAGTCTTCTCATTTTCAAGCAACGATTAATTAGTCTATGACCAGTTCTAACTCTTACTAACTCCACCATATCACGACGGGGCAGCTATCGAGGAATTTGGGTTTTTTCTATACCAAATTCATGATTTGGTGAGTATACGCCCCTTCTTCTAATGCTTCCTGGTCGTACCAAGATTGCCATTCTCCGTACATAAGCATTTTCACGGTAAATATAGCGTCTGGTAAAGGTACTGGAAATGTTGCAAGTTGTCGGTGTCCGCAGTTGAACCCTTTCTTGCAGCTTCATCCGCTCGATCGTTCCCTTCCACATCAACGTGGGAGGATATCCACTGGATCAATATATTGCTGAGAGATCGCACTAGTTGCTGCGCAATTTCATAGACTAACTAATTGGAAGAGTACCCTTTATGAATGTTCTTAAGCATTTTTCAAGGGGCTTTGGAATCGGAGAAAATCACTATATTATTGTCTTGAGTTAGCGCATCTGCTTTTTATACTGCTTTATAGAGATAAGTTCATCACTTGTTATTTGAAACATGGATGGGAGCCTGTGTGAGTATGATTGACGTATTTGGGGGTCGAATATTCCTGCTCCAACTCCTTAGTTTGTTCAAACTTGAATCTTACATTCCGCACAGAACTTCTCAAGTTCCTGCACAAATCAGGTGTCTGTGAGTAAGAAGGGTATGGCAATGTGGAATTTTGTGTTGGTTTTATGGGAGACCCTCCGGTTAACTGACTTTCGTCTACTGCCAGAGGGCCCCATCAACACGGCGGATGGTGGAGGGGGGACTGCTGCCTACTAACTAGCGAGTTCACTGCCCCCCACGAGTCCAACCTCATTTGGAGGGCAGGCCGGTGAAGCTTTGGAGCTGGTTGCTTGCTCGTCGTCCCCTGGTGTTCTGTCCAGTTGCCAGGGGACTAATTGCTGGCCAGGGAGTCTGCTCCCCCCTGGGGCACGCTTCTGTGGCCTGGGGCATGGCCAGTGGCAACCCGGTTGACCGCTAATCGGTCCCTCCTTGGAAATTGGGTTACGAATAGGCCCACCGGGCTCAAGTTCAGAAGGTCGCTATGCAGACCAATGGCCTCACCCTGCCATTGCTCATGCCAGATGGAATTGGCTTTATGTTGCATGTAGGAGATTTGATCCTCTATGCGTATAGGCAACATATCAATGGAGTTATCACCAATGAATCTCCATGCAAGGGCATCTACACACTCAGTGTCATGAATACCCACATGGCTTGGCACCCACAAGAAAGTGCCGATCACGAAAGCCCGATGTTGAGGCTTGGTGTAGCGACACACGTAGGCTTTGTATTAGAGCATCATCAGAATATGTATCCCTAATCGCCTCGAAAGTACTTAGTGAATCGCTACAGATCACATAATTCCCAACTCCCAACAACTGGCAGTGTCGAACAGCCAGTGTCACTGCCCACAGTTCTGCTGAGTTGGGGCTCCATAGAGTATGTATGAAAGTTTACGAAAATTCGCTCATACGATCATGCTGCATGACTGATAGTTTTGCTTCCTCATTACCGAAGTTAGGGAAGCTTTGTGTTCGTGATTGAAGTAGAAAAAAGCGTCGTTATCCAGCATCAAAATTTTCACTTGCTTTTTGCGTTTGAGAGCTTGCTGGTCATTTTGGTTCCGTGTCCGTCTGTCTGTGGTGAATTCTTGTCACGCCCAAAAAAAAGTAGTTAAATAAATAGTAAAATAAGTATTAAAATAAACAGTGAAATTAATAGTAAAATAGATAAATAAATATTAAAATAATTAATAAAATAAATAGTAGTCTGTGCGCATGCGCAAACGTTAATTTATTATAAGTGGATTTTTTTATCATCTATTGGTTCGATTTCATTCAAACTCGGGAAGTAGATGGATATATGTTTAAGGGAAATTCCCTATGAATTATATTGCGATTGGTGGAGTAATAACTAAAGCGCATGCGCATAACTAAAAAAGGTCGACTAATGGACCGATTTAAGTGAAACCATCAAGGATTGTACGGTTTAGCTCCTAGACGTTCACCTATAAATTTCATTTCCGTTGGATTAATAGTAGTCTGTGCGCATGCGCAAACGCTAATTTCTTATAACGTCGTTTTATCATCATTTCGACTCGTATTTTGTTCTTCAACTAATTCTAAACGTCCAGGTAACAGTATGTGAGAAAGCTATACTGCCCACCCAACTTTGCAAATTGGCAGACGTTTTAATTCTATGTGACGGTCTTTTCTAATCGTAGGTTTCAAGGCTCTCAACGATTTTCCGAAAGAAAATAAAGTATGTAAAGACAGTTTTGGATCTCAGGATTAGGCGATCAGCATATTTTCCAAGGCCTAGTAAGGTATTCTGATTCCTTTTATTTATTCTCGGATCGTTATGGAATCCGACACTCCTTCGTTCCATAATCAAATAGTAAGTAAGGATGTCCACATTTCAGAAGTTGGTCCTTCTTGAAATTCTTGACAGTGATTTATGACGACCAATGATGTATGATGACAGATCCTTGACGCCAAAGATGGATTATTGAAGACAAACGTCTGGCCATTCGAAGTAGAGATGTGAATATTTCAGAGTGTAGTCTATCTTGAATTCCCTTAAGGAAATTTTCTCCAGACTGTATTATTTTGATGAAGACTGCATCGTTGATGACGTGTGTTCTGATTGATAAAACACCCATCCATGCGTCACTAGTCCACCTGTATCTAACAATAGCAAAAGTAACCTCATTTCTTGAGAAGAGAATTCCATTGAAATTACCTAAATCAGGTGGTCGATCTTATTTGTTTATACCTACTGGCATTTTCACTTTGTTCACGCTGATTCCATTCACACGCACGTTGACCCTCTTTTAGCGAATTTTCGTAATAAAAAAACCAAATGCAATGGCTAGAAACATTTTTAAATGGAAATTTTTGAAAACATTCTTCATTGAAATCCGGTTTGAGGCACTTATATGTATATATCATTCCAGACGATAACTCTCCTTAGGATCGAGATAAAAATCTCGTTCTTGCGCCAAAAATCAAGCTTTCCAAAAACGAAAGATATCTCTCATCACCTGTAACTATAAAAGCTGTGTTCTTTCTAATGTGCCTTCAGTTATAGTTTGTTACTGATGATGGCCTAACCGTCGAAATCGATTCAACATTGTAACTCTTTATTTTTCGTGGAAATAGACTACGTTTTTTCACTAACTTCCGCGTTGAAGTGATAGGATGTTTGAGAAAGGATTGTCAATAGCACGGGTGCAGACCTACGAGGGTACTAACCCGCCACATAGTAAGCCACTCTGATCAATTTGATACAACATTTGGTTTGTAATCATTTTGGGTTTTGGCTCACACAATTAAAGGATAGGTAATTAAAGTGATTAGTTCTGTAACGAAAATGAATGGACACTGGCATGAAAAATGATTAAATGGGGCATTTAGAAGCTGGAGAGTTCACCTAAAAAGAATATAATAATACAATAAAAAAATCAACAAATGCAAATGAAACCATGAAACGAAATATTAATGAACTGGATGAATACTATTCAAGTAAGAAAAAGCTCGTAAAATATTATTAGATAGAACCTAATTTTAACTCTTTCATTATTATTATTTTTTTAATGTTATTTAATTTATTCCTTTTTTCTGTTTTACTCAAATATTTTTAATTTGGTGTCATATATTTATTTTACTGTTATTCAATTAGGTGAACTGGTTATAAATTGACTGTCTTCCTATTAAACTACTTTATTGTTTTCATGTTAATTGTCTTCTGGTTATTTCAAAGGGAATCAATCTCGTTTCCGCGTCAATTCTCATGAAATTCCGGCGCATTGATGAGGTTTGAAGTTCTCTTAATGAAGGTAGTTCGTCAAGTTTGTATTCCACATTGGAAGGTTTTAAACCAAGCGAAAGAGCCACGGTATTGGCATCTGAAAACACGCAGCACGAATTGAGTCTAATTGTTCGAAGCATTTTTTGAAAATAAATTTCTCTTTCCGAGAGATTTGGGTACCTTTTGTTGATCAAAATATTTTCCTCTCGTGACAATCAAAGTGGTTTATTCATGCAGTCCTAAATTGCTTCCGAGTCTACCTAAAGGTAGCGGAAGCATTGTTTTCACTTTCAGAGGAAAAATATTTTTGGGCTCCAAAATCAAAATTTCCAGTCGCATTTTACGTTTTAGACCATTCTGAACAACTTTGGTTCCGTGTCTGTGTGTTACTACATTTGCGGTCTTGTGTCCGCAAATCCTTGTAACTAGCTTATTTTGCACAGTTTTCATCCAATTTGTATGCGATTTTCAGGGGATGTGCGGGCTAGGGGTCATACGGTCTCCTATCAGTTTCATTGTTGCGAATTCAATACTCCACTCTGCGCATGCGCAACATTATGCTCCATTTTTCATGCCCTGTCGTCCGATCTTGCTCAAATTTGGATTATAGTTGGGGAATGAAGTTTTGATCATCCCATATCAATTTCAACATGATTGTATCATTAATAGCTACTGCGCATGCATCTACGTGAAATCCTTGTCACGACCTTAATTTCCACTGTTTTCATCCGATTTCGATGAAATTGTCAGCGGATGCGCGGGTTAGGTTTTAGATGGTCCCCTATCTGTTTCATTATTGCCAAATCAATTCATCATTCTGGGCATGCGCAAATGTAAATTCCATCATGTTCCATCTTTTCACTCTCTAGTCATTCGAGTTCGCTTTAATTTGAATGATAGTTGGAAGGATGATAGGTAAACGAGGAAGCTATGTGCCACACTCAACTTGGCAGACGTTTTTAAATTTAATTCCGTCGTAGAATGCAAAGCCCCAGTGATTTGTCTAGGAAAGTCCTCCCAAGATGACAAGGTCTTTGTTAATGCTAATACAGTGGGCCATGTGTTGGAATTTAAATTGGTCATATATGAGCTTGACATATTTTATTGTTTTACATTGAGAAAAATATATTACTCCGGTTTTAGATGTTCCGAAAAAACCCAAAATCCAAAATTCCCAATCCGTGCGTCCAATTTCTTTCTTTCCTTATTTAAAATAATGCTATCTATTCTGAGCAAGTGGCTGTCTAACACAGAAATAATAAACCTTTGTGGAAAGAAAAAAGTTCCAGTCATGCAGCATGAGCTTATGGGCGAATTTTCGTAAATTATCGTACTATATTATGCTGCACTGTTTTGAAAATTGAGGACTTTGAGTGAAGAGAAATCGTTTACTACCAATTCATGGCAAAAAACTCATTCTAAATAATATTCTGCGATTCAAAAAGAGATTTTGAATTTATAACTATTTTTTGGAGTTTTTATCGATTTTAGACAATGTTGTAGAAAATACAGCTATGCAATGGCTCAAAAGTGATTTAAAAATTAAAATGTTTCAACATTTTCTTCATTGAAATTCGTTTTGAGGCATTCTGAAACGATTCCTGGATTAACACATTTTTCATATATATTAATTGCTATGCAATTCTTAGGCCGACCCCCAATAATTTTTTATGTAACGTCCGGGACGAAATTAAAGATGATTTTCACGTACAACCGAGTAGTTGAGTAGTTGCTATAGATTGTGTCACAATTTCAGTGTTTTTCACGTACAACCCAGCCGTTGTTAGAGGAATGAAACTTCCGCAGTTTTCATCGCACAAAAATCGTTCGCCACTCGTTGGAAAGCGCTTGATTTATGTGATAAATGTTCACATTTCAAGCTACCAATTTCCCTCTCCTTACGTACCTGGCTACATTCCAAAACTAAGTTGATTCAGGCTAAGAATTGCATAGCAAATTATCCTCGTTTTCTACGCAGTAGAAAAGAGAAAAGATCCGGCGAGGCGCGAAGCGCCGAGTATAGATTAGGGGGGACAAGGGGGGCGAAGCCCCCCGGCGAGGCGCGAAGCGCCGAGTATATATATACATATATTCCAGACGATAACTCTCCTTTTTGGATTGAGATAAAAATTCCGTTTTCGCACCAAAAAATAAAGCTTTTCAAACGAAAGAATGAAAACGGAATTTAGTGAAAAACGTTGTCTATTTCCACGAAAAATAAAGAGTTACAATGTTAAATCGATTTCGACGGTTAGGCCATCATCAGTAACAAACAATAACTGAAGACACATTAGAAAGGACACAGCTTATATAGTGACAGGCGAAGGGAGATTGAATCCCATTGGTCGAGAGAAAGGAAAGGGGCAGGAGGTACAACCAATTAAGTTCATACAAAGTGAAAGGGAGATTGAATCCCATTGGTCGAGAGAAAGGAAAGGGGCAGGAGGTACAACCAATTAAGTGCATACAAAGTGAAAGGGGATTATAGCTAATCAGATGAAGTGAAAGGGGGAAATAACTAAATATGGTTTCAACAGTGTGAAGGGATAATTCCAAGCTTTACAGAAATGGAACTATCAGTGGTGAAATATATTGATTATTCCTCATTTAAACATTTACCAGACCTGTCACTTTTGGTAATTTCGAACTTTTCAAGTACATTCAACATACTTCCCTTTGGGCAAAATTGAAGAAATTCTACAAACTATCTGTCTGTCAAATCGAAATTTTAACTATGATTAGATTCCTTAAGATGTTTTGCAAATGTAGACTTACCCTTATTTTCCCTGAAATCCTCCATATGCTCGTCTATTCTTTCCCTAAATTTCCTACCAGTCTGACCGCAATATTCGTAGCCACAAGAACATTTTAATTTATAAACTCCAATTGTATCCTGCACATTAATTTTGTCCTTAACGGATCCTAGTAATGCTTTAAGACTATTTTTAGTTTTAAAACCTACTTTATAACCTGTCGATGATAGAATTTTGCCAATTTTATCAGAAATTTTCCCATAATAAGGTAAACTTATCCATTGCTTTACTTCTAAAGTTACATCTTCCCGAGCCAGATTGGAAACTTTTTCCCTACTCTTTTTCCTAAGAACCTTATCCCATATGGTATCAACGAGATCTCCTCCATATCCGTTACTAGCCGCTATGCTTTTGATAATGGATTTTTCTTTTGATAAATTTTGTTCACTCATTGGAATAGATAGTGCTCGGTTGATCATACTATGGAAGGCTGCATGCTTATGTACTAAAGGGTGATTTGAACTACTATGGATCGTTATATCGCTATATGTATCTTTTCTATAGATTGAAAAATCATGCTTCTCATTTACCAAAGAGATGGACAGATCAAGAAAATTTAGTTTATTTCCGCCGAATTCGAGGGTGAATTTGATATAGGGATCTAATGTATTGATTTTTTCGTGAAAAGAATTTAGTTGTCTTTCTGTGCCTTTCCATAGAATGATGATATCATCAACATATCTATACCAATAAAGAAGATTGTTTGTGTTAAAAGTTGTAAATATTTGTTGCTCAAGATAATCCATGTAAATATTTGCAAGCAGAGGAGATAACGGGGAACCCATAGCAACTCCTGGCTGTGTATAGCATTGCCCCTCGAATAAAAAGTAATTTTGATCCATACAGACAGACATCAAATTAAACAATTCATCTTTTTCGAAGATATTAAGTTTAGAGCCGTGAATCAGCCGGCATACATCGATATTGGTGAACAGACTAACCACATCAAAAGAAATTGGCTAAAAAACTCAATATTTTATTTAGAAACAAAATCAACTTTCGGCCTCAACATACTGTACTAAATTCTTATGGTTTGGTCTCCAAAATTAAGGACATTCAGATGCCATAAGAAACATTTTTTTCCCCTGGTCGATTACAAAGTTTTATTATTGAAAATGATAAACCAAAATTATAAACTGGTGAAGTCTTGCTCTTTTTAAACCACACACCGTTCAGTGGATCTGATTACTCTTCTGTGGAGATACCATTACCCCGCTAGTGGGGGAATGGTGTCCAAAACATATTTTTGCTTTAGAGAGGTTTAGCAAACACTTGATTTACTATCATGTAAAAACGAATCTGAATTAATAAAATTCAATACATTTGTAGTGAAATGAAACAATTTGAAGTATTCACAATCATTCTGGATGATGCAATTGAAACGAAATTATGGGTATCCCACTTTATCCTACCTGAGACGCTACGTTCCGCCCATCGGTGTTCACTTGGCTTGCAGTATAGATAGAAGTACTTTGTTATTCGTATTTCCTACCCTCTCTTATATCTTCGCTTCACTGAATTATCTACAGTTACAAGAAAACAGAAAGGAACAAGTCCCACCGTTCAACTTTCTATTGGAAACGCATTTTCCTCCAGTTTCTTCTATTTCCTTTTCGAATGGATTGTTATGGTTCTCGCAATTTTGAGTCAACCCAGAAAAACCAAGGAAAAATTAGCCATATAGCTCGTGGAGCTGCACCCTCAACTTTCACCAGTCGACTGGCCTGCCTGCCTGCCTTGCCAACTAGTGGTACTTCTTACACCTTCGTTTATTTCTGATCCCCGTTCGGTTTTCTTCTAAGGCCCTCTTTCTCCAAAAATTTGTTTAATGGAGATTGTCCAAACTCTAATAAAAATAATCTCGAGGATCACACCTTGGCTCTTTGACCAACCCAAAATTCGTTTATATCGAGTTTGGAATGATGGAGATTCCCCAACGGAGTTTAGGGAAACTGTCCAATAAAATTTGCAAAAATGTTGGACGATTCGAACACCGGGAGAATAAATCAGCTGATGTCATGTTATCCCTATTCTACAAGAGGTCATTCATCTTCCTAATATAACGTGCTTCTCCAGCTATTATACGCTATTTTCCTATCATTTTATTTCACTTTTGTATTAAAATTCATCAATTTAATTGTAAAAACCATGGCAAACTTGCCTGTTCGACTGGAGAACTGGTGAGATACAGTTAGTTCAAGGGTTTTCATATCTATCGGATTCGCGAGTAGAATTTAGATCGAAACACGATGTCGACGAATTCCTCGAGGTAATTGAGGTAAATTTGAGGTATCTACTTGAGGTTCGCCTGGAAGTTATTACTGTAATTGATAAACGGGCCCTTGCAGATTTACTTATCGATAACAAAACTTATCGAATCAATTTCATTTTGAATTAAGTCTATTACCATAAATAGCGTATATTTTTCTTGAATGATTCGCTGAATGTTTTGAGGAATATGGCTCAGTTTCCCATCAGTCTCGACCGCCGATGGCTCATCCCGTGGTAACGATTCGAACTTAAATCGGTCGGTCGGGACGGTTCAATGACGCTTATTGCGTAGGCAATCTCTGAGATAGAGAAACTATTGACTGACGTGCTGATTCTAAATGGAGCCTTCATGCCTTCACTCCGGCCAAATATTTCGCGGGGCACTGTCCTGGCAGCCTTTCTTTAGCATCGATCGCTCTCCAAATATCGCCCTTTGATCTACACCAACTTGAACTTCCAATCATTTCTAGAGGTCGTTCATTCCAGAACTTCGTTTTCTGTCCGAATTTCGGTGAGCTGTAGTCGACGGATGGTGTCGATCAGTGACGGGCATAATCTTATCGTCGAATACGAATACGATTGTAATCGCGATAATTATTCGTTGATTCTGAATCAACTGCGGTTCGTATTCGTGTAATCGTATTCGTCTATCGGCGATTAGACGAATACAACCCATAAAAATGCGTCACGGTCATCAATAGGGGCGTCCCTCCTATAATATGCGAAGCCTTGCTAATATTACCTAGCTTCATAAGGGCGCCCTTAAAGCGAATTCAACGATTGGAGCCCATCCTATTTGTCTCAAATCTATTTCAATAGGCGTCCCTCTGAAGCTAGGTAATATTAGCAAGGCTTTGCATATTATAGACGGGACGCCCTATTGAAATAGATTTGAGACAAATATGCTGGGCTCCAATCGTTGAATTCGTTCTAAGGACGTCCCTCTGAAGCTAGGTAATATTAGCAAGGCTTCGCAAATTATAGGAGGGACGCCCTATTGAACTTAATGACCGTGACGCATTTTTATGAGTTTTATTCGTGTAATCGCCGACAGACGAATACGATTGCACGAATACGAATATAATCGCAGTTGACTCAGAATCAACGAATAATTATCACGATTACAATTGTATTCGTATTCGACGATAAGATTATGCCCAACACTGTCCCAGACTTTGTTCGAATTAGCGAGGGGACCGAAATGCATTTATTTTATTTGAATTGGCGGGATTATTTCCAGGGACTTAACGGGGTTCGAAATAGCTGGATTCTACTGCACTATAATACTCGGTTAATAATGTATTATAGACCAATGATCTGCGTAGAAGGGCCATCTAATGCAGGAACAATAATCCTTTGTGAGATCATTTGCAGCACTTTCCTTGCCTAATTAACTAATTTTAACGGTTTACTCTACCGAACCCTCTATGGAATTCCTTAACCCTTTCTTCAGTCGCGGATTTTTTCCCTTCACACAAAAATTTTTTTCTTTCGGAGGTAGATTGGTAATAGTTCAAAGACTTCACATGGTGAGTTTTATGCAGATTGCTGCACCTGTTGAATATATACGATGTGCCCACCACGATGGACATCAAGATCGGGGTGAACTAAGAGCATATTTTTCCATGTCCATGTTACTGGATATTGGGACTTAGTAAAACATGAAAACAAACCAATATAATGGAAAATAATATAGTTTTATTTTGTCAAGAAAATCGGTATTTTTATAATGACGTTAAAATATAATAAAACCAGAATTATTTCAGTAAGCATAGGTAACTTAGCTAGACATCATCATCATCACCAAAATTAGTTTCTCTTCAACAGTGTTTGGCCCAACCACATTGCCTCCCACTCGCTGAGCTGTTGAACTTAGTATCACATCGATCGTGTATTCGAAGGAATCAGGAGACCCCCCCCCCCCCCAACCCCCCCTACAACCCCCCCTCCAACCCCCTCCAACCCCCCCCCCCCCCAAGTTCCTCATACAGACTTTACAAGTCTGAATCGTCCAGCCATTCGTGCGTAAGTCCGATGTCTTCTATATCGTCGAAGTCGAAAATACGTCAACCTGCAAAAAATTTATTTAAAAAAATTAATCAATGTACTTCCCTACTTCGAAAGTAGGGTACAAATTAGAGTGTTCCTAAAGCGATAGGGAGATAGGGATGAGGTGCCTTATCGTGAACGGAAAACACTACCGCGCATGTGCGGGCAGATGAGGCGCCTCATCTCCAATAAGACAAATTTATTTCACCTAAACATTAGACGCTTTATCCCAATCCCACCTATTTCATCTCTTCCTCCCTATCGCAAAGTAACCTTACACACCGATAACAGTGATATGACTTGTTGGTATTCACGATTCATGAAAGTTATATTCATTTTCATGTTCATACATTTTTAAAATCTGCCATTGCAAAACCATTTTGTGAATTTAAAAAAAAAAAAAAAAAAAAAAAAAAAACTAGGATAGGCGGGAAAATCCGAAAATCCCCTTGGTGGTTCAGCGTTACTTGAAGATAAGTAGCGTCACTTTAAAATAACACACTAATTCGACCCTCTTGACTTTATCAGGTTAGCATACGCTGAGTCTCGCCCCAGGTGATAGAATCCCCAAGCACCTTATCTCAATTGACCTATCGTTTAGGAACTCTCTGACATATGAAAATCTAAGGAAGTATTATAGATATCTAACTACCTAACTCGGTTCATGATCTTCCAAGTTCCGGTGAGAAAAGAGTGAAATCAGGTCCTGGTGTCCAGACTAGCGGACGTACTTTTAAAATTACTCTATTTACTGTGGAACTGGACTGAAATGTGTATTGGAGAGCTATGACTGGTGTTGACATTATAAACTAACAAAACTAAGTGCCATCCTAGTGGTTTTTTCGCTTAAAATATTAAAAAGTTATGGAAAATAAACTTACCTGCCATAGTGGATATATATGGTGTTGAGATCGCGTACAAAAACACAATAATTTACACTTCAAACAAGAATTATTATGTTACTCAATAGCGTCAGTAACGCGTTGCTACACTGACATAGAAACTACATATTTGTTTATGTGAATGGATACGGGCGTAGCCCAATTACAATATACATGACAAAAAATAGATGTATGTAACAAGACAGGAAAGTTCATGACATGGATGCTGGAGTTCATGAAATTTCTTAAACTTAACCAAAATTACAAGGTACAGGAAAAATACATCAACAATAACACGAATTTTAATAAAGAAGGTCACAGAACGTATCTTGGACTGGACTTGAAGTAACTTAGACTGGATGTGAACAGATCTAAATCTTCGGAGAATGAAGCTAAATAATTTATATGTTTCTGAATTCTAGTAATAGGGCTTTTTAATAAATAATTAGTGTGGGTGTGAGGAATAGAAAAAATGAAATGGTGGCGCATGTTGTAGTTGGGGACATTTAAATTAAATAAGGATGAGAGTGAGGGACAGTCAATTACACCATTGAACAGCTTGACAACGAATGCTGCATCCATCCACCTTCGTCTTGTCTCTAACGGAGACAGACCAGTTATGCCTATCATCGTTTCATGTAAAGAGTCACCACTGATCGGCACTCCCACTCTAAATGCTAAAAATCTTAGAAATTTATTCTGGATCTTCTCCAATCTAACTCTAACTATGGAGACCAAACTATAGCACACTATTCAATCGTGGATCGGATAAGTGCGGTGTATAGGAGTCCGGGCCATAGCATTGGTAAACTCTGATGTCGTTCTGTTCAAGAAGCCCAACATCCTCATTGCCTTATTGCATAGGAAATCAATATGATTCGAAAAATATGTTGCCAATGAGCCGATAATAATGTTTGGATTTTAAAAATTGTCATTCAGAGTTGCGCCCAGAGTGGTGGACAGTGGGACTGAGGGGGTTAAGATAATTTAAAACATTTCAGTGCCATACGCAACATGGCCGCCTTTTATAAAATTTATTAACTAATCGTGAGGCATCTTTTCATTGAATTGAAGAAACAATCTATGATGGTATATAGGTACCTTACATAGATACCTATATTACGATGCATTTATGCGGTGTACGAGTTGGAACTAATTTCCTTGAAGCGGACATTAATGGCTTCTCTACAGCAGCACTAAACTGAGATGAAAGCGAAGCGATGGCCGAACGCGCGTAAAAAGCGGATCGTGAGCGAGAGGGGCCTCAGCCTTCAGAAGTCCCTCTCGAGAGTTGTGCGTTTCCTGACCTTGGCACGAACTTAACCCGAATTTGAAACTCAAAAGTCGGTCAACGGCTATCAACTTGTTCCAGCGGGCTCGTCCCACTCATGACCAAACCGTATTGGATTTTCTGAATGAGTAACACGGAAGGTAGCTCATTTTAAGTCCGAAAATGACCTAAATCTAGGAGTTTTAGCCAATTTTGTAGAAAATGAGGCTAAATTGCAATGGCTCGGAAATTTTTAAAATCAAAAATTTAGAAAAATTTCTTCATTGAAATCCGTTTTGAGGCATTCTGAAACGATTCCAGATGTTTGCGCTTTTTCATATGTATATAATTATGTGTCATTCATTTGGAATAAGCACTCTTAAGTTTTCTAAACAGTATTTTAGCAATAGGAACCAATATGATGATCAATATTTCTATTTCGAGCACATTTTACGAATTTTCTAAAAAATGAAGCAACTGCAATGGCTCCAAAAATTAAAAATAGAAATAAAATGTTCTAAAAAAAAGTTTCATAAATGTATGTTATTAATACCCATTTTGAAACAAACCCATGAGTTTAACGTTTTTTCATACATACATACATGAATACATATAAATATAAATAAATAAATAAATATATATATATATATATATGTGTGTGTGTGTGTGTGTGTGTGTGTGTGTGTGTGTGTGTGTGTGTGTGTGTGTGTGTGTGTGTGTGTGTGTGTGTGTGTGTGTGTGTATGTGTCATTCCAGACTATAGGTAACTCTCCTTCGGTCGAGATGTAAACTCTATTCTTGCGCATTTTGGTTCTTTGTCTGTCTGTCTGTGGTAAATCCTCGTCACGCCTGAAACTATACCAAGTTTCGGTCCGATTCCAATGAAAGTTCAAGTGCTGTTGAATCAACAATAGCCTGTGCGCATGCGCAAACGTGAATTTCTCAAAACGCCGATTTCTCATCATCCGTTTGTCCGCTTCCGTTCAAACTAGGTAGGTGATTGGGTGTAATGTGCTCTACAAAAATACCCTATAAATTATGTTGCGGTTGGTGGAGTAATAACGATTGCGCATGTACGAATCTAATATCGATTAACTTAGAGTAAAACCCCGAACCTAATGAAACGATTTTGATTTAATTTCCAGGGATTAGCCGCGATAGCTTCTAGACGGTCCCCTAAAACTTTCATTGCCGTCACATCACGTAGTCTGTGCGCATGCGCAAACGTTAATTATAACGTCGATTTGTTATCATCGATTGATCCGATTTCGTTCAAATTCAGGGAGTAGATGGGTATATGTTCCAGGAAAATTCCCCATGAATTATATTGCGATTGATGGAGTAAAACTAAATTAGCGCATGCACAAAACTAAAATTGATCTACACATACAAAACTCTAAGACTAATGGACCGATTTTTATGAAATTATCTCGGATTGTGCGGTCTACCTGCTAGAAGTTCCCTATAACTTCTAGTGCCGTTGGAAAAATAGTAGTCTGTGCGCATGCGCAATAATTAATTTCCTATAACGTCGATTTATCAATCATTTCGACTCGTATTTTGTTCTTCAACTAATTCTATACGTCCAAGTTACAATATCCACAATTTCCACATCCGAGCAGAGCTGATTTTCGCATATGCTCGGAAACCATGTCTGCGAAAAATTCGACATGGTGTGGCTACAAGAGCTGAGGTTGTTGGAGTCTACCAAGTCCCATAAGTAAATTCTGTGATGGGACGGAAGTCTTGGATGCATTGTTGTCCCAAATTATTAAACGCAATTAAAAATAAAACTGTGCTCGATTTAAATGTTGGACAATTAAAGGCATGGGTCAATCTGAATATTGTAAAAGATGACTTTGCACGTAAGTTTTAATTGTTTGTTTGATGTTGATCATTTTTCTTGCAATTACATGTGTTGAAAGGTTCTTCCTTTTCTACTCTCTTCTAGTTTCCTTTTAGTAAATTTTGTATGTGTAAAAAAAAAAAAAAAAAAAAAAAAAAAAAAAAAAAAAAAAAAAAAACCATAGTTTTATATATATATAATTTAATTATAAATATTTGAAAATGTTGAAGAAATTTTAAAAATTCGATTTGATTTTTGTTTTTGGATATTATGTAGCTTTTCTGGTAAAGCAGTTCTGCAATGGTGTCGGGCGGAATTTTTTTTTCTCTTGTTCAATTTTTCTAATTCGATTATTTCTCATGAGGTAATTCTCCTAGTCGGATCTCTTATTGTATTTGTGACTACTTCTTTTCTCTCAACGTAGGTACCTTGTAATGAATGAAAAATAGGGTCTTGAGCCCATGACTCCCCACCCCACGCTACAAGCTTGCTTTAAGTGGGGGAGGGGGGGGGGGCTATTTCGTACTTCTTTATATTGAATAATGTATTTATTATGTTTTGTTCTATAAAAAATAAAAACAATTTAAAAAAAAATATATGTGAGGAAGCTATACTGCCCTCCCAACGTGGCAAACGTTTTCCATGATTTTGATGATACACTATGTCATTTCATTATGAACGTTTTCACCTCCGTTCAAGGTTGTCATTTGGAAAAGTCTTCGTCACAATATTGTTTCTCTAATTTATTATTCACAAGGCAAGTTATCTCATCGAGGCGAAGCGCTCGCATTAGCAATCAACAGGTGATGTCGCTTCTTTGATCTGCCCCATTGTGCCGTGGCGGTAAGGTGGGCTTCTACCGCTTACCTTATCGTCCCTAACGCTGGCTTGCGACATGTTCGCCGAGGGCTCGCGAACAGGATTGCGAGCCCGTTCGATAGAACCGAAAGTAGGCCGCGCTCTATATTCCCCATCGCATTATGTGGGCCAATGTCAACTGATAGGTCTCCTATGCCCCCCTCACGGTCTCGCTTTGTCACTTGGGCAGACCGGAATCGCCCGAGGTGGTCTCACGAAGCTGAAAGATTGAGAGCTTAGACACAAGAAGGTGTAGGAACTTGATAAAACCAAGTAGCAAGTGCGTTTTCGGAGCAAAAGTTTCGTAAAAGTCGTTTTATTTCGATATGGGGCTACTCTATTTTATTCAGTTTCTTAGCAAATTATTGAACAGATGCTTTTGATCACCTGATAAAAATTTGAATCTCCTCAGTGAACAGATGAACGTAATTTGAAATTTGAACCATGTTCTGTGAAGCCCAGAGATTTTTTATTAATTTATTGAAATTACGGACAAGCCCAATTACAGATTATACAGAATACAGAACATATATAATACAAATCAGAAACAATAACATAACACAGTTGTCTTCCAGAGCACAGTACCAATCATAAGGAGCAAATCGTAGGAAAAAATAAAAATTGAAGGGAGCTAAATATATGATTTCTGAAACGGGACAGCGGACTTGTGAAGAAATCTAAGTCGGAAGAACTTTATTTTTCTAACAGTAAGTTGATATTGCCGGGGATTCTGGAACACGGCCTATGATATGAATAGTTGGTAGAATTGAATGCAATTTTAAATAGTGTGGCTGAACGGGAATAAAATTGGGGGACTGAAAAGATGATTTGTGCAAGGAGTGATGGGCAATCGATAGGCCCATTTATTAGCTTATACAGGGGAGAGACGTCCAACCATTTTCTTCGGTCCTCAAGCGATTGCAGATTGCAGGTCTCCAGTAGTGCATCGTAGTTAACCTCATCAGAAGGGATGTACAATTTATAAGCCACAAAACGTAAAAACCGCTTCTCTATCCATTCCAACTGGGCTATACGAATTTTGTAGTGCGGAGACCACACTACTCGAGGACAGGAAGCAGGAGGGATTTGTACAGAAGTAGAATGGCAGGAACATTGGTGAAGTCTCTCGTGTGTCTTTTCAGAAAGCCAGGAGATCTCATTGCCCTGCTTGTTATAATGTCAATATGGTCACAGAAGGTAAGACCCGGATCAAGCAGAACTCCGAGGTCCCGGACTACACCCACTCGTGGCTAAGATGTAGTACCATTGAGATGGTAATTATAGTTTATTGTGTAGCGGATACGACTAGAGTTGCCATAAGTACGGTAATTAACCGTAAATATACGGAAATTTGGATGCACATACGGTGTATGGTAGTAATATCATTAGCGTATGCGAAAATAAAAATGGAACTAAAGTGGAAACCCTAGGTAAATATATAGGTATCATTATAAATCTATATATCATTTTAGCATGAGTTCATAGCTAAAGGTTACCTTCAACAGGTAAGAAGAAGAATCGCAACCCTTTCGTTCTTGGTAGGTGAAAAATACTATTTAGGTAGAGTGAAAAATGAATGAAACTCCTTCCATAATTTGTGTTGAACTTATTTGTCTTCCCTCACTCAAATGCACAATGTGAGAGGATTTTTAGCAAAGTTAGGGCGGAATTCATAGACGAGAGTAGAGTGTGAGTGGGCCCCTAAGTGTATCGATAAGGGAATTCATTCGATTTTAGGGCGATCCTGAGGGTGCACTGAGTGTACAACCCAAATACACACTCATCGGGATTCATAAACAAAAAATGGCGTTGAGGTGAGTGTCACCATCAGCTCAACGGTGCAATATCCTGAGTGATGGCAAGAGGTCACTTAAGTGCGTCAACTGATAGCTTTTCTTATTATTTTCACATAGGTATAGGTTCTGGTAATATAGTAGAGCATACATATTTTATTTTAATCGGAGTTTATTCAAAAACAGCGGCCCTTGAACGTAGGTAGGTACCTAAATGGTAGTTAGGTACATATTTGATGTGACCAACAGATCCCATTTGAATGATAACTTTTATAGCAGATCATACATAGTTATTTTTCGGAGTTTATTCAAAAACTGAGGCACTTTTTGAGCGTGGGTAGTTACCTGCCTAAACGGTAGTTAGGTACATGTTTGATATGACCAACAGATCTCATTCGAATGTTATACAATCAACAACGGAATATTTTGCAGACTATTCCGTTTCGGGAAAGAGACAATCAAGGACAACTGTGAACCTAAAGGAGCTTAAAATAAATGAAGAGGATTTATAACCACCACAGCTGGAAGTGCTGGTCGCTCTTTGATTTTATGCGATATCTACATACCAAGTTTGTAGTACATGATTCGTCTTGGTTCGTGGAATGAGTTGGTGGTAGGTGCTTTCCATTTATCAGGATATTACGATAAATGAGAATTCCAAGAAAATGCGATTGCTTGAAGCTTTCTCAAAACCTCACGTTTTCCTTTTTTTTCAACAGTCCCATTATACCTATAACTCTTCTGATTTTCAACTACATCTCTGTTCTTCAAAACTAACTGAAGAATCATTGTTTTCTCGAATTCTCACTTCTTTTCTGTCATACCGTCACAACACTATACATAAACGCAAATTATCAGCACCTCAACAAACAAGGACAACAGCACTAAAAGCAAAAACAAAGAAAAAATAGTAACCTTCGAGAACTGTTATTGAACAGTGCGGAATGCGAGAGGGAATTTTCCCGTCCCTATTCCCAAAAACCAGGGAAACTTCCCCTACAACATACTGTCAGAGCTGCCAACTCAAGTTGAAAAAGCGTTGAGTGTCCCCTGAGTGCACTGTCAAACTAGTGTAATCTGAGTCTGCCCCTATCTGCTGGATGGAGGATGACCCTCCATTTAGGTGAGTGCGAGTGAACACACACACTCAGGCTTTGTCTATGTATTCCACCCTAAATATAGGTACTATAAGCGGGGCTTAATAATTACAGCAACGAAAATTCGCTAACACACACTTGCACTTCCCTAGTATTTAACAAGAGCTTACCCAGCTACTGAAAATTGATTATATTAAATAAATCAACTACCTACGCCTCAGAAGTACATCTACAGGCGACAAAAGCTATCTATCTATATCTATACTATTAATAAGAATGAAACTCCGTCTGTCTGTCTGTTTGTCGTGTCTATGCACGGCCAAACGGCTGAGTGGGCCGGATCTACGAGTGGGGGGATCTTCTTGGGATTTTCCGATAGGGTGTATAAGCGAATTTAAAATTGTTTAATCCCACCCGAACCATGGGCCGTAGGGCGGGAGGGGGGTCGAAGTAAGAATTAATGTGCGCTTTTTGGACTTCCCCACTTCCCCTACCCCTCTAAACGGCCGTTGACAATTCCGGAAAAATACGGGTTTCGTAGGTTTTCCTACGAGGAAGACGACGGCGCGATCGGATCGCGAAAAAAGTATCGGGAAATGCGTCAAAAAAATGCGAGAGTACGGACCCATTTTCTCGAAAAGTCCGCCGAAAAACTTGGTTTTTTCCGATTAAAATATACCCCATAAAGGTACGTTTTTCGGAACGGTTTTCGCGGGCGAAATACAGCTTTGGGTCCGCCGAATCTGAATCCGAAATCGGATATCGAAAAAAGTGACGAGAACTCGGTCAAATTGCGAGCGGAATTGCGAGGGAAGCGTTTAACATCAGAAATTAATCGACCACGGGCCGCCGTTACACAACGTTGCTTACCTGAAGGGACCCTCACAGGGGGGTTCCCATTTGCACTTCTACGCAATACCTTGCGAGCGAAGCGAGAGCCATTTCAAATAATAAATACGGACTTTGTCCTACACATATACAGGTATACCTTGCGAGCGAAGCGAGCAACATCCCCGAATAAACTTTTCGTGGTTCCACGTAGTTTTATAAGATTTAATTTGTTTGTAAGAATTCCCAACTGAAAAAAACGTCTGCCAAGTTGAGTGGGCAGTACAACATTCCCTAATAAACTTTTCGTGGTTCCACGTAGTTTTATAAGAATTAATTTGTTTGTAAGAATTTCCAACAGAAAAAAACGTCTGCCAAGTTGGGTGGGCAGTATAACTTCTTCAAGCGAGCGAAGCGAGCAGCATCCCCTACAGAATAAATACGGACTTTGTCCTACACATATACAGGTATACCTTGCGAGCGAAGCGAGCAACATCCCCTAATAAACTTTTCGTGGTTCCACGTAGTTTTATAAGATTTAATTTGTTAGTAAGAATTCCCCAACAGAAAAAAACGTCTGCCAAGTTGGGTGGGCAGTATAACTTCCTCAAGCGAGCGCAGCGAGCAGCATCCCCTACAGAAGTTAAACCTACCCTTAGGGATCTACCGTTTGCGAGCAAAGCGAGTAAAATTCCCTACATGCCACATTTTGCGAGCGAAGCGAGCAATTTAATGGGGGGTCCGGGGGCAGTATAACTTCCTCAAGTGAGCGAAGCGAGCAGCATCCCCTACAGAAGTTAAACCTACCCATAGAGATCTACCGTTTACGAGCGAACCGAGCAACATCCCCTAAATGCTATACTTTGCGAGCGAAGCGAGCAACATTTTCTATACGCCAGACTTTGCGAGCGAAGCGAGCAACATATCCTACATGCCAGACTTTGCGAGCGAAGCGAGCAATATTCCCTACACGCCACACGTTGCGAGCGAAGCGAGTTGGGGGGGCTTGCCCCCCGGCTGGACGTGGAGGCGAGCGTAGCGAGCCGGAGCGGCTAGTACTTAATAAATCCGGTTTTGTCAAATAAAAACTCTATTGGAATTATATTAGCGGATACGAGCGCTGTAATTACAAGGCAATTTCTGAATATTCCACCAGTTAAGATTTGCTCCCATGTGTTGATATTTTTAAATGCCAAAGTTCAAAAGCAAAAGGATGAACATATAGCCACCTGAGTGGCTTCATCCGATTCTTTGAGATTATATCTATAAATGAGACATAGTAAAACATTACTGTTAGCTTGAAAGTTTCCGAGATCCCGATTTCTCAATATTTCAACCCTTTAAGGTTCATCAAAATTGATACCGAATATAATAGCACATCCCCAGCAGATGTATGATTTTTGAACCAAATTTCTTTAAGTTCGGTTCAGTAGTTTTGGATAAAAGCTTTGATCGGAGGACGGCGCAGTGTACCTATGACAGAAGGACGAATGCTTTGGTTCATTACTAGAATTCGCATACCTTACACAAAATCTAAAGTTCTAAAGGGGATGGGGGGGGGGGGGGGGGGGGGGGGGGGTGCGTACTGTTATTGTTAGCTTATCTTTTGGAATCATTCCTTAACTTTCACGCACAAGATCCAGTGCCTAACTGATTCAAAAACCTTCATAAATCAGAAAATAAATTGACCTCAAGTTATAATAAGTAAAGTTTACTGCACCGAAGCACGCATACCACAACACCAAGAGTTTCAGGAAGTAGAAAAATAATTGTATTTATTCTGTTGGTTTCTTCTGGTCTAACCGGGTCAGCGGTGCTTAAGAAATGATGCAACACAAGTGAGGAAATGAGAAGAAAAAAAACTAATGTAGGTGTATAATGATAATATTGTTCAACTCCTCTCCTATCTCACCTACTTTCTATTAAGTTTTAGATTTATTAGCAGATTTATCAATCTGGAAAATTTATTAACTCCCGATGTTTACCCATTTTCTTTCATCGACGGCATTCTCGCGGTTTTCTGACGTTGCTGTGCAACAAAAGTAAAAATAATTCACATTCATATGCATCAGATTTTTACACAATCACGCGAAACGGTGAACTATATGACTTTCAGTGGCTTAGCTTGAATTTATCATGCGCGGCATCGTGGTAAGTAGGTAGCCGCTATACCGAGAAACGTCCCGTCAATCCCACCCTTTCATTCGTAATCATAAAATCGTTAGCGTGCTCTAATCTGTTCTATTCTTCTCGAAGATTTCCGTATTTTTTGTGTGCCATAAACACGTAATAAACATGTCCCTTGTTGTGCATTTTGATAGACCCAGATTTAATCGGCTTGCACGCCTCTTCTATTTGCGCCGTTGTTTGATTTATCGATTATTTATTATTAATATTATAATGACGATGGTGACAGTGAATTTATCAATAACCCTCATCATAACCGTTGATATTTATTTATTTATTTAATGTATTTGAACATTTATGTTCCTTAAATTCGAGAATGCTTTACAAAAAATACATAATTGAAACAGTTGTTGTGTAAACATCATTAACGCAGTGTTTTTAATACCCAGTTGAATCAACTATAAGAGTACAAAATTTAGAAATTGATCGTGGTGTCCAGTCACATGATTTACTCACAATTAATGACAATCTATTCAGTTTTACAGCGTCAGTAGAAATTTCAAATATTTTATGAATTACAAATTAATATATCATACATCATTAATGCAGCGAATTCTCGTTACCTTATAAATATTAGAAACAACAATAAAATAAAACACACAATGAACTTCATGAATCATTTCAAAACACATTCAAGCAGTTAACATAGCCAGTTGACGGTACCAGTATATATATAAGCGAGTTAATCCTTCAGTCAAACAAATATAAATTTCTCAGTTTGCAAACTTCGCTTAAGAAGAAATACAGCCTTTTTATGTCGAATTTACTTGGTACTGATACAAAATTTATCAAGTTTCTGGTACCAAGTCCGAGATATATCTTTTTCCGATCCAGTTATACATAGGACACTCATATAGAACCTGAAATAAGTTTTCAAGAAGACCCGTGTCACAGGCTGTACATTGAGTATTTGGAGAAATTTTGTAATTAAAATTCGTAATTTTAATTGTAAAATGGTGTTTACTTGCCAATCTTGTTTGTAATAACCGTAGATACTTTACCTGTCCTTCGTGTTAGTTTATACAAAATCTCTACTACATCTAACACTCATAAAGTTAAGCAAGTTGTTAATTAAGAATACAAAATTCCTTATCAGTAGGGTTGATGATAAAAATGTTGAAAATGTTCAAACTGTTGAAAATTGGGATAATGGCTTACTCTGATGGGTCTTGCGCAAAACATGGAAATGTCTCCTGGGGCCTATTTCATAAAGCAACAAGTGACAAGTTACCAGCCGGTTTTATGCAAAAGTTGTAAAAAATGTGTATGAAAGCGTAGACAAGTGTAGACTTGTAAAGCACACTGAAAATTAACAAGGGTATAGACCAATTTGGACAAGTTACAAGTGTTTCCACATCATTTTGTACAAGTAGTCATTGTTTTACAGTTGTAAAAAATGGCCGATTTTTAACCAACGTCCATTCACCTGTAAACTTGTTATTTTCCGGCATTGTGAGTACACCATTTTTTGGTGTTTAATATGTAGAAATCATCTTCTACTGAAGAATTCAGACAAGAAGCATTCAACGTAGAAAACGCCAACGATTTTTTCGGTCATGATTAAACGCTTTTTTCATCGGTATTTTCGAGTTTAACGAGAGATTTAGGATGTCTTCCAAGACCCTTGAATGATTCAAATGCTGCGTGACCCTGTGATGTTTTTCCTGATCGGGTATTGAGGATCTCCTTATCATTGAAGAACAAAGTGAAGATAATTTCGAAGTTATATATGACATTCCTAACCCAGCAGCATTAAGACTTGATGAACTGATTAATCATTTCCGCTGAATGAAGAGGAAAAATTCGATTATGCCAGCCATCAGAATAAGCTGAAATCAAATACACACTTTTTCCACTTTTCAGTTTATAATTTGTCTGTCTTCCAATCATTACACCTTGTCATGTACGATAAACATCCTATCGTGTACTTGTTAATTTGTAACTTGTTGTTTTATGGAATGGGCCCCTGGTGTTGGGGATTTGTCGGAAAGCTGTTTTTCAAATTAGTTTTTATCAATAAAGCTACGCCTCCTCTCACTAATTTTCTTTGAAAATTCGGTAAAACGGCAATTTACATTGTTTCATAGCAGGTAACACCAAAAGCGAGAGGAATGTGAATGGAGACTCGCACCAGATGATTTTCTGAATGTGCCGATAGGAAACTGTTAAGTGAATCACTAGGTCGGCCTTGGGAAGTCAACTGACAAATATCTTTCCCATTCATGATTAATTCCGTTGCCTACGAACTATCGCCACTTCTTTCAGATAGTGCTGGATAACCTAATGGGTTCCGAGCGTGAAATATTCTCCGCCTCGCACTTCAGTAATGCACGCTGGGAAAGCCATTTTTACACGTCAGATGACATCGCTAAGGCTACACATCAACTCGACCAAACCATCGCCGTTTTCGCAGTTTTTCTTCTTCATTGTTCAGAAAACGCTCTCTGGCACGAGGTGGCTCTGCGCTACATTGGCTGCTGATACTGTAGGAGATGAACCAAAAAAACTTGATAGTCTGCGAGTTCGCAAAGAAAACAAGTTGGGTGTGGCGCATAGCTTCCTCGCTTACCTATCATGAATGTATAGATTATTGAAAAGTTTTAAATGATCTTGAAAAATTCCATAGCGGAAAAGAGTAAATCAAGAAGTACCGTGAAATGTCATAATTGGTCGATTAAGAAATGAAAAAATTATACTCATTGTAATTTACGTTTGCGCATGCGTAGAATGAAGTATTGATTTGGCAATAATGAAACTCATAGGGGACCATCTACAACCTAACCCGCGCATTCTTTGACAATTTCATCAAAATCGGTACAAGGATTTTACATAGGCGCATGCGCAGTAGCTATAAATGATACAATCATGTTGAAATTGATATGGAATGATCGTTAATCGACATCGTCATCCCCCAACTATCATCCCAATTTGAGCGAGATCGGACGACTAGGGCGTGAAAAAAGGAGCATAATGGAATATACTTTTGCGCATGCATAGAGTGAAGTATTGATTCGTGAACAATGAAACTGATAGACCATCTACAACCTAGCCCTCCCATTCCTGAAAAATTGATTTTGCAACAATAAAATTGGCAGGGGACCGTCTACCCTCTAGCTCGCATATTCCCTGAAAATTTCATCCTGATCGGATGACAACTATGAAAAATAAGCTTGTTACAAGGATTGCATATTGACGCATGCGCAGTAGCTATTATTGATACAACCATGTTGAAACTTATATAGGATTATTGGATTGCCATTCCCCAACTAGGTATTATCATCCAAATTTGAGCGGGATCGGACGACTAGGGCGTGAGAAAATGATAGTTGGTAGAATTTACGTTTGCGCATGCGCAGAGTGAGGTATTGAGTCAAAAATCTTCTCCCAACTATCAATCAAACTTAAATGAAAACGAACGACTAGGGTGTGAAAAAAGGAGCATAATAGAATATATACTTTTGCGCATGCGTAGAGTGAAGTATTGATTCGGCAACAATGAAACTGATAGGGGACCATCTGCAACCTAGCACGCCCATTCCCTGGAAATTTCATCCAAATCGGATGAAAACTGTGGAAAATGAGCTTGTTACAAGAATTTCTCATTGGCGCATGCGCAATAGCTATTAATGATACAATCATGTTAAAATTGATAAGAGATATAATTTCCAATTATCATCCAAATTTG
Organism: Adelphocoris suturalis; assembly: GCA_030762985.1. Taxonomy (NCBI): domain Eukaryota; kingdom Metazoa; phylum Arthropoda; class Insecta; order Hemiptera; family Miridae; genus Adelphocoris; species Adelphocoris suturalis. The sequence goes on along the minus strand of CM061041.1, from coordinate 74,118,094 downwards.
AGCAAGAACAGGGCGTGAGAAAATGATACTTGTTAGAATTTACCTAAGTTTGCGCATGCGCAGAGTGATGCATTGAGTCAGGAACCATGAAACTTATAGGGGACCGTCTACACCATAGCCCGCTCATTCCCAGAAAATTTCATCCAAATCGGATGAAAACTGTGGAAAATAAGCTTGACACACTCACAAATCAATGTCCGAAAACTATAGAATTTCATTCGATTAGGCATTGAGAATAATTAACTTGAAAAATAGTAAAGAAAAAATGATTGAAAATTCCTCTGGTGTCTGTACTGCAGTGTAGGTACATGGCCTTGCTCAGGTAGCTTCATCAGCGTTTTATTATAAGTTCATAGTACTATGCTTAACTGAAGAAAGCATTACTGAGCGAACAAAAGGAGTGAATAAAAGGAGAGATTTGATAGTTAGTCAAAGTAAACAAGGCAGGTTGTTGCTACACCAAGAAACGAAACTACTTAGATAGGTAGGTAGATAGGTGAGTACATTGGTACATCCTACCAGATTCGCTGTTGGTTAAAAGTGCCTAAATAAAGTAGGTAGGTTGTTGCTCTGCCGAAAAATACAACTGTTAATTAGCAAGTTTGTCAATTATCGAATCAGGAAATATGCAACACGAATTAAAAACCAGCTGTAAGGAAAAAAACCTTGAATTGCATTCTTCTGAAGGTAAGATTTCATTATGACAGCATCGGCAATGCAGTTAGGTAGGTATGTATTTCGCGTCTTTTGCAGTTACGCAAATTTTAGGGACAAAAAAGTGAATTAGGTACTTAAGTACATGAACAAGTAATAATATACGGAAAGTACGTACGTATACCTCCTCTCTAGTTACTTACCTTTCCACATGCGAAACTTACTATTCCTGTCTAGCAGAGCTCTCAAGGCACGTCCTTTCACATGACCACTTTCACAGTACTCTAAAGATATTTAGTTTCTTAATTGATTCAAAGAACAAGTATGAAAACTAGATAGGTAATCCACGACATCTTCGTGGCTGATGTATGGAACATCTAACACTTGTATGTCAATTCCCCAACACACATTTTATATGGATCTCGACCGCACAAATTAAATCTTGCGATCGTAGCGTTTGAGGTCATCACCTGATAATAACTTGATCTAATTTGCATAAAATTCATTACCTTGCATATTACAAATAATGAAAATATTGACTAGGAACTAAGTAAGACTATGTTATGCAGTCGTCGAGCCGTGCCTTAACTTCGACTTCGCCTTGCCTCGATGTAAGGATGCGCTAGAGTCGAAGTTTCGATAAAATCACTTGTAGTAGACTCGGAAGCAAAAACTTGCAAACAAAAAATACTGAATAATGGTAGTTAGCTAGGAAGCTATACTGCCCACCCAACTTGGCTGACGTTTTTCTGGTCCGCTGAAGGAACTAAACATATGCAAATCTCTCTATCGGAACCGCCTGTTGAGGCCGCAGCCCTGAAATCGGAGCATCTTTCCCAGTCACGGAGTCGGAGACTCGAATGCGTAGAGTGAAGTATTGATTCGACAACAATGAAACTGATAGGGGACCATCTGCACCCTAGCCCACCCATTCCCTGAAAATGTCATCCAAATCGGATGAAAACTGAGGAAAATAAGCTTGTTACAAGGATTTCTCATTGGCGCAAGCGCAACAGCTATTAATGATAGGTACAATTGATAAGAGATTCTAAAATCGACATTCTCCAACTATCATCCAAATCTGAGCGAGATCAGACGACCAGGGCTTGTGAAAATGATACTTGGTTGAATTTACGTTTGCTCAAGAACCAAGAAAGATGAAACTGATAGGGGACCGTCTACACCGTTGCCCGCTCATTCCCTGAAAATTTCATCCAAATCGGATGAAAACTGTGGAAAATAAGCTTATTACAAGGATTTGCGGGTACACGCCAGACAGACAGATAGACAGCCAGACAAACATACAGACAGACACACACGCACACCCTCACAGACACACACAGACAGACAGATACGGAATCAAAGTTGTTCAGAATGGTCTAAAACATAAAATGCGAGTAGAAATTTTGATTTTGGAGACAAAAAATTTTGTTGTCCTGAAAGTGAAAAAACAATGCTTACGCTACTTATAGGTAGACTCGGAAGCAAAAACTTCCAAACAAAAAATACTGAATAATGGTAGCTAGCAAGGAAGCTTTACTACCCACCCAACTTGGCTGACGTTTTTCTGGTCCGCTGAAGGAACTAAACATATGCAAACCTCACGCTATCAGAACCGCCTGTTGAGGCCGTAGCCCTGAAATCCGCAGTCAGATTGGAGCATCTTTCCCAGTCACGGAGTCGGAGATCGGGGGAGGAGCAGGAAGAGTTGCACAACCCGCGGGCTGGGGACCTTGCACTTCGCCACCAGTCCTTGCACCTTGGAGAGTCGTGTTATGCAGCGCTGCAGCTCCAATTCTCCCGTGAACAGCGAAGGGGGTCCACCGTCGTTTTCTACTAGGAAGGGATCTCAACTCCACGGAGCGACGCACATTGAACAAATCGACCATTTTCCAACAAAAAACTCGACTCCGTTGCATGGTAGCCGTAGACAAACATACTGAAAACGGAAGTTAGAGAAAAATACCAATTCAAGGACAGAAGGCCTTTTTTTATGAGCTATAATCTCTCTTCACTTAGCTTGCACTTAATTGGTTGTACCTCCAGTCCCCTTCCCTTTATCTCGACCAATGGGATTCAATCTCCTTTCACCTGTGACTATATAGGCTGTATCCTTTCTAATGTGTGTTCATATAAATACATATACATACATACGACAAAGCTTTAAACTCTAGGATTCGTTTCAGAATGCCTCAATACCGATTTTCATTTAAAAAATTCCCGAGCCATTGCAATGGCTCATATCCCAAGAAAATTCGCTAATTACCGTTACGTGACATTTAGTGCGATACATTCCTATTGACATTTTATTTCTTTGCTCTGGCACGTAACTCGAAAGCCGTTACCAAATTTGTTACCAAATATTCTGATGATTTCCGTTTACAACCGAGTCGTTGCTAGGGAAGTGGTACTTCGTCGTTTTTCATCCTACAAAATTCGTTGACCATTCGTTCGAAAGCTCTCGATTTATCCAACCATATTATGTTAATTACTGCGAAGTGCGTGGCCAACAAGCTGAGTTATGAGCATGGTTATATTAATAATTGTTTACACACAGGTGATCATTTTTAATAATAAATTGATATTGTGAAAATGATTGCAACCGCTTGTTAATTTCTGATGATTTCATTGAGCTGGTGTTTCGATTATGTGATTCATAGCAGGTGATCCGAATATTGCGAGAACGGTTTGATTTGTGAAGCGGTGGTTAAATCATTTTAATTGGTAATTTCTATGCTTTACACTCTAGGAAGCTGTAATTTCGTATGTAGCCTCTTTAGGACATTTACTTGACGATGCCCGGGGTCCGGATCAGCTGAGTGGCTCTTAGAGCTTGCATACGAGTCTGCAACTAAAGACATAAAATGTCCCAATGTGTTGCAGACTCGTATGCAAGCGTTTCTTTATACACTAAATAAGCAGCAACTTTGCCGATGCGAAAAGATGAGACCGACAACTCAAACGGATCCAGCCAAAATGTTTTACACTTTCTCAGCAAGAACTTACTTTAAAAAAAAAGTTCCAGTGATTCGTAAAAACTACAAGACATGGATTAAACAACAATTTGTAACCGGCTTATTAAAATTGTTTATAGTCCAATCAACTTAGTTTAGGAATGTAGCCAGGTACGTAAGGAGGGGGAAATTGGTTTTCTGATGATTATCGCTTACAACCAAATGGTTACTTCGGAACTGTATCTTAGGCATTTATCATCGTACAAAAATCGTTCACCAGTCGTTGAAAAGCTCTCGATTTATCTAACCGTACTATGTTAATCACAACTCAGTGCGTGGCCAACAATCTGATGTATGAGCTTGGTTGTCTGAATAATTGTTAACATACAGGTGATCTTTCTCAGTTAATTTTTTAAACATGATCGCAACCACTATTGGACTTGAAGGAAACTTGGAAGTTGAAATTTGATAGGGAGACTCTCTGGGACATTAAGAGACGATTGAAATGCTCTTTCCTAATCAGCTGAGTGACCTATAAATTCTCTCCTGTCCTCCTACGGAACATGTTCCATGTTCTGTCAAGATTTAGTATTTAGGACTATATTTGTTTTTATTCGATTTTTAGATTCTAAGCATCTTGAAATGCAAACTAACAAATTTTTAGGGGGGCTCCAAATTTTTGTTTCTTGGTCGGTTACTTCCAAAGGTTCATTATTGAAAATGATAGAACAAAACCAACGTGTTCAGCAGGTTGTCAACTCCTTGAAAATGCATCAAACTCGATTTCGACCCAGAATAAGATAAGATCCCTCTTCCCTTAAACGGTCACTGAAATGGTCCGGGAAATTCTGTCAATCCTGACTCCAATTCACCTTGCAGCGAATACATACGTCAAATTTGTCTAGACGGAACATTGCATCCTTCCTTCCTTCAACCAAGTCCATCAGACTTGTTATAGACAAATCATTTGGCGCCCACCTCACAACCCACAACCTATCTAACCCTCGACATATCTATGTCCCAGCTAGGAAACTAGTCATTGCTTACGGAAATCTTTTCTTTCGTAGAATATCCTGTTTGTTTCTGGTCCCCAGCACTCTACGTGGTGCGATTGACCTGTTGATAGCTCGTATCGGAATACCCTGTAATAGGTCTCATTCTTACTCCGCCCACTCGATAACAAAGTGGTCTTTCTCTCCTTCCCAACAAAATTAACAAAAGGAACAAGGAAGACAACGCGGACTTCGCTTGCTCACGCTGATTTCCCTTTATCCCTCATCCTCTTCTTTTATTTTCTCTCTCCGATTCCCCTTGCGTAGGATCGAGAGAATGAGCTTTACCTAAGCCTCGACACAACAAGTCCTCTGACACAAGTAAAGCCGTCACAAGTTTCAATGACCCCCAGCCTCTTTAGATGTCTTCTCAAGAAGATTGTCGAGTGCCGATAGTTTTTTGCAGTTCAACTTTTTACGATACATTACACTAGTTACGATATTGACCTAATAATTACGATACAGCCAATGTCACGATAATTAAACTTGCAGTAGTAAAAGCAAATTTTCCTCTCGAGCAAACTATTAAGAACAGAGACCATAAAAATTGTTCATATAAAAGTTTATTAATTGGCCCCCTTCTTCCATACAGAGTTGATTAAACACTTTTGAACATCAGAATAAAATATTGAAAGAAACCAAATCAATGGAATCGTTTGGTGCATGATTCGAAAAAAAGCTACAAAATATAACGCAAAAGTTCAAAACATGCCAGTCAACAGTTTGCATTTGGCAGTCAATTATTAAAACAAAAAACTAAATACATTAAAAAATTTTGTTTCACAAAAGCAAATTATTATAACCATCATCAATAGAATAATTAAATCAATTTTTAATAAGGAAGAATTTTTTTTTTTGTCTTTTATCTAACTGATAGATTTTAGCAGAGAACGCAGAGTGTTAGTATTGCAGAAGGTTTTGGCTTCCTCACTACCAAAGGTAGGGAAGCTTTGTGTTCGTGGTTGAAGTCGAAAAAAATGTTGTTCTCCAAAATCAAAATTTGCACATTCTTTTTGCGTTTCCAAGCTTACAGATCAATTTTGGTTCCGTGTCTGTCTGTCTGTCTGATGTCTGTCTGTCTGTGGTAAATCCTTGTCACGCCCAAAACTAAACCATGCCGCAGTCCGATTCCGATGAAATTTTCAGGGATTGTGCGGGTTAGCTCCTAAACGGCCCCCTATAATTTAAATAATTTTCAAAGCCGTCGAATCAATAGTAGCCTGTGTGCATGCGCAAACGTGGATTTCTCATAACGTCGATTTCTCATCATCTGTTGGTTCAATTTCGTTCAGACTCGATAGGTGATTGGGTATAAGGTCTAGAACAATGCCCTATCATTTATATCACGATTGGTAGAGTGATACCTATTGCGTATGGGCGAAACTATTATTGATTGACAGAGGCAAACCTCTGAGTCTAATGGAGCGATTTTGATGAAAGTTTCAGGGATTGTGCGAGTTAGCTCCTCGACTGTCCCCTATAATTTTAAAGGCTGTTGAACCAACAGTAGTCTGTGCGCATGCATAAACATTAATTTCTCATAGCGTCAATTTCTTATCTACTGTTGGTCCGATTTCGTTCACGCTCGGTATGTTCTTGGGTATATATTCTAGAAAAATGCCCTACAAATTATGTTGCGGTCGGTTGAGTAATAACCATTGCGTATGCGCAAAACTAATATCGATTGACCCAGGCAAAACTCCTAGTCTAATGGAAGGATTTTAATGTCATTTTCAGATATTGTGCAGGAAAGCTTCTAGACGGTTCTCTATTACTTTCATTGCCGTCACATAAACAGTATATTATTATATATTTTATTTAAAAAAATAAAAAGTTAATAATAATAACTATATGTGTTAATATTTTGTTAAGGAATGATGGGTATTGGACTGTAGGTGGTACATGGCCATTCTCGTTTCTGCTTGGAGGGTACATGGAAAAAATGTTTAAGAAACACTGCTGTATATGGTTATATAGGTACCTTCTAGAACTACGTGTTATTGAAATAAACTACCGTAGCTTTGTTCCAACAAGGACAAAAGAGCGCCCTAGAGGAGCTCAGAGCTCGAAATTGCGTTCCAACAAGTTTATGGGGTTGAGAGCTCTGTGTTCCAACAGAACTTAGAGCGCCCCCAGAGCTGCTCCGAGGGGTCCCTCGAGCATCCCCACACTTTTGACAGGGTCTCATCAAGAGCTCTGAGCCCTACGCATGCGCATTTTGGAATAACCTGCTACCCTTAGGTAAACTGCATATCCGCGTAACCTTCTCTGAACTGTTTTCACCTTAACTACTACGTTTGTTATCACATCTCTCTTCGAAGTGTTCCAACAAACACGAAAGTGGGCGACCTTGGAGCTAAACCCACGGCAACTCTGGAGGAGTTGTTGGAACAAAGCTACTAGCCAGGTTATGTGCCAGTAACATCGACATCAATTTTGACCAACTCTAAAGAGTAGTTGTTACAAAATTGAGGTCCCAAAAACTTTCAAGGTAACAGTTTTTTTTTTTTTTTTTTTTTTTTTTTTTTTGTGTCTCACTTATTGACATCATTCCAATGAATCGTTTAAAACCACCCGAGTAGCTATACAGGTAGCTTTACATTATATATGATTGCTCTGTACCTAAGTAAGTGCAGAAGAAAGAGGAGCTCTCTGAAACGTGGATTCACCAACGAAAGCGTGGGCGAGCTGAAGTTAGTTCCAACCACTTTCACCCTGCGAAGGCGTTTGCTGCACTTTCACTGGCTGCTCGATGTTCGGAGCGCCTCAGCTGAGATGCATCGCTGCCAACGAACCATCGCCCGCTAACGTTAAGTCATCTTCGCCGTAATGTCAAGTGTGATCACGGAGGTATGAAATTAAGGCGAAAGAAAAACAAAGGGCAACCAAGCAACGAGTGAGAGTTTGTATCTCGTATTTGGAATTATTCATTTGAACAAATAATTTATTTCCTATTCTGGAATTTGGAAGATTCTGGAAGAAGAATTTGGAATTTATTTCCTATTCAATTTTTGCGAGCGCTTTCGGAAGATACGATGCCCCCTTCCTCAGGATCTGTGATTTATTTCACCACAGTATGAAATACACTATAATAGAACATGACTTCTGAAAAAAAAATTTTTTTAATACACAAACAACCTCCCCAGTCACTTTATTCTCCAAACAATCAACATCAGGTAAATAACCTGCCCATCAATAAAAATCTTTCAAATCTAACAAATTTAGAACCAACTTCCAACAACTATGCATAATAACAAATAAAAAATATAATAATGGGCCCTATAACGAAATAACAACAAAACGAGGTAACAAACTTACAACAATCAACAAGCTATCTCGTTCTGCCTCTCTATCCCTTCCATCATCCAACTCAATACTGCAAGCCAACTCCAGCAACTAACCGCATTGGCTGAAACATACATTTTTCCCTCAAAAAACTTCCCCCAACATCAATCCCTATCATCACATTACACCGAATCATTAACCAACATAAAATAATTTATTTTCACTTAGCGTAGACGAAAATGAACATCGCCGAAAGAAATGAAGAAAGCCAACGACTCCTACCAGTCGTTCTTCTTAAGTTATCATTCTTTACCATGATCTTGATTTGGACTTTGATGCTAATTTCTTTCCTACTAGACCTAAAAAGCTGGAATTCTGTCACTTCGGCCTGTCCAGAAGTGTTTGTTCCGTATTCTATTTTACAACGAGAGGCAGCTTACCTTTTCATAATCATTCTTCGGACCGGTTTCACCAAAAGTATTTAATCAACGTTTACTCATTAAACCGAAGATCTCAGCTGTTAAACAACGATATTCGGTTTCAGATATATCAATGAACAAATGCGCTAAATCAACGATCAAAACCAACCAGCCGAATCGGGTGGTTAGCGTTAAAATCAACGATTTACTAGGTAGATAGTTCTTTTCGCCATCTTTGTTCACATGACCGAAATCCTTTAATGCTACGTTTTCCCATCTGTTTTGCCACATTTATTTCTTAACCAAAGCTGACAAATAACATGCATTTTTACACATAATCCCTAACACATCAACATATTTTATGTAATTAGTATCATCCATGTAATATAGTATCCACCCTATCAATAACATCCATGCTGCTCATTCAACAATGTTCAATGCCTTCATAAACTATATATATAATTTTGTTTTAAACCAATTCTAACATCTAAGGTATATTTCTATACATTATTCATATCATAAAATCAAATTGTCTACATTTATTTTAGTTCAGATATTGTAACAAAACTAACAGTTAAATAAATACCTAGTTACAATGACAAGATAAGGCATGTCCGCCATCTTGATTTGTCAATCTGCTTGTATGTCAACTGGCTTCACCAACAACACGTATGTTACTTCTCAAAAGTCTTTACATCTGACTTGGAAGATCCAGCACATCAATGTAAGAAATGTCATCCTTATAATATGTATGTAGAACTAGTTATTATTGCCTACTAATTAGAAAATACTGATTCTTTGCCAATTTCTTTCTAGCATTCACATGAATAGGACCCAGCTTCTGGGTTGAAACGTTGTGATTAAACACCTAAAAAAACTGGCTAAAAGTTAATTCACAACGTTGGCAAAGAAACTTGAAAGTTTCAAAGCAAAGAAAGTTTCTTAGGAACGATTTGTTGCTAATATTCTCCTAAAGTTAAGATATTTCGGGTTTCTTGAGGGTTGGTCAAGAAACCCGAAACATCTTTAATTTAACTCAGTGGTCGAGATAACCGAGCCTGATTTTCCTAAAGTCTCCTGATATTCAGTCGTGGTGGATCGTAGGCTCTCAAAACGTTGCTGTGAGCTTTTTCGGACTGGCGAAGCAACCGCTTATTCCCATTTTCCTCAAAACTTTTATTCCGAAACAATCGTCGAATGAGGAACCATGGACCACAGCGTGCCTGCTCATATATGAAAAAGCGTTTAACTCGAGGCTTTGGTTCAGAATAACTCAAAACGGACTTCAATGTGGAAAATTTTGATTTTAAAAATTTTGGAGCCATTTCGATAGCTTCATTTTTTACGAAAATTCGCTAAAAAAAAACCTGTGTGATGTAAATTTTTTAAAATGTGACGTACAGCGTGTTTCGTCCAAACGGTTACATTTTATTTATCTTCTTGACCTAGAAAGCTGCAATTCTGTTACCACAACCTGCCCAGTGCATTCAGGCGAAAGTACATACATATGATGATAGTACAAAAGTAGAACTAGGCTAATCACCTAGCTTACTTTTCCAACGGTAGGCTCGGCCCGTGTTGTTGGTTAAGGTCTAGGCGATTTGCCCATAATTTCAAACATAGCACGTTGACATCATAACATTGCTTATGCGTCTAAATAATCTACACATAGCTTAAATAATATAACTACAATGGTATTTGATGTCCCTATCTTCTTATAAGTAGAACAACTTTCTATAGTAAAATTATTGTTTTATAATATTATACATAAATGCTGTTTAGCACATTTTCGCAATCCACTGCCCCATTTTTCACAAGCTACGGTAAACTTTGCTTTTTGTAGTTTGGACTAGTATAATTTTGAGCTTTTTTCATATGACTACCTTGCGCTCTGTGAATGATGTACATAATAAATTTTGGACTGTGTGTTGACAGCGTTAATCTTGGCCTTGGTGCAATTACATTCTCTGCGACTACGTATCTCGTGGTAGGTATATGCTGGATTACGCTGTGAACCTATTATTTGTGTATACTTACTTATGGAATTGCAAAAGTAAATTTTCAACATATACCTAGTTGCCTATGGTAAACAGCTTTGCAATATTATATACATTGATAGATGGCGTCCTCGGCGGTAATGACATTATTTTCATAATGATTTTCTGGCGTAAGCGAATGAGGAATGACGAAAGTGAATGAATGACTTTCTTCCCGTCGAGATGAGGGGGCTGAGTGTTCGCACGAGTCCCACAGCCCGTTTTCCAGCTGTCTGACGCCCTTCGGAAGAAAGTGAAGACGAATTCGGGCGAGATCTGGGGCAGAAGATCCTTATCTGCCGAATATCGCGAAAATGAAAGATGCGAGCCAATCAGAGCGGCAAAACGCTCATATTCCAGGTCGGGCGGCCGCAGGAGGGCGAGGAGCCCCGAAACTCGGCCAAAATACAAAACATCTGTTGTGGGACTTTCACAATATTTTTCAATCCTCATTTCACTAAGATGCTTAGAATGTAATAATAAATTGCATATTAGGGAGTTTTTGTTCCTCCCGTATGACTTTTCCTCGTTAACGCGTAGAGCAGCGCCTAGAGCAAGCAACTGCAAATGCTAGCTCTTCGCGTATTTCTACACGTATTTTTACACGTATGTACACGAATAACCAAACTATCGTCACGCTAAAGTCTCTTTAGTATTTTAATGTCAACAATTCTCTTGAATTCTAGATCGAGTTGAAGAAGATTGAATTCAGTTTACATTTACACGCTGCTTTATCAGCAATCTTCACAGGTATTGAATAGCTAGTTTCGAGTACAGACCTACGACCTAAGAAAAAAATTGTAATCACCAACGCCCTTATGTCATTGAATACTCGTTCTGATTCGTCTGATTCACCAATTTTGAGCAACGTCGGGCATGGTTATTACTTGGGTGAGTAACCGTCCGGGAGTGCTGCTATTTCGGCATATTTTTTATTTTTTAACTCATCATTCAATTTTCCATTCATCTCCATCAAGTTTACTTAGTCAGGCCTCGTGGAATAGTTCGTTTTGAGTGCCTTCCCTGCTTTATCAAATCGTCGGTTCCATGATCTCAGTGGGTACCTAGCCTGTTATTGAACTGACAACAGCTTTTATATAAAATCTTATTATTTAAACACAAACCTGCTTGTTGTCTGAATCATTATGTTGGCAGATTCAACTTTGCTGTACGAAATTTACATGCAGATGCCTACTAAGAACAGACCCTAGGTACCTACTTTGGAATCAGAAAAGTATCGACAACTGCATTCACTCCCAAGTAGGTGAATAGGATGTTTGGCTTTTGGATGATGTAAGTACTTATTTCACGTGATCTCACGGAATTTGATTTAATAGTACAATTATATTCGTATTAGGTTTAACTTTACAATTGTGGTCACCTTTGCGTCAGGTTATGATGACTACGCGTAGGACAGGATTTCAACGAAAGCATTTTTTCCGCCAACGCGTAGATAAGCCTCTTTCCCGTACATGCGTAGTTCTACGCGTTGACGCAAAGATTCGCGCATGCTCAGTTGGTGTTACAGAAAATTACGGGAAGAACAAAAACTTTCTATAATAATGCATAAAAACTTGGGTGTGCCATGAAGTTTCCTCGTATCCGTAATAGATCTGGAATAGATCATTGAAATGAAATAAACTCGGTCCTTCAGGCCTCGCAAGGGGGGCATCGCCCCTCCCTGGGCCTCCTGGTTGCTTTCCGCTTTAACGGAACATGCTTTCTTACCGCTGATTCGGGGTCGCATTTTCATATCAATGGGCTATAATGCGCGTTACTCATCTTCCGTTGAAGTACAATAGTACAATGTTAAGTTACTAATCTTCAGTGAAATGAGAGCTTTCCAACGAATGGTGAACGATTTCTGTGCGATGAACACTGCGGAAGTTCCATTTCCCTACCAACGGCTTGGTTGTATACGTGAAACACAAAAGAAAATTTGTTTCAGTTTTTCGCGACATAAAGACGTGACGCTTTTGGCCAGTTAGGTGATGGCTAAAGCGTGTTCCATGCTAAAATTTTTAATATTCTTTAAATCTTAAAATAATATTCCATAACGGGTTTCCATGGTTGTGGTAAATAGTAAATTGAGATGGAGCGTAAAATAAATTTATTGGAAACTTATTTGCTTAGAATTAAACATATATTGGTAGTACTTAAATATGTACAATGTCGATTGTTTCTGTCTCTTCTATCAAGCGTTTCTTCCTCATCCACACTTGCAGGGAGTCTGGCTGTGGAGCTACTTACCGCTGCAACATGTTTGATGTGCTTTATTGCGCTCTTCGGGTCATCATGACCCGTACAGGATGAAAGAAACGAAGTTGACAATTCCACTCACTAAGAACCTTTTGTTATTTGAGATCATGGATAGACAGATATTTATTGAAAACCCATTTGCTTAGACTTTAACATATAGGTAGTACTTGAACATGTAGAATGTCGACTGTAGGGTCATATTGTTTCACACCTCGATTACCCTTACTACATTCCAATTTGACAATTCCACCCACTAAGAAATTTTTGTTATTTGAGATCGTAGATAGACTGATATTTATTGGAAACCTACTTAAAAATATAGGTAGTACTTAAACATGTAGGATGTCGACTGTTTCTATCACTTCCATCAAGGGTTTCCTTGCAGCGAGCCTGGCTGTGGAGCTATTTACCTCTGCATCATGTTTGATGTGCTTTATTGCGCTCTTCGGGTCATCATGACTCGTACAGAATGAAATAAACGCTTAATACACACCCATATACCTAAATAAGAGGGTGAAAACAGCTCGTTGATCGACCCTTCATGATCAAACATGCGTTTTAAGGGTCGTTGGAGTGAAACCAGACGGGCTGGATGGAGCCTTTCTGTCTCATTAATTCCTGTCATGGAAGAGCTGCTCACAAAACACAACACTTTCGTTTTCTGATCGAAGGTCCCCCCCCCCCCCCTTATCACCTTCACCTTCTTCCACCCCTCCGATCCACCCCTCCATTCCACCCCTCTCCCGTCTGTCTGATCGTGCGCTAGTTCAAGGGCGTTCCGTCAAGCAAATACCGCAATACCTCATCAAGTTGTGCCATTTGTCTGACTGTTTCCATGAAGAGTACCAATGGTTTTCAAAAATGCGGGCTTACTATAACATTTTAGGTTATTCCGGAAAATCTGCCTCCAATTTATCCCATTGAGAAAAATGAGTTGACCTTCGTCATTAAAGGCTCGGTATCAATTTCTCAGCACTGAGCTTCACCCTGATCATTCAAGGTCAGTGCCGAAAGGAAATTTGGTACTTTTCCGTTATACCCCCCCCCCCCCCCCCCCCCGTCAACCAGTCAATTTGTCTTCAACACGCCCGCCCAATGTTTCTAGGCATTCCTTCTTACTTAGATAATATATTTACGTAGAATTGGTGGCAATTTCAAGCTGTGGGAAGAAATTATATTACTTAAAAAAGAAAGCAAAAAAGAATTACCGTGTTTTCAGAAGTTGCAGATGTCGATGAGGATTTGTTGAAACGAATTGGCATGGTTGTGGTTTGATTGCCTCCACATGAATTCTCACAAGTATAATGCACATGAATTCGCGCAAATAGATCGGAATACTGTGTATAGGTTGATGGTTTGGATGCTCGCAAGCTCGCATCTCATAACATCAAGTAGTCAATCCATTAGAAAAAATACAGATTAGTTGAACAAATAGGTCAGAATGATGTCTATAGTTTGGTGCTCTGGATGCCCTCAAGCTCGCATCTCAAAAATACATAACATAACATATCATAATCGAAGTAAGAAGTAATGCCCAGAAACATAACTGTATACTTCTCAGTTTTAGAAGCATTACATATACACAGGGTGTCCCCTGGAAAGTTTACACCTCCCTTTATTTCCCCCGAATTAGTGCAGAAAAATTGGTACGCTGGTACTAACTACGCTATTCTTCATAATTTTCTTACATAGAACACAGGAAAACAACTTTCTCGCGCGCCATTCGCGCCGGAAGTGGCGCAAATGATATAAACTTTGTCTTTTCAAATGGGAACCCTAATTTTTTTTGCAGATTTGAATTATACGTGGAATTCCAGGAAGAAATGACCCATCACTCGACTTTTTAAGTGCGCGTTGAGGGGCGCATTTCTGCTCCAAAAGTGCGCCTTTCCGCTCCAAAAGTGCAAAAATTGAAATAGGTACCTACTGAGTTTTTGAAGATATTCAATTGTCATATGTAATATATGATTTTGGGGTATTTTTTCTGCTGAACCTCGCAATGATGTTCATTTATTGATATTGCCACAAAATGCATGATATCACCGAAGGCGTCGTTGTAGGGTAGGGTAAGGGGGATCTGACTTTCATCCCTTCAGTTTTCACTGACTTGGGAGACATTGGGAAAATTTGAGAGCTGGCAATAAAACCCTTAAATCGAGGAGACCTATTCGGAACTATAATTCTAATCAAAACCGGGTGTTCCCGGTACTGTAGATACCAGGTATTCATGAAAGATTTTCATTTTCTGCATGACACTGGCATTTTTCGTTCAAATTTCCCCAGTTTCCCTCAGTGTTTCCCAATTATGTCAAATCTCAAAAACAGATTATGTTAGAAAAGTTGGCTTGCCGGCATTTTCTAGGTATTTTCGTCATACTCACCCAAACAAATTTCACTTCTATATTATACCTGCTACCTACAGTTAATACGAGTATGTATTCATACATGTACCCATTAAATAAACGTAACACTTCTAAAATTACTTTTTCAAGTGAGTTGTTATGTGATATTTTGATAACATATCGCCCCTTTCATGCCAAAACCGTGAATGTGCAAAATCAAAGTTTTGAGAAAAACGACGAAAAATATTTTCGACCTAAATTGCTGAAATTGGCTCATGATATAAGCAAACCCATCATTTTAACTCTAAGAAGATGTTTTCATAATTATTGTTTTCTTTTACTTAATAGTGATTTATTTTTTATACAGCCATGTGGGATAGCTGCGACTCCATAGAGAGACACAAATTCTTTGAATTGAACTCTGTGGGCACACGTGTATAATGTATTAGTTAAGTTGTTTTTAATGTTTTAAAATTTATTCATTTATTGATGAGTATATTTCCTTTTGTTCATTTTCTTGTCGTGCCAAATAAAGAATCTTGAAATAAGATTGTTGTCACTTACCTACATTGGGCCTGTGGTGAATTCCACCACATCAGGTCAACAGCCCTTTTCAGGGCTACCAAAAAGAGGTACTCACGACACAATTACATATAAAAGACGTCGAGTTACAACTCAGCAAAATAACATATTTTGCCCGAGAGAATATGCGAAATATTCACTCACGAACGAAATATTCACAAATAAGCAACAAGCCAAACACCCACTGCAGGAGAAGGGTTCGTCAGGACAACTCACAAAAGTTGTCTTGAAAACAACAGCCCAAGGAAATAATCAATCGACCTCTACGAAATGCAAGGGCGAGGCTGGCAAACCAACTCAGCTATCATATTCACAGATTCTGAGAAAACACTATGCGAGCCAATAAGGAAACACATGGTGAACTAATGAAATTAAGCGGACCAACCAGGGGGCGGCAGGAGGCGGCCACCTCCCTATAAATACCCCGCACGGAGCCCTCCGTATTCATTCCACCTTCTGCTCTCGCTGACGTCTCTTCTCATCTCTCGACGAAGTTACTACACGCATTCAAGACTCAGAAAGGCATATCTTCCTCTCCTCACAGATTCTCTCGATCTTCTTGGCATCTACGAGTCTAGTCATTGCACTACTCATTGCCCAACGTAGATCTCCAGTCAGGGTACCACCCGGCCCGTTTAAGACTTCGTCTAAAACGTCGCGTTCGCAGGGATACCTGAGTCGTGTCGCCCGAATCTTGCAGCATTATGCTCTTGGTTGTCCGCGGGGCACGCCGGGAAATTGCACAGCTCATACGCTCCAATTTACCGTCCAAGGAAGCCTTTATCAAGGCTCGGAGAGGACCCCGACATCAAGCTGGGAGAGAGCTTTGTCGAGCGAGTCCCTCCTCTTCATAAATCCTTCATCCGAACGGAAAGGTATTTTTTTATCGAGTAAGCACACTCGGATATTTCGATTGAGCGAAGCCCCTCTTACTTCCTCGGGTTTGAGGAAGAAGAGCTCGGCGCTGGAACGGGCATCGGCCCCGCTACAGCTCCTTATCCGAAACTCGATTCTCACTCAAAACGTAGTGACAAACTACACGGGCCATCTCCGTGCCCAAAGCTCGAACCTCTCGACGAGATCGCAGCTTTACCTAACAAATCCACCAAGGGTTTGTTAGCTACTCCCTTACACACACAAGGGATCGAGGATTCTTTTCAGAACCCCTCGGAAGGTAGTTCTTACGATTCTACCCATATACATGAATATACTAAATATTCATCTCACGATCGCACCGCCGATCCGAGTGTTAAACACACTCCTATCCTGCATACACCGCACGGACCAAAAGGTACTTTCCAGTACCTCAATCAAACACATTCCGTCCCTCCTACAGATGTAAATCTGAGACCGGAATATTACACAACGGTTCAGCACCCGAATACGCATTTCCAAACAGTTCGAACCGAACCTGGCGCCCCTCGCGGCCTACCAATGAACGAACCACGAGGTTCAACCACCCAGCAAAATGTCCTTGACAATTTCGCTCACATTTCCTTCGGAAATAATACAGGGACTAACCCGCATAACCAAGATATGGGTACTTTTCACAACGTCCCACTTGGTCTACCTACACCAAGTAGAACATATATAAATCCACTACAAATGATGACCCCGCCTTTGAACAGGCTTAACACGGAGCATTTCGTTCCCTCTTATGAAGCTAGTGGATTTCAGGGAACCACTGCGGGCGTGCGACCCCCGCCGGGCCTCTACGCCCCACACCTCACACTTCAACCCTCTCCACAAAGTGGCTTTAAAGCACTTTTGGAGGAAATAGGTGACTATCAAAAACCTATTTTTCAGAAGAAAAATATTGATCGAGCTCTCGCAGAGTTCGATCAGTACTGCATTCGCAAGCATTTGAGAACACAAAACGAGTGTTTCTCCGCCATTTACAAGTGGGTACCTGAGGAAATGAGAGAAGCTATTGACTCAGCGTATCTCACGGCACCCCACGCACCTTACGAAGAGGCTAAGAAACGCCTAACACGAGAATATGGGTTGTCTATGCAAGATAGACTCCTCGCACTAGAGAATCCTTCATCTCTCGCCAAAAAACCCAGCACTAAGTACCATGAAATGTATGCTAAAGCAGTTGGGTACTTTTCGGAGGCATTGATCACACAAAAGTGGATCGAAACTCTGCCAAACGACGCACGGGGTCTCGTCGCAGCACAAGCAAGCACGAGCGCCCGGCTTGACCTGGCCGACACGCTACACGCGTATAAATCAGAAACTCCTTCCCTTAACATTAGGGGAGTCGAGTCAACCAACAAAACAAGCACTTCAAGCCCTAAGAAGTCTGTTACACAAAAAACTGAGTATAAACCTCACAAACCTAACGTCTACATCTGCCGAAACCACACTCGTTTCGGCACAGAGACACGTAAGTGTGCGGATCCGCAGCACTGTGGTTGGAAACCAACCGTCTCGAAGTCAAACAAAAAGGCTGCAGCTATTAGCCAGCCAAAACATAAAATAGTTTCGAAGGAAACTACACCGGAACCGGTACCCGAAAGTACCGTTCCCACTTCAGAAAACGAGTGCTCGGAAAACGAGTAACTGCCAGTGTAGCAGAGCCTATACGCCGGCAGACCAAAGATTTTAAACGGCTCTTTTTCAAGTGTCAACTTCACGGCACCGAATTCCTCATTGACACGGGAGCAGAAGTGAACATTCTGCCCCAAAATATCACTAAAAAGCTGGGTTTGAAGGTTAAATATGTAGTTTTATGATTATGAAAGTTCACTTGCCAGTGACTAGCGGAGGAGATGGAGGACGGCGGCGAAGACTTGGAGGACGGCGGCGACGACTTTGACGACAGCAGCGGAGGACTAGGACGGTTCGGGTGATCCCTGAAACCTTCTTTCTATCAAATGAAACTTCGTATCTACCAAATGAAACCATGTATCAATCAAATGAAACCTCTTTTCAACCAAATGAAACTTTTTTCAAACAAATGAAACTTTTCGGTCCACCATATTGCTGATCACCCCGGCAAACTGCTCCACTTCGTGATAACATGATGATGAAACTGCTGCCGCAGCTTCTGGACACCCGCTTCTCTAAATTAATTTGTAGTGCCTCTGTATCAACATGTTTAGCAAAAATCTGAATTAAAATGTAATTTTTCTCTGGATGATTCTAAGAAGTTCCATTTGATTGAAATAAGGTTCCATTTGTTTGAAAAAAGTTTCATCAGGTTAAAAGAGCTTTCATTTGGTAGGTACGAAGTTTCATTTGGTAGGTAAGAGGTTTCATTTGATAGGAACCAGGTTTCATTTGGTAGGTAAGAGGTTTCATTTGATTGGAACAAGTTTTCATTTGGTAGTTACGAAGTTTCATTTGATAGAAAAAAGGTTTAATTTGACTGAAAATTGCTATATTATAGTGTTTCTTCTAGTAAATTATAATGAGGAATAATGGAAATTTGACAAAAATATAACTTTGACATGAAATGTGAAGGTCCTCATAAGCCAAAATTCATCAAATAATTTTTTCTACAATGGTGCATCGACTGACTACCCAGATTTTAAAACGGCCCCAAATGCGAATCACATCTTTTCGAAATTAAAAAAAAATATATATGTATATATATACTCGGCCCTTCGGGCCTCGCAAGGGGCTCCGCCCCTTGACCCCGCCAGGGGGGCTTCGCCCCCCTGGACCCCCCTAATCTATCCTCGGCGCTTCGCGCCTCGCCGGATCTTTTCTCTTTTCTACTGCGTAGAAAACGAGGATAATTTGCTATGCAATTCGTCTGAAAAAAAAAAAAAAAAAAAAAAAAAAAATTTCAGGCCTGGCCGGGATTCGAACCCACAACCTTCGTCTCACGAGAAAAAAAAAAAAAATTTTTCAGGCCTGGCCGGGATTCGAACCCACAACCTTCGTCTCACGAGGAAAAAAAAAAAATTTTTTTCAGGCCTGGCCGGGATTCGAACCCACGACCTCTCGCTTCCCATCTCGGGACAAAAAACGTTACACAAAAAAAGTGGACATTTTAAAAACTCGGCGCTCCGCGCCTCGCCAGGGGGCAAGCCCCCTGGACCCCCGGTTACCTCTATTTACATACTTCGGACGAAATTATTGAAACACAGAATGTGTTTGCGTTGTCGCGCAACCAAGTGACAACCAAACAAGCGTCATTGTTTACTATTCATTTATAACATCAATTTATATAGTTATAGTATGAAACTACGAAAAAAAATACGAAATAAATTCGTGATAAATCAAGAGCGATTTATCAAGTAAATGTCCTAAAGAGGCTACATACGAAATTACAGCTTCCTAGAGTGTAAAGTATAGAAATTAGCTTTAAAAGCCACTCATCTGATCCGGACCCTGGACATCGTCAAGTAAATGTCCTAAAGAGGCTACATACGAAATTACAGCTTCCTAGAATGTAAAGCATAGAAATTAGCTTTAAGAGCCACACATCTGATCCGGACCCTGAGCATCGTCAAGTAAATGTCCTAAAGAGGCTACATACGAAATTACAGCTTCCTAGAGTGTAAAGTATAGAAATTAGCTTTAAAAGCCACTCATCTGATCCGGACCCTGGACATCGTCAAGTAAATGTCCTAAAGAGGCTACATACGAAATTACAGCTTCCTAGAATGTAAAGCATAGAAATTAGCTTTAAGAGCCACACATCTGATCCGGACCCTGAGCATCGTCAAGTAAATGTCCTAAAGAGGCTACATACGAAATTACAGCTTCCTAGAGTGTAAAGCATAGAAATTAGCTTTAAGAGCCACACATCTGATCCGGACCCTGAGCATCGTCAAGTAAATGTCCTAAAGAGGCTACAAACGAAATTACAGCTTCCTAGAGTGTAAAGTATAGAAATTACCTATTCAAATTATTAAACCTCCGCTTCACAAATCAAACCGTTTTCGTAATACTCAGATCACCTGCTATGAATCAAATCATCGAAACACAAGCTCAATGAAATCATCAGAAATTAACAAGCGGTTGCAATCATGTTCACAATATCAATTATTGAGAATGATCACCTGTGTGTAAACAATTATTTATATAACCATGCTCATAACTCAGTTTGTTGGACACGCACTTCGCAGTAGTTAACATAATATTGTTGGATAAATCGAGAGCTTTCGAACGAATGGTCAACGAATTTTGTGGGATGAAAAACGACGAAGTACCATATCCCTAGCAACGACTCGGTTGTACGTGAAAATCATCCGTCACACATTTCGTTACCATCCCGCGTTCCATTTTCGGCTAGTTAGTCCATGGCTAAAACACATTCTGTGTTAAAATTATTGGGGGTCGGCCTAAGAATTGCATAGCAATTAATATATATATATATATAAATATATATGTATATATATATATATATATATATATATATATATATATATTCATACATTCAATTTGTAATAGTACACCTCGGTAATCCACGAATATTAGAATTTACGACAAACATAATAATTATTATAAACTATATTCACCAATAGAAACGTCTACCTAAACGTCTGTCAAGTTGGGTGGGCAGTATAGCTTCTTCACATATTGTAACATGGACGTATAGTATAGCATTAGTCGAAGAATAAAGTATGAGTCGAAATTATTGATGTCGATAAAAAGAATTAACGTTTGCGCATGCAAACTGGTAACTGTTATTCCAACGGCAATAATATTTATAGGGGACCGTCTAGGAGCAAAACCGCACAGTCCTTGAAAATTTCATAAAAATCGGTCCATTAGTCTAGGAGTTTTGTCTGAGTCGATCAATTCTAGTTTTGCGCATGCGCCATAGTTATAATTCCACTAATAACGATATAATTCATAGGGAACTTTCCTAGAGCATAATTATATCTATTTACTGCCGGAGCTTAAACGAAATCTGACAAGTAGATGATAAGAAATCAACGTTCTAACAAATTAACGTCTGCGCATGCGCACAGACTGTTTTATCTGTGACGGTAATCAAAGTTATAGGGGACCGTCTAGGAGCTATCCCGCACAATTCCTGAATGTGTCATCAGAATCGTTCCATTAGACTCGGAGTTTTGCCTGTGTCAATTGATATTAGTTTCAAGCATGCTCAATCGTTATTCCTCTACCGATCGCGATGTATTTTATACGGCATCTTTCCAGGACATATAACTAATCAATCTAAAATATTTCGGGTTTCTCGGGGGTTGGTCAATGAAAAGTCTGTATTCTAGGCCGACGCGACGTTTCGAAATATTTATATTTCATCTTCAGGGCTTGTAAAACTGTATTTGGACGCTTATTTCATATCAATCCTCGTCATAGATCTTCAGAAGGTAGCTATCTACTTTAACAACATCTTTGGGTATACTAAGAAAACCGAGAAAAAACTGTGGGGTATGCTGAGAAAACATTATTTAAGTTATACTTAGCAGAGACGAAAATCACTTAACAAAGGCTATCAGACTAGTTTTATCCGGACCAGACGAGGTCCGATCCCTGTTGTTGTACCTGAGAGCCGCTGAGCTCTACTACGAACTGTGATATCTGATCAGTGATATATTTATATACATCTAGTCGTAGTTTTATTTCACTTTGCCGATTGTATACAATAGCATGTATATAGTTATTAGCCTATTTTACATCTAGTCTTAGCTGTATTAATTTATTTTTGGGGTTTTTTAAAATCCACTTTGGGGGCTAAACAGTGGTCATCACTGTACCCCTCATTTTGTTCCCCTCCGAGTTGCCAGTGGAGTCCATGATGGCGCTCCTTTTTAGTCAAGGATGGCAATATGGCTCCCCTTAGGATCGTGCCACTTCCAGTGTCCCTTTAGGCACCTCGTTCAATGCCGCTAATGACCCTTCTGGTTGAGGTGCGGCTTAAACCTTAAAAAAAAAAAGTTAGTACCAATTTTTTGCACCGAATTCGGGGGAAATGAAGGGGGGTGTAAACTTTCCACGGGACACCCTGTATATATGTAATGTTTCTAAAACTGAGAAGTCTACAGTCTCTTTTCAATACAAAATTTCCTTTCGGCACTGACCTTGAGTGATCAGAGTGAAGCTCAGTGCAGAGAAATTGATACCGAGCCTCTAATGATGACGAGGGTCTGCTCGAGGTATCCGTGTCAAGGTGAAACGATTGCGGACGGTCTCTAAGGAGCTGTGGAAATGACTGTAAATTAACCATCCTCCGCACTCCTCGGTTACGCTGGATATTAATTTATACCGAACAAACAGCCCAGCCTGTTGTAGTAACACGCGCTTTGTTAGTAGACATCTACCCAGCGGCGGCCGGTGGTCTGCGAAAGGAGTGGGGCACACAAACATTTACCTATCAGACAGTCAAGAAGAGTATTGAGGTTTTTCTCCCATTTATTTTGCTTTCAGTGTGAATTAATTTTGATCTATACACATGAAACATAAATCCGACTTGGGTCATGTCAAATGCCATGGGCAACCGTTATGAAAGAATATGACTACTAAATAATAATAAATCAGGATCATCAAATATTATTGATAAATTAAATATAAATAAATTAAATTAAAAATACTATCTTATAGATACCTACTTACTAAGTATCTAACAATTTTAGAATGGACTGTATTATTATTAAAAGTATTAAACATTATCAAGGCTCCGATTGTATTGCACTAGTGAACTACTTAGGAGAAATAATTCTGCAGGAATATTAAAGAACTCAAATTAAATTACGATGAAATGTTAAAAGTTTGACGTCAGACGTCAATTAAAAATCGGATATTTCAAAAGGCTATAGAAATGTTGTCTAACCCCACAACCACCACTCACTTATGTATAACCTTTTTCTTTAATGCAACATATCCAGATTGATCAATGTTGATTGTCAGACTGAAAATATTGATTTGAGTTGTTTTCGTTACTCATTCTGTATGGTTTTGGAGGTGCTTTTGAACACTGCTGCTGACCAAATGTGACCTCAAAATGTCGTCAGTTTTGGCTGATTTTGTAACTAATCCCAGAAAAATTCCTTGGTTAAATGAACTATCCCTCTCATCGTGGCCTCTTACTCCTACTTCATAAAGACCACAAAACTTGATGCAATCTATAATTTCAGAAAGTATACGTCATTTACAAGTACGAATTTACAAGTTCCCTTTCCGTTTTTAACTTGTTTTAATTTCAAGTGAGGTGTGTCTCTCCCCAAACTTTTAATGAACACCCTCTCTTCATAATTACGATCTGTAGAGGATTTTGATTGAAAATTCACCACAGTGGGGTGGAAACATTGATACCAAGTTCCAATAATGTAAGTAAAAACGAAGTTTATATATATATATATATATATATATATATGTACAAACGACAATGTGCAATAATATGTGAAGGAAACATATCTTAAGTCCCAAATCGTCCTTATTACATCAGGATCAGGCGCCAGGATTGTAATCGTGATAATTATTCGTTGATTCTGAGTCAACTGCGATTGTATTCGTATTCGTGTAATCGTATTCGTCTGTCGGCGATTACACGAATACAACCCATAAGAATGCGTCACGGTCATAAATTGCAATAGGGCGTCCCTCCTATAATATGCGAAGCCTTGATGATATTTCCTATCTTCAGAGGGACGTCCTTAAAGTGAATTCAACGATTGGAGCCCACCCTATTTGTCTCACATCTATTTCAATAGGACGTCCCTCTGAAGCTAGGTAACATTAGCTAGGCTTCGCATATTATAGGAGGGACGCCCTATTGAAATTGATGACCGTGACGCATTTTTATAGGTTGTATTCAAGTAATTCCCGACAGACGAATACGATTACACGAATACGAATATAATCGCAGTTGACTCAGAATCAACGAATAATTTTCGCGATTACAATCGTATTCGACGATAAGATTATGCCCAACACTGGCTGGACTGAGATTTTCAAACGGCCGTTGTATTTGGGTTGTTTAAATCCAGGATGAGCGATCCCTTAAGTGACGCCAATTGGCTCGGGCATCTTGCATCCTCGAACGCTTTTGTTCGACCTGAATAATTCCAGTTGGAGCCGGAGGTGTCCTCTTCTCTTGGTCTTCAAACGTTCCAGCAGACGTTGACGAAACGTTCTCGTCTCTCATTTGATGCCAGACGGTCTGATTCCTCAGGAAAATCGCACTTGATCGATCAGCTGTCTCTCGAGATCTTCCAATCACTCGGATTACCCCTACTTGATATCACCAAGTCTCTTGCCCTGTTTTCCGTCCCCTCAAATCATTCTGTGATTGATTTCTGGTATTTCAACACAAATCCGGAACGGAAGGTAGTGAAAAAAAGTCTAGTTCCACGAAAAATAAAGAGTTACCATGTTAAATCGATTTCGACGGTTAGGCCATCATCAGCAACAAACAATAACTGAACACACATTAGAAAGGACACAGCTTTTATAGTCACAGGTAAAGGGAGATTGGATCCCATTGGTCGAGAGAACGGAAAGGGGGCGGGAGGTACAAAAAAATAAGTGCAAACAGAGTGAAGGGTTATTATAGCTAATCAGATGAAGTGAAATGGAGGGGGAGAATTACTGGTTTCAACAGTTTGAAGGGATAATTCCAAGCTTCATAGAAATGGACTTATCAGTGGTGAAATATATTGAGGGATATCCTCATTTAAAAATGTACTAGATCTGACCCTTTTGATAATTTCGAATTTTTCAAGTACATTCAACAAACCTCCCTTTGAATAAAAATGAAGAAATTCTACAAACTGTCTAACTGTCAAATCAAAATTGTAAGTATGATTGGATTCCAGAAGACGTTTAGAAATGTAGACTCATCCTTATTTTTTCTGAAATCCTCCTGATGCTCTTCTATTCCTTCCCTGAATTTCCTACCAGTTTGACCGCAATATTCGTAGCCACAAGAACATTTTAGTTTATAAACCCCACTTTTATCCTGAACATTGATTTTGTCTTTAACGGGTCCTAGTAATGCTTTAAGACTATTTTTAGTTTTAAAACCTACTTTGTAACCTCCCGATGATAGAATTTAACCGATTTTATCACAAATTGCCTCATAAGAAGGTATACTACATTGCTTTTTTCCTAAATTTACATCTTCCCTAGCCAGATTGGAAACTTATTCTCTTCTCTTTTTCCTAAGAAACGTATCCCATACGGTATCAACGAGAGCCGCTATGCTTTTGATTATGGATTTTTCTTTTGATAAATTTTGTTCACACATTGGAATAGATAGTGCTCGGTTGGTAATACTTTGGCAGACTGCATGCTTATAGACTAAAGGGTGATTTGAACTATATAGAGTTATATCGCTATATGTATATTTTCTATAAATTGAAAAGTCATGCTTTTCGTTTACCAATGAGATGGTAAAAATCCTTTCTAACGTGTCTTCAGTTATTGTTTGTTACTGATGATGGCATAACCGTCGAAACCGATTTAACATTGTAACTCTTTATTTTTCGTGGAAATAGACAACGTTTTTTCACTAACTTCCGTTTTGAAATAGGTTTCCATAACTTCGTCGCGAGTGATTTAGTTCGTACAAATCCGGAACCAGATATTCTAATAACGCAGGAACTCAGGAAAATATTATCAGATATTTTTAGTAGTAAGTACGAGTATTAAGTGCAAAAGAAAAGTGAAAAAGAAACCACCGTCATCCAGAAGGCAGACATTGAATGGATGAATGAATTGGTTTTATTGTAATAACACTTGATTTTTACAAGACAGGAATAAAATTCAATATTGCCAAACAATTAAGATATATATGTACGTAGCCCTTAATAGCCCTTCATAGCAGCCCTTAATATGACTAAAAAGCACTCAGTCATGCAGCATGACTGATAGAGCGAATTTTCAAAGAAAAGTTGCGGATAACATTAAATTAGGCACTTAAATTCTGATCACTGAGGCCAACCATGTCCTGAATAAAACTTGGGGGACAGCCGTTTGCCGAGGTCGCGAAGAAAATTTTAAAACACGAAGCCGAATTCAAAAATGTGGTCAATTACGGGCATTTTTCAATCAAAAATCGATTTTTCTCGCTTTTTGATGAATCCTGTATATCTGGGAGTGGTTGTAATCGTCTCAGCGCTAAAAAATACTTAGACTGTGACACCCCACATGCCCTATTGTCAAAATTCTGTCAATTATGAACATTTAAACACAGAATGTGTTCTAGTATTGGCATCTTCAACCGAAAACGAAACGAAAATGTGCTGCGACAATCTCTGATGATTTCCGCTTACAACAGAGTCGTTGCTAGGGAAATGGTACTTCGTCATTTTTCATCCCACAAAATTCGTTGACGATTCGTTCGAAAGCTCTCGATTTATCCAACCGTATTATGTTAACTACTGCGAAGTGCGTGGCCAACAAGCTGAGTTATGAGTATGGTTATTTGAATAATTGTTTACACTCAGGTGATCATTCTCAACAATTGATATTATGAACATGATTGCAACGGCTTGTTAATTTCTGAAGATTTCATTTTTCACCTAAAAATCGATTTTTCACCACTATTATGAATCTTAAAGACCTGGGAGTAGTCGCATTCAACTCAGCGTTAAAAAAATACATCGACTACATGCTCCATGGTCTAAATTCGGTCAAAATTGGGCATTTTTCACCTGAAAATCGATTTTTCTCATTCAACTTCTGTATATATTACGTGAAACACCAGAACAAAAGTAATATAATACTGTTATAGATCACGACATTTTCTTATGTGGTCAATCATAGCCGCTGGGACTCTCTTTTTGCTGAACTCTCCTACAGTGTAACGATTATTTTCAATAATGAACCTTTGTAATCGACCAAGGGAAAAAAATGAATTAAGAAAAGAAGAACACCTCTTGAAAATTTTTTTGTTATCGTTTCAAGGTGCGTAGAATCCAAAATCGAATTTAAAAAATCCGTCCTTTCAACGTTTGCGGCTTTTCTCCGAAAATATACCACCAAACTATATGAAACTTGTGTTGAAAATCACATTTGGGGTCAAGATGGTCCTAGAAGCTCGGCATCAATTTTTATCAACCCTAAAGGGTTGTATGAAAGGGCTTAACATTCAATACATCGAGATCTTGAAAAAAATTGCAGTAACAGTAGTCATTTTTTGGTTGTCAACGATAAATATAATCCCAAAGAATCGAGTAAAACCACCTGCAACACTGTACGTTGAATAGTTCGGTCTTTCCCTAAGGGCTTGAACATCGAAAAAAAAAACCTTCGAATTTCTATGCGCGGGAAGATAGAGAAATCACGCGATGCTAGCGGGTCTATGAATTAGACGATCAAGCTTTAAATTCCATCAAAGATCGTTAGATAGTGATACTGGAATACATAAAAATTGCCTTGTAAATATCAGCTGATATAATGCCAATATTGGAATTAACAGGTGATATAGTTCAAATGGAATTTATTATAACGTTGCGAAATCGAGTATATTAACTAGTCCGCGCAATGTACCTACTAGTGAACTATTGGCACCTAAGTTCTAAATTTCATACATTAAATTGCTCCCAAGTCTACCTATAGGGAGCGGAAGTATTTTTTTCACTTTCGAGAGATTTAAAAGTTGTGGTCACCACTAAAATCAAACGGCTATTGTTTTTTTACAGTGGTTAAATTTCCAATCGCGTTTCACGTTTTACACTTCTGGCTTTTAGATTTCTGAACTAATTTCGTTCCGTTTCTTTCTCTACCTCTCTGTGTGTATGTCCGCAAATCCTTGTAACAAGTTTAATTTCCACCATATTCAACCGGTTCCTATGCAATTTTCATGGTATGTGCGGGTTAGGTTGAAGATAGTCCCCTCTGAGTTTCGTTGTTCCCAAATCAATACCTACTTCACTCGGTGCATGCGCAAACGTAAATTCCATCATGTTCCATCTTTTCACTCTCTAGTCGTTCGATAGTCATTTTCTCACGCCTCCGATGTCCGATCTCGCTCAAATTTGGAAGATAGGTGAAAGAGGTTAATTTGAGCATTCCCTAGCCATTTGAACAAAATACTATTATTAGTAGCTATTGCGCATGTGCGACTATGTATTACATTTTAAACAAGCCTAACTTCAACAGTTTTCATCTGATTTTGATGAAATTTTCAGGGAATGTGCGGGTTAGGCTTTGAATGGTCCTCTATGAATTTCATACTTCTCAAATCATTACTCCGTTTTGCGCATGCGCAAACGCAAATTCCTTCAAGCATCAATTTTTTACGCCCCAGTCGTCCAATCCCGCTCAGATTTAGTGCATAGTTGGGGACAATGGTTTAATTATTCCATGCATCATTATTAATTAGCTCCTGCGCATGCGCGAAAGTGTACTCCGAGCACAAGGTGATAGATTTCATCAGATTTTGATTACATTTTGTGGGAATTTGTGGGTTAGGCTGTAGCTTGTACCCTACCAATTTCATTTTTCTCAAATCATTACTCCATTCTGAGCATGCGCTAACGTAAATTACTTCAAGCATCACTTTTACGTTTTTTTGGAACATCTTTACAGTGAAGCGTGAAATTGTGGGGGTCTTAGAACTGTAAAACTGTGAACCCTTCTCGAAGGCACAATGCGCCATGTTCTGATTATATGTTACATACGGGGTTTAATAATTATAGAAAAATGATCTGCATAGAAGGGCTATCTACCACAGAAATAATAAATCATTGTGTAATAATTTGCAGCGTTTATTTTTGCAATCCAAACTCTCGTTATGCGTGACTCCTCTTGTGACATGGGATACGACAGCTATTCTGACTGAGCTTGACCTTGACGCATCCTGAGGTCAGAAATAGAACTTTAAAAGCCTCCAGAAAGTCCATCTGCGGCATCACTCGCTGGTCCGCAGCCAATTTTCCCTTCCTTCCCAAGATTTATGTTGAGTCAGCTTACCTCAGCCGGCTACTGTCCACAAGGGTTCGGAAGCACCCGATCCGCGCCTGCGTCAAGTTGACTTGTTTGACATTTCGTTCTATAACGAATCCCAAAGCCTTTGTTAAAAATGACTTGCTCATTATTGGGTAACCTGCAATATGATGTCGACCTTCCTCGCTGATCTTTCAACATAGCTCTTGATTCAAGAATCTACATTCAGTAGTTACACTTGTCATTCAACGCAAATCCATGCGTCATTTGTGGCTCATCCTTTTTTGGCGGCCGTGCACTCTAATGATATCTTACTCTCACTGTTGTCTAGGTCGCTACAACACTTATACTAGGTACAGAGGTGGCTTTTAGTTCGTTATTTTCAATTGTGTAACATCTCCACAGATGTTTTACGTTTTAATATAATACAACTTCTGTCAAGTGACACATAGCTTCTTCGTATCTGAAACATGAATGTAAAGACCATTAAAATGTTTCAAATAACCTAAGAAGATTCGATGGAGGATTCGTTTGGGGTTTGTGCAAATTCTGTCAATTTGGCAGTGAATTGGCTGGAAGGACTCGGGCACGCTTCCCCAGAGGTGGATCTCATTCACCTAAGGAACTTAGCCAATTCATTACATCGCCGTTTCGCGAACTCGCAAATTCAAGATTATGGTATTTACTTATGAGGCTTCCACGGAAAATAATCTCCAGGCATTGACTCATATTTCCTTATGTGTTGAACAGGTAGTTAAACCACTTTGGATAACCGGGTGGTGAAAGCTTCCGCTTCATTGTATTGCACATTTTGGAACCTATGATGATCGTAAACATCTCCTGTAATCATCAGAGAATTCATCATACTCATTCGGAGAACGTAAAAGCAAGTAACGAGGCAGAATTTTTATGCATACGGAATAGACTCAATTGGACTCGAGATATCCCAGGCCATAATGATCTCATCTCCTTTATTTACAATGTTAGTTTAGTCACTGGGTGTTCATTCCAGAAAAAATTTCCATAAGCTGGTTCATGGATACTAGTGGGGGGCATTATTAGACTGGCTTAAATAATGAATATAAATAGTGCATTATAACGGGCAATACGTAGCTCTGTGAGGGGATAATTGATTTCTTGTGGATTACGTCGAAAAAAAAGCACTGCCGGAAACTTGCATAGAACATTATTATTGTCATTTAATGCTGAAATATTTGCTCTCAGTTGTACCACTGCACTTCTCTTGTAGCTTTATTTTCTGGTTCCATTAACAATTTTCATAGCTAGGTAATTTAAGTTTAGTTAATTTTTAGAATTGATAGTTTGTTATAACATACCTGCAGTTACGTATTCAGAAAATAACCTTGAAACGCTGATAGGAGGAATTTTCAAATACTTGATGGTTTTTGGCAGAGTTCGACGGAAAAACTGTGAAGTGACTTGGCACTTGCACCAATAGGTAGCTATTTATGCTAGTGAAAATCATTTCTACCTCAGGAATCATTACTTTTACGAGAATATCTGCATTTAATAGTAAAGGTTGCTTTTTGTACACGTCCCTAGAAAAACTCTAGTTTTTCAGACACAAATTTATAATAGAATTATGAGAATGGCCTACTTTCCCAAGCAGTGGAAAACTGCAATAGTTGTCATGATCCACAAAGCAGGGAAGAGATCAGATGATGTGAGTGATTACCGACCCATCAGCCTTCTTTCTATATTCTCCAAGATACTTAAACGGCTCATTTACCCCCATGTCCTCCATCAAATTGAGCACCTGCTACTTAGTACTCAATTCGGGTTCAGAAAATCTTACTCATGCCAGTGGCAGCTTCATCGTGTCCTAGACCGCATTTTAAAAACTTTTGAAGACTAGGGGTTAGCCCTTGGGCTTTATCTGGACGTGGGGAAAATCACCTAAATGACACGTACTTCAGATTAATTCGGTCATTCTTAACTGATAGAACCTTTTCGAGTTTGTGTGGAGGAGGCTACCTCAAGCAAATTGCCTATTCTCTCGTCTGTTTCTCAAGGCAGCGTGATCGGGCCAATGCTGTACATATTTTACAGATATGATATACCCATATTCAATGAAGATCGAACCATATCAGCTCAGTTTGCGGATGATTGTACTTACCTCACAAAACAACCGACAGGCGATAAGCTAGTGAAGCCTTACAAATAATTGCCAATGATGTAGATAAATGGGCTAAAATGTGGGGAGTAAAACCAAACGCTTCAAAATCAAATCAAACAGTATTTACATACAAGCGAACATTCACGGTCCCTCCCGTTGAAATGGATGGGACGCTCCAGCTTAAATCCCAAGTTAAATATCTGGGTATGACAATGGATCAGAGACTTACTTGGCGGAACCACGTCAATGACATATCGTCGAGAACTCGGCATAGAATTGTGCAATTTGAGCCCCTCTTCATGGACAGAAGCCTCAGCATTAAAAATAAGCTTCTGATTCATAATGCCGTGGTCAAACCTATTTTGCTGTATGGTGCTGGCCTTTGGTCATCTGGATCCGACTCCCAAATAAATAGAATACAGGTCCTACAAAACAGAGCCCTCCGGCTTATCGCAGGAGCCGATTGGTTCATCCGTAACGAGGAAATACACAAGACCTCGAACTCCCGACGGTTAAGGATAGCCTAATCGCCGTCTACAACTGCACGTACCAGAGGGCTTCGTCCCATCCTAACCAACTAGTGAACATCATCCCTC
The DNA here is from genome assembly GCA_030762985.1 of Adelphocoris suturalis. NCBI lineage: Eukaryota > Metazoa > Arthropoda > Insecta > Hemiptera > Miridae > Adelphocoris > Adelphocoris suturalis. Next base: position 74,085,960 of record CM061041.1, on the reverse strand, counting down.
AGGACCGTCCACCACCTAGGCATCTGAGAAAGCTAAAAAGAAAGCACCACTCCGACTATGCTGACGGCTTCGACTAAACTCAGCCTTGTCGTAAATTTCTTCGTTCTAGTCCCCATTCAAATTATCTTCCTAAATCAGATCCTTGTGCTCTTAATCGTGATCTTCTTCAGTACATAGTACAGTGCTTTTTGTACCAATTTAGTGTCCATTACTAGAAAGTTAATGAACTGCATCCAGTATTCACTCGTTCCTCATGTTGTTATTACATTTCGTTTGTTATCTTACTATATAGTGCTACGCACAGAAATGTTACAATTAATAAAATAAAAAAAGTAAAGGTTGCGTTGGTAAGCAGGTTCTAGAGTTTCCTCTAAAATAGAATCTTATTGAGCTGTTGAGATCCGCTTCAAAGAACCGAGAGAGAACAAAAAACCTCTCAAGTACCAACAACGAGACGTGAAGAGAGAAAGAGGCGGGAAAAGGGGAGTACCGAAAGACACGGTCGGGTGATCTGGAAGGGCCCACCTTCGCCTCTGATCTACATTTCACGGGACCCCAGAGCCCGCGGTCGTGAAGAAGGCAGAGAAAGTTGGCGACACTGCGAAATAAATCATAGGCAAAAGGGAAAGGCCTTTCCTTCTTCGTGATACGACAAACTTGAAGAGGAAGAGGGAAGTTTGTGTTGGCTGCACTGTCTGGGCATGCCTGGTCGTGTCGTGTACCTCACGTACCACTTACTTAGGGAGATAGGACCAAACCATCCAGGAGGCTCTGTTCCTTGCTTCGGTTTTATCTGATGTACCGAATACAAGTGCCGCCGGCAATGTCGACTTTCAAGTTCATGTCTGAGCACGGAGAAAGATGCAAAGTGGCCTTATTGGATGAGGAATGGGGTCCGCCCATAAATGATCTTTATAACTTGTGCCATAGAACTGCTAACGAGGTATTAGGGTGGAGGGACTTATGTTTGACAAGGACCCAGTGATTGACATCTCACCAAAAAGTTTAAATAATAAGGCACAAAGGTGTTTTACTGGCTTGATCCTTTTGAATGTTGAGACAAAATACCTTCTCAGTGAAGTATAAAGGGAGTTAAAGGTTTCAGGCGGGTTTTTGTGAAATCTGGAGAAGTTTACCCAACAGAACCTCGTGTTGATTTTTCTTTGGTGCTGTTTCTTGTGATTTTGCTAAGGGAGTAAGTGTTCTTTTGTTTCACCATGCCCTCCACATTTTCAAATTCGATTGTTCCCATGGTTTTGCTCAATCAGTTTTTTTTGTGTAAATTGCATTTATGTTAGGTACCATTTTTTGGAAATAAAGATGACTTGTGAAAATGAAAATGTCAATAACTAGTCCCCAAACTGATGCTACCCTCAGTGATTGACAGTGCTGTCAATATGGATCTCTATTCGGTCTTGCATTCGTTCTTTATTTTTTATACTTATATACTTACATAGCAACTGAGAAGCTGCTATATAATATATTAATTTTATATTTAGATTAATAAAACTAAGTTCGAATGCTCAATTTACTAATAAGATGTTGAAATAAATGTTTTGTTGATACACGGAATCATTTATTGCAGAAGCAGTGCTGTGTCAATCATGGGGTGTCAATCACAGGTGCAACCAAAAATTTGACTGTCAAATACTGGGTCAAAAAATTGATTTAAAAAAAAAAAAGAATTTATGATGTTTTCTGGCTTGAATTAGTGATTTTTCCAATACTGAGTAGTTTGGGGACATCCTGATGCAGCAGTAGATGTAGATGTAGTTTGAACAAACGAATAACTTAATTGCTTGTCAAAGACAAAATTTCTCTTAAGGTGTCAAACACTGGCCCCTCCACCCTATATCTACTCACGATGTGTGTACATTTCATGTAGATTAAGTAAATTAGATGTAGAAACATATTCTGCTGTAGTCACTACGTTTTTATTACTATGTCGTTTTGTAATTTACCATTTTTTATGTGCGCTTTTATTTCTGCTTGTACGGCTTCATCCCAAATGCCCTTGTCTTCTTCTGTTCGTGAAGACCATTCATCATGTCTTCTAATTCTCCCGTATACATATTTCTGGAACTTTATGATTTATCTTCCTTTAAACTAAGTTGCCCTTCAGGCTTTAAATTTAGATGCCCTTCTGGCTTTAGTTGTAACTTACTTTGTTCCTTGTTCTTCTTACTTTGTTATCGTCTATTCTGTCAAACTTGACATTCGAGGTGGGACATACGTCCTATATATCAATAAATTTTATTACATTATATTACATCACAAGCGTGGGACATTTCATCGTCATCAGTCCATACAGGTAATCGCCTCTCCTCTTCTGTTCTAAGCTGCATACCTCCGAGCATTTCCGAAGATTCGTCTTCTTCTGTGATTTCTTCACATATACCAAACATACAACCTTGCTGTTTTCGGTCTATTATATACATACCTAGGTTACGACCTATATTATATAGGATGTTTCCGAAACAGGTCTCACACAAAGATGGAATAGATTCTACAACTAATTTGCAACAAAAAGTTCACTTTCGAAAACCCCCTTTCTGGGAGTAATTTTACTTGTTTTTCGTGTTTTCAACTTTATATCAATAAATAACCAAAACTCCCTCGAATGACAGCAAAAATTAAAAAACGTCTGCCAAGTTGGGTGAGGCACATAGCTTCCTCGTTTGCCTATCATCTTCTTCCAACTATCATTCAAATTTAAGCGAACTAGAACGACTAGAGAGTGGAAAGATGGAACATGATGGAATTTACGTTTGTGCATGCACAGAATGAAGTATTGATTTGGCAACAATGAAACTGATAGGGGACTATCTGCAACCTGAAACGCGCACTCTTTGACATTTTCATCGAAATCGGGAAAAAATAGTGGATATTAAGGTCGTTACCAGGATTTCACATAGGCCCATGCGCAGTAGCTATTAATGATGCAATCATGTTGAAATTGATATGGGATGATAAAATCGTCACCCCCCCCCCCCCACCCAACAATCAACCAAATATGAGCGAGATCGGACGACTAGGGCGTGAAAAAATGGAGCATAACGGAATTAACGTTTGCACATGCACAGAGTGGAGTATTGATTTCGCAACAATGAACAAGCCCGCACATTTCCTAAAGTTTCATCCTGATCTGATGAAAACTGTGAAAAATTAGCTTGCTACAAGGATTTCATAGTGGCGCATGCGCAGTAGGTATTAATGATACAACCATGTTGAATCATTCTATCAATCATGTTCTATCGTCCAAATTTGAGCGAGATCGAACGACTAACGCGTGAGAAAATGTGTTTAAATTTACGTTTGCGCATGCGCAGAGTGAGGTATTGCGTCAAGAACGATGAAACTGATATGATCTACTGTCTAGCCCACACATTCCCTGGAAATCTCATCCAAATAGGATGAAAACTGTGGAAAATGAGCTTTTTACAAGGATTTGCGGACACACGTCAGACACACACACACACACACACACACACACAGACAGACACGAAACCAAAGTTGTTCATGATGGTCTAAAACATAATATGCAAGAAGACATTTTGATATTGTAGACCAAAAATTTTTTTCCCCCCAAAACTGAAAACAATGCTTTTGATACCTTTAGGTAGACTCGGAAGTAGAGTACACCATTGGAAAGAGCGTTAATTTTTTTAATGCCCTAATAATTCAAATTTTTGTAAGCAGGTACGATAGGAAATCCGGTTGAATGTTAAAATTTGACAAATCCTGTCAAAATTCCTAGTCTCTCATCTTTTCAACGAAGTAGTCAATTTATTGTACTTTTACTTTGTTAATTAGGGGAGAAAACTATGTTTTAATGTTCAAAAACATTGTTTGTTCAATGAAATCGAGGGTTTTCTTGAAAAATGACCTATGAAAATGCAAGCTTGAGGTCGGTTTCTACGTATTTTTTACGCTGAATCGAATGATTAACTCTTGCATGTCTCCCCAACCCCGTTATAACCAAGTTTAACACTTTAACTCACAACGTTGATCATTTGGTACCTATGATAAATGTACGTGTTTTTGGGGGTGAAACTAGTTAGCTAAAGTGTAAAATTCTGTTATAACAGTGTTTAGGAGATATGCAAGAGTTACCATTCGATTCAGCGTAAAAAAATACGTAGAAACCGACCCCAAACTCGTATTCTCTAGAAGGTCATTTTTCAAGAAAACCCTCGATTTCATTGCAAAAACAATGATTTTCAACACTGGAACATAGTTTTCTCCCCTAATTAGCAAAGTAAAAGTAAAATTGATTACACCGTTGGAAAGATGAGATTTCGGCGCAGTTTTTCGCGTCAGTTTTTTCGCTTTTCGCGAAATTTTAACTTTCAACCGGATTTCTAACCCATTAAACCTGCTTACGAAATTTTAAATTGTGAGTGGTAGTAAATATAACGATCTTTCCAACGGTGTACTAATTTGTTTTATTTCCTCGTCATTCGAGGGAGTTATGGTTATTTTAGTCACATAAGGTTGAAAACACGAGGAAAATCTTCAATGTAAAATTACTCCCAGGAATAAGGGGTTTTCGAAAATGAACTTTTTTAAGAATATTGTTGTAGAACGAGTCCATCTTTGTGTGACACCTGTCTCGGAGACACCCATTATTTTGTTTTATTACTAACTTATTTTTGCTGTAACTGAACACACATTAGAAAGGACACAGCTTATATAGTCACAGGTGAAGGGAGATTGAATCCCATTGGTCGAGAGAATGGAAAGGGGGCTGAAGGTTCAACCAATTAAGTGCAAGCAAAGTGAAGGGGGATTATAACTAATCAGATGAAGTGAAAGAAGGGGAAGAATTACTGGTTTCATCAGTTTGAAGGGATAGTTCCAAGCTTTATAGAAATGGACTTATCAGAGATGAAATATATTGAGGGATATCCTCATTTAAACATTTACCAGATCTGTCACTTTTGATAATTTCGAATTGTTCAAGTACATTCAACATACCTCCCTTTGGACGAAAATGAATAAATTCTACAAACTTTCTATCAGTCAAATCAAAACATCTTAAGGAATCCAATCATACTTACAATTTTGAAATGAGTTTTCTAGTTTAGGCTTACAGATTCAATCGCTGTTTTGATTAATGAACCCTTGGTTCACTGATGGGTCCATTCAAACCTCCTTGAATTCACGATTCATTGTTATTGATAGGCATTATAATAACATATTTAAAGTCTCCTTTCTATTCGACATCTTCAGTAAGTACCTAATTATGTTCCTTGTTTTTTCAGATGTCACGAAGTATCGAGGGCGTTAAGCGTACTCCCATTGAGCTTGGCTCTTTGGAGAAGTGAGAAGTGAGGAGATCTCTTTGGAGATAGCGATCTCTGAAGTCAGGAATGGAACTAGCATCAATAAAACCGCCGAAGCTCACGGACTTTAGAGATAGTGTTTTTTTTTACTATTTCGTTCAATTTCTAGTTTTAATTCAACTATCATATGATGAGATAAAGTTTATTCAACTTAGGTTCTATTCTAAATTGACTAATGTTTTGCCAAACCTTTTTAGAACAAGAGTTATAGTGATATAGATAATTTTTATTCCTTAACAGAGACTGACAATTTATTGTGATAAAGATTACTTTTTGATCTCAGGAAGCGTTTTCATTGGTTCCCGTTCAATCCACTTGGCGGCCGGACATACAATCAGATCTGGCCTGAGGTAAATGCTGTGGTTGTTCCTCTGGCCAATTCCTACTTTTTTCAAATTGTTCCTGTGAGAAGTGTAATTGGTATTTTGACGATTTTTCTTCACAATGTGGTATCTAAATAGTTACTCTTCGAGAAAATTATGAAAAATTTGAAATTGATAAGTATTTTGGTACCAAGTACCGCAGCTTTCATACTTGACGAGACTAGTCAGCCTCTTTTCCTTCCGCTTCCAACTGACAAGGGAATCCTACGGTACTTCCCTATCGATTTCATTCTAAATTTGACTGTTTATTCTAGATTCGAATTGAGTCGATACGCACTCGGTCGTTCCATCGAATGGGCCTCAGGAATCAATTCTTTATGTAAAATATAAAGGACCTTTTCCGTGATCGTCCTGCCTGGCCCCTAGCAACCCACCGTATCGTTCCGCTACCCAGAGTAGGTACCTAATCAATTATTATATTCCAGAAAAATATAATTATGTTACCGAAAATACCCGAAATTCGGCCAAAACCTGTTGTAATTAGTCATAACTAGTGTAAGCATAGATCAGTGGTGTGGATGCTCGCTACGCTCGCATTTCAAAAAGACATAACATCAAGTAGTCAATCCCTTAGTAAAAACTCAGATTAGCAGGACGTATGGATTAGTATCAGGGTGGAGGAACGACAACTGTGGAGAGGCCTGGGGGCACGATAACGGAAATGGTCCAATATAGATTAGTTGGACAAATGAATCAAAATTATGTGTAGTTTGGTGACCTGGAATGTCAAAAAATAAAATATCCTAAATCAATCCTTTTAGTAAATATAAATTATTTGAACAAATAGATCTGAAACACGATTAAAAGTATGTTACCGATATTGAAATAAGACGCAAAAATTTTATATTTCTAGGTAGGGTTCGAACATAGGACCTCGTGCACTGTTAGTGGATATGCCGACCATTCGGCTACACATAACCTTGAAAGAGACCATTCAATTACTGTACATAACTAATGAGTTGGGAATGGGATCGGTGGTGCAGGATCCAACCGTACGAGCGCTGGCGGCGTTTTTGAGTCTCAACAACAAGTCCCAACACTCCTGTAGAGGCTAGGATTGGATCCGAATGAGATGAACTTTGTGTAAGATCATACAGAGCTCAACCCGTTTAGCCTTGATAACTTCAACGAAATACAATGAAAATAACTGAGGGAGGGTCCCAATGCGTGTGGAAAGGATTTGCAGCAACAGGAGACAGGCAGGCGCGAAACGGAGCAGTAATGAGATAACGGCATTGGCAAATCGCTTACCTTGATCTTATCCACGGAGTGCCTTTAAATTGGTTCAATTTCCGATTCGGTCCACGATTTTTGCTAGCATCACGGATGAATATTGGGGGTTTCACAATTAAGCTGACCCAATTAAATTGCAACATCGGGGATATACCCAGGGTTGCCAAGTGTCCGGTTTTGGTGTGATCAAAATCGGATGAAAACTGTGAAAATTAAGTTCGTTACAAGGATTTCATATTGTCGCATGCGCAGTAGCTACTATGTTGAAATTGATATGGGATGATTAGATCTTCATCCCCCAATTATCATACCAATTGGAGAGAGATAGGGACGACTAGGGAGTGAGAAAATGATGCTTGGTGGAATTTATTTGCGCATGCGCAGAGTGAAGTATTGAGTTGGGGATAATGAAACTGATAGGGGCCGACCACACCCTAGCCCGCACATTCCCAGAAAACGTCATCCAAATTGGATGAGAACTGTGGAGAATAAGATCTTTACAAGGATTTGCACGACAGACACACACACAGACACGTACAGTCAGGGAGACAGACACGGAACCAAAGTTGTTCAGAATGGTCTAAAACGTAAAACGCTTGTGTACATATTGATTTTGGAGTCCAAAAATGTTTTTCTCCCGAAATTGAAAACAATGCTTCCGCTACGTGTAGGTAGACTTAGAAGCAAAACTGAAAATAGACGATTTGAAAACTAGCTCCGAATTGAGACAGAGGTGCTGATCAACTGCAACTAAGGCTACCTCCTACTTAACTGTTAATGGAATGATTGCAAACTTGGAAAAAGCAAAAGTAGAGAAAATTACCATGACTATTGAGTTAATGATACACAAGACATCTTGTGTGTAACGCATGAGTAAATCACCCAGCGCGCAAACATGGAATGTTCATGTCGGACATTTGTCGGCTCCCATATAGACCATTACCGATTATCTAATGAGATAATGAGTAATATCACAATTATACTTGCAAAATGGTGTTTCACTTGGGCACCGAGCGGGCGGCCTTCTTCATAGGATAGGTAGGTAGGTAGGTAGGTCTACCTCATCACGGGGAGGCGTGCTTAGAACCCCTAGGAAGGATCAAGGACGGCGTTAAAACACCGCAGCTAATAATAGCATCAACTCGCTTCCCCCAGACAAAGAGCCCAGTCTGAGCGGGAAACCCCTAAAAGCGTAGTACAAGGTTAAAGTCCATTTAGTTGAAATAATAATGTCAGTTGCGAAGATATTGAGAAGGGGAGGAGGGAGGGGTTAAAAGAATTTCACCTTATAGTCTAAATTCGTTCGAAGGCCGCCGAGGTTGTCGTTTTTCAAGTGTGACACAGCAGGATAAATCCGACTTATTTATTGGCTCCTCCTTTTAGTTGAGTTAGTCAGATGAAATTGTTGTGGATCTCGAAGTTGTTCTGGGATCCTTATTTTATCTCGGATGTTTTTTGCGGGTTTTGAGAATATATCCACCGCTGAAATGATCGTAGAACCTTGAAGCAGCACAATGTCGACTCGCTTTGAATGTGTCTGAAAAATATATATACCTTGTCAACTTGGCAGGGACTCCGATCGGCCGTAACTGTACCAAGATAGTACTGATATATATGTGATATTCTTATTTCTGAGGGAACTCGTGTAATACAATAGGTGGAAGGAAACTATCATGCCATTAATACACTAGTGTGGAGGGACCAGTGATTGACAGGGACCCAGTGATTGACATCTTACCAAGACGTTTTAATAATACGGCATTTAAAGGTGTTTTACGAGCTTGATCCATTTGAATTTTGAGGCAAAATACCCTCTCAATAAAGTATAAAGGCGGGAAAAGGTTTCAGGCGGGTTTTCGTGAAATCTGGAGAAGGTTACCCAACAGAACCTCGTGATTTAATTGCTTTGGTGCTGTTTTTTGTGATTTTGCTAAGGAGGTAAGAGTTTTATTCTGCTTCACAATGCCCTCCACATTTTCGAATTCGATTGTTTCCTTTTCTCAATCAGCTTTTTGTGTAGCTTGCATTTATGCTATCATTTTTTGGAAATCATCAAAGATAACATGTGAAAATGTCAATTACTAGTCCCCAAACTGATGCTCCCCTCAGTGATTGACAGTGCTGTCAATATAGACCTCTATTCGTTCTAGTCATTCGTTCTGTATTTTTTATATTTATATAAATATATAGCAACTAACAATCTGCTAGTTTACCATTAGAATCGTATTGTGCCTATGGTATCAAGAAAACATTGTACCTATTTTGTGATGAAACATCCGGTGATATTTTCAACTTTGTCTTTATGAATATTACTACATACCTCACTAATTATTTTATTAATCACTACTACATACGGGTGATTATCACAGAAAAGGTCAGTTTCGAGTTTGACTGTTGAAAAAAGAAAGAGCGTTCGAATCTTATCGTATGTATCGAGATTCGATGCCAATCGAAACAGTAGCGCCTTTATTAATTAAGAAAATAAACAATTAAAAACTGGTGTACAGGCCGATGAGTTGACCCGTTTATTCTCACAATTTTCATCATCGTCTTGTCTGGGTTTCCTTCAATTCGTTTGGTTGGTCAATACGAGAATAACGGATTAATGAATGCGAGAACTAGAGAATACTTGAAAATAAAATAAAATCCAAAAAAGCAATAGATTTGCCGTCTTCTTCATCGTCTTGTCCTCGAATTTTCATGAGCCGAAATCTAAGTATAATAGTAGATACAAATCACAGGTTTGAATCGACATCAATCGAGGCACCCACGAATTGAAATTAATGAGATAAAATAAGGCTCCTAACCAAGATTTGTAGGTGACAAATGTTACGATAAACTCAATAAATAATAATAAACATAAAAAATAAACCTCTCTGGAAAGAAAAAATCTTGAAAGTGACTTGATAGGAAAAATTCTGCCACCTCCACCGGGATACGAACCGGCGCCCAGTGGACCAAATGACCAAAAGACGGAAAAAAACTCCGTATCTTGTAAACGGATCGTCATATTGCCTTGGGAATGGTTTTATTCAATTCAGGAAGAAAAAATTTATCTGAAAAGAGGAAAAAAAAAGTTTTAGGAAATTCCATTCATTCAACATGACCCATAGGCGCGAATTTTCATAAGAAAAACCCAAAAACTTGTTTTAAAAAAAATTACAAAATTGCAAAAATTACAAATTTTCTCATAAATTCTGAGTTCTATGCACAATAAAAAGCTTAGACCAAAATTGGATAATTATATAATTTATTTTTCAAAAATGTGCAAATGCAAATTATGCACAAAAACTTGTGAAATTTTGTATACTTGTGTGATAAAAATGTATTGTGTTCTACATAATGATATAAATAGAGATATGAAATTAATTGCTATTTTTGGCCAAATTTTACCATTTTTAGCTATTAAGTAGAAGTATAATTTCATCTCACATAAATGGAAAAATCATATAAAAAAAATTTAATCTGATTGTCAACGAATGATTTGAAAACGACTCATGGTTTTATGCATGTCTACTGAATTTCAACTTTGGCCAGTAGCCTCCATGTTTATATTTCATTTATGCGATAAACGGCTGCTATTTTTGGATTCTAAAACTAATTTACTAAAAGAAACAAATAGCAAATTGAAAAAATGTCCACTTTCGGGAAATTGAATTTTTTCATCGTTTTTCCCACTGTGTGACACTCACACAGATCTCGATATTTGACCGCAACAGAACTCATGTATAACGAACATTCATAATACGACTGGCCTCGAAATAATGAGATTTGATGTGGGCGCAAGTTGGGTAGAGTGGGGTAATGGGATCCACTGGGTAATGGTATCCCACAGAATTTCAAGAAATCTGAAGGCTTGCTCAGCAATCCAGCTGAATCTGACTTTGTTTGGATGCAGAGGGCCTAATTTTATCATCAATTTCCCAGCTGGTTAAATAAATGCACAATGTATCGCGTTTCCACGTTTCGAAAGTGTTTTCTTATTATTTTTGTTACCTCTTCAGAACGATGTAAATCTCTCGTTTTTTTTTTTTTTAATTTCCATATTTTATACTATACAAACATTGAAACTGCTCTCTATTTTTCGAATCGTTTTTAGATTTTCAAAATCCGGTCAGAAATAAGGTGTCAGTCCCTGTTTTATCAAAGTGTAAACGAGAGGAGTATTGAGATTGTCAATTATGGGGAGATGGGATCCCCTTTTTTCAGTCGATCCCATTACCAATGGAATTGCAGTCGATGCAGCAGCATTACCAATGGAATTGCAATCGATGCAGCAGCGAGCGCAGTATTTGTGTTCCGAAGGAAGACCATCTACGAACATCTGCAAAATTTTGTGAACCAATAAACTTTTCAAGTTAAACCACACCTTTTCCAAGAAAAGTATTCTGTCAAAAGAAGTTTTGGTTACGATTATTTCGTATGAGGTTGAGTACCAATTTTAATACGTTCGTATTTTGCTTTTGTTTGGATGTATATTCTTATAATGAAGATATAAAAAGGATAGAACTGAGGATATGCATTTTCCTATGGCCCATATTCTCGTGACGTCACGCCTGGAGTAGGTTCGCGTTTCAGCCAAAGTCGGCCATGATACCACCCTACGTCAATGAATCGCTACTCAACCAACCTATTTCTCACAACAAGTTTGCCGTCTCACGTCAACATAATTCGTGGTTATAAGGCCATTTTTCAACAGTTTTGTTTTGAAAAAGTATTATATTGTAGCCATACAAAGTTTCAATTCGACTAAATGTTATAATAATCATGCCTGCCAGCGCAATAATTGATTGTAGATTGCTTTCAACAATACCAATCTAACGTGAACGAGTTTTTATTTGGACTAGGAGCCTACTACCTATAGTAGTTAATCAGTGTCAGAAAACTAAAGAACTTCATTCGTTTAGGCTTTGAGAATAATTAACCTGAAAAATAGTAAAGAAAAGATGATTGAAAATTCCTCAGGTGTCTGTACTGCTGTGTAGGTACCTAGCCATTGCTCAGGTAGCTTCATCAGCGTTTTATTATAAGTTCGTAGTACTATGCTTAACTGAGGAAGCTTTACTTGTTATATTGAATGAATAAAAGGAGAGATTTGTCAAAATAAACAAGGCAGGTTGTTGCTACACCAAGAAACGAAACTACTTAGGTAGGTACGTACGTCCTACCAGATTTGCTGTTGGTTTAAAGTGCCTAAACAAAGTAGGTGGGTCGTTGCTTTGCCGACGAATACAACCGCTGATTAGCAAGTTTGTCAAATATCGAATCAGGGAATATGCAACATGAATTAAAAACCAGCTGCAAGGAAAAAACCTTGAAATGCATTCCTCTGAAGGTAAGATTTCATAAAGACGGCATTGGCAGTGCAGTTATTGCGCGAGTTTTGCAGTTACGCAAATTGTATGGACAAAAAAGGTAATTAGGTAGGTACCTACTTTCGTTTTGATCAATGAAGTACCTACATGAACAAGAAGTAATAATATACGGAAAGTACGTAGGTATACCTTACCTCTAGTTGGGTACTTACCTTTCCACATGTGATGCAACTTACTATTCCCGCCTAACAGAGCTCTCATAATGCATCCTTTCACAAGACCGCTTTCACAGTACTCTAAAGATTTTTAGTTTCAATTGATTCAAAGAAGAGTTCTAAAACTAGATAGGTAATCCACAACATCTTTGCGGCTGATGTATGGATCATCTAGAACACTTGTATGTCAACTCCCCAACACACATTTCATATGGATCTCTACCCCACAGATTAAATCTTGCGTTCGTAGCGTTTGAGGTCAACACCTGATAATAACTTGATGTAATTTGCATACAATTTATCACCTTGCATATTACAAATAATGAAAATATTGACTCGGAACTAGGTGAGACTATGTTACGCTGTTGTCCAGGTTCGTCCACAAATGGCGCATTTTCGCATATGTTTACTCGTCACCATGACAACAAGGTGAAATAACTTGATTTCGCCTTGCATCGATGTAAGGATGCGCTAGTGTCCAAGTCTCGAGAATATCACCCATACAGTATCTACATGAAACAAATACAGTCGAGACAATGCTTAACTGTTTAGAAGGCCATGAAGTAGTATGGCCTAATTATTGCCAGGCACCTAGTTTACGCCTAGGAGTGAATGTTTCGCCATGTGTTCATTAAAAAAATAATTGACTGGTTAAGTACCTATTCCTCGTTTCGAAGCACATTAGCACTTGCAGTTCAGTAGATCTGACTACCCCACTTAGGGGATCCCATTACCCTGGGGGAATGGTATCCAAAACATATTTTTGCTTTAGAGAGGTTTAGAGATTACTTACTTGGTTTACTATCCTATAAAAACAAGTCCGAATAATAAAAATTCAATAAATTTGTGGTAAAATGAGACCAATTTGAAATCTTTACGACCATTTCGAATAATATTATTGGATGACGAAGTTAAGGGCATCCCATGCCCTACCTAATACAGGTGAGGAAGTCGTAAACAGCGTGTATGGTCTGATCATGATGCTTCTACTCTCGCGGGATTATTGCTCTCTGGATCCTACGGTTTTCAAACGTGCGCTATGACCAGAGGTGCAGCTGAGGCGGATGATTTTTGCTCTAGTCTTTGATTTAACATGTTTGGAGCGAGGAGAAACCATTCCCATCTCGGAGGAAGCCGGAGCTTTTTTTTAGCTCTGCCGATTCCCCATTCGCACGGAAAACTTGTAACTTATGAAAAGAATTTAGTTGTCTTTCTGTGCCCTTCCATAGAATGATGATATCATCGACATATCTATACCAAGAGAAGATTATTTGTGTTACAAGTTGTAAATATCTGTTGCTCAAGATAATCCATGTATATGTCTGCAAGCAGAGGAGATAACGGAGAACCCATAGCAACCCCTGGCTGTGTATCACATTGCCCCTCAAATAAAAAGTAATTCTGATCCATACAGACAGACATTAAATTAAACAAATCATCTTTTTCAAAAATATTAAGTTTACAGTCGTGAATCAACCTGCATACCACATCTTTGCAGCTAGCTACATCGATATTGGTGAACAGACTAACCATGTCAAAAGATTCGAGTTTAGCATTTGGAGGCATCTGAATGTCCTTAATTTTGGAGACTAAATCATAAGAATTTAGTACATTATATTGAGGCCGAAAGTTGATTTTGTTTCTAAATAAAATATAGAATTTTTTAGCCAATTTGTAAGCAGGAGCACCAATATAAGACACCACCGGTCTCATCGGCGGTCCATCCTTATGAATTTTAACTTATAGTAACTTTCCGTAACTTATGCCCTTGAAACGGGCTCCACAATTTTTTTTTGCCCAGTTTGGTGGCTATGCTCATAGATGGACATCCTAGAACACAAAGAAAAATATCATGATCCCCCCCCCCACCCCCTCTTTTCCAGGTAAGTACATAACCCTCATTGACACTCAAGTTAAATTCGCACAAAAAATCCATTATTTTGACTTTGAGCCCCAATTTACGGTCTAAAACTTGATTTTCGGAAAAAATCCCTGCAGTACTGGGATTCTGTAGCTAATATACTGTGAGAATCATGAACCGGATAATCGAAATCAGCATGATCGCGATCGTATGTGATTCCCACTAAAAGTCAGCTGTTGCGGAAAAGAAACTTGAAATAAGGATTGGATCAAGTGCGCCTCAAGCAACAGGAAGAAGGAATCAACAGAGACGTCATGGTAGATGGATGCTATTCCACAGCATTTATGCTTTATTTTTTTCCAAAATCAAAATGTTCACTCGTAGCTTACGTTCTAGACAACTCTGAGCTACTTTCGTTTATGTCTATCTGTCTGTCGTGCAACGCATCCTTTCAACAAGCTCAATTTCTACAGTTTTCATCCGATTTTGATGACGTTTTCAGGGGCCTGAAGGATTAGGTAGTGGATAGTCCCCTGCTTGTTCCATCGTAGGTGGTTCTCAAAAATCTATACTTCACATAGCATCTATCAAGCATAATTTTCTCATTACCTAATTGACTGATTTTTACGTTTTACGCCTATTTTGATTTAATATTTCTCCCAAAACATAGGAGCCCGCCACGGAATCTTTAAATATTATTTTAAACATTTCTTTTTTCCACCTCGGGCTTAAGGCAAGTTTATTTGTTCCCCTCCCGTGGCATGACGCACCAATAACGCTTGTTTTGCCGTGAGCTTAAAGGGTAAAATTCAAGATTTGAAAATTAAAAACCAAGATTTTTGATATTGGTAAAAATCATTCCAAAGAATCGGATGAAGCCACCCAGATGGCTGTACAATGAACCTTATATAGATGCATAGGAAAACTCTCAGAGTGGGGTTATTTTGTGCCCCAAGCACGGAAGCCTGGTGGCTTATTGTACTTTTCTGAGAGTTTTGCGTTTAATCAGAGATTCAGCTCTTGATTAATTGTTCTCTTCGAAGAGACCTGATTCGGGTTTGGTTTGTGCCCAAATGAGTTCAAATCTGCGATAGGTGACTGCAGAGCACTCGAAGATTATGAGGGATACTGTTTCGTCTGTCTCCTCGCATAGTCTGCACAGGGTTGAGATTTTTGTGACCCCAATGCGGTGTAGGTGGAAACGTAGGTGTGCAAAGCCGGTTATAAGGCCGACTATTGTTTTAAGTTCCCTACGGTTTTTCCTGAGAAGTCCCTCAGTTAGTTTGCTGTTGGGTTCGGCCACCATGAGCTTGCTGTGGTCATGTCTCTCAATATTGGACCATCTTCTTGTGGTCTGTTGGTCAACCCATATGTTGATTATTCTTCTGAAGGTAACGATGAACCGTATGGTCCTCCGTTTGCCTTTAAAAGAAAGCGCGTCAACATTAGAGTGAATTAAAACTTATTTTGAATAAATCACGTTTATCTAACTGATGCTACATAGAAGAACTATTGTGAAGAATAGGTAGTTGCATAATGTTATTCGGTTAAATATTATCTCTCGGTAGATGTTTACGTCTATGCACATATTTATATTTGGATAAAGATGTCGCCGGCTCAGTTTAATTACTCGGAAAACTGGAGACATCTAAACCAGAAATAATAAACATTTGTTTCATCATAGTTTTACCTATTATTTTGGTGATTTATATGGTAATATATATCTGGTTATAAGCCAGTATAAGCATCATTTAGTCTTATTGTATTCCTTATTATACCTATCTTAGTTGTATTGCTCCCGGGTCTACCTATAGGTAGCTGAAGCATTGTTTTCACTTTCGGGAGATGAACAATTTTTTGTCTCCAAAATAAAAATTTCTTCTAGCATTTTAAGTTTTGTATTGAAAGTATTGTAGAAAGGACAACTTTCGTTCCGTTTCTGTCCGTGAGTACGCAAATCCTTGCAACAAGCTTAATTTCCACATCTTTCAACCGATTTTGATGGCATTTTGAAGGATTGGACGTCTTTCAGTTTCATTGTTCCAATGCATCCCATAAGCTCATGTAGTACGACTGGTTTTAGACATATTTTCGTTTGACCTTGACGGATAACTGTGGAAGGCTTCACCTCGACGAGATTGACCTTTCGACATCCATCGTTGGCTTCAAGTTTTGCTCAAGACTATTGCATTGTTTTGCGGTTGATCCGCGAAAATGTGACGACACCACCGTTTCGCGGGAACCTTTTTCGATTTATCGAAAGAGGAACGTCAACAAAACGTGAAAAATAAATTATTCCAAACAGTGCGAATGGTAGAGGATAAAGGTTCGATAAAACCAATATAACCCAGTGAAATCAACATTCATCATCATGTTTCCTCAACACCGAAGGTGAGGGAGCTTTGTGATCGTGCAAGAAGTCGAAAAAATTCTATCCTCCAAAATAAAAATTGACACTTGCTTTTGGAGTTCCCTAGGTTGTTGATCAAATTTGGTTTTTTAATGTGTTCACAGTAGTAAGAAATTTTCTATCAAAGATAAAATGATTACATATTATTTATTATGGTCTCACCTACTCAATTATCAAGTATGGCATTATATTGTGGGAAGGGGCTTCCAAATCTTTTGTTAAGAGGGTCCAGATAAACTCAGCTGCTAAGAATCATTCTTGACAAAAATTCAAGGTATTCCTCCTCTTTGCTGTATGAACAATTTAACGTCCAAACTCTTTTTTTTATACCACTCCTGCTTACAGGTATCAGCACTGACATCCGTGAGGAACATTCATCAGTTCAACCCTCCTCTAGAAATTATGCGAAATTTGGTATAATTCTGCAAAAAGTTAACTCTGAGCTTTACAGGCGTGATAACGCTTTTTTTTTTACCGACAATTGTATAAGTCCTTTAACTTAACAAACTATATCAAGTTTTAAAAATCTTTAGATCTTCACTTGAAAAAATTTTATTGTATTTAACCTCATGTTTTTAAGTTATTTATTGTTTTTCTGCTTTGTGTTCCGACTGTGCCTGGTGATACGGCTCCTCCGGAAAGCACATTTTGAGCACATTAATTTGGTCAAATTTCAAAAAATGTACTAAAAAAAATCACTGCAAATGGCTAAAAACGGCTTTTTTGGTAGAATATTGCTCAAATAAAGTTTATTAACTATAAAATAGAACATTAAAAAATTTATGCACAAAATTATGCTGAAAAATGTACTTAAAAGTCATTAAAATATGCTAATAAATCGATAAAAACTGCAAAAAAGCTACAAATTCAAAACTTCTATTTGAATTGGAGATCATTATTTAGAATACGTTTTTACCCATAAAATTAATAGTTGACAATTTCCTTGCTCTCAAAATCCTCAAATTTCTAAACAATTTATCACTATACGATACGATAATTTACGAAAATTCGCTCATACGATCATGCTGCATAACTGGAACATTTTTCTTTTCTAATGAACTTTATGTATATAAATATTGTTATTTCTTATGTATCCAATTTTGATGTCAATAAATGGAACTAATACTTCTTCTACCTACTATATGCAACTTCCACTGGTACATACTTATATCATCCCTCCTAATATTACCGGCGGCTCCACTTAATACTTGCTACGTATACAGAGAATATATTAGCCACACCATATCTTAACTATAAGTTAATAAATATCGACCACATCTACTTTTAGTACTTGCTAACTACCTGACAATAAGCATATACTCACAAATATCTGCTGACTTACACTAAGTCATTCTATTACTCCTGCTTTATTATAGTTTCTCAGACGAGGCCCATAAAGGGCGTAAGCGGTTGGAAATAAAGAAATAAGAAAAATATCTACAAACAAGACTGGCCATGAACATTTATCCTCCCCTCACAGCCCACTTACCAAAAACTCATTTCTCAATTATTATTTCTTTCAGGGCCGATTTATCAATCACATTTATCCAATAGATAAGGGGGATTTGTCTGAGGGATAGCATTATCCTCCCGATAACACAATAGGGGGTGCTTATCCATCCCTAGTTAAACCCTATCTCGCGTTTTAAATTATCTGGTCCCTGGACGGCTGGATAACAATTATAACTGGAGGTTAATGAGATAGCTAGAGCTTTCTAACCTCACACAAGTTTATTTATTTACAAAAATCTTATTTGAATCTCAACTTTGTCTCTATTTTTGTATCTTCCATTGGATACATTTGGGGATTTGTCTTCAAATAGCAGCAACGGCAAAGATTCTATCGTAGCATAATTCGTTGAATGAAAAGAAGACGGTATATACCAAGTAAGACCCCGAGTAGATCTCCTACTAATATGGGACGAGTGCGTATTTTTATTGAGGTTTCGGTTGGACAAAGATACCGTTCTTTACATTCTAACACAGATCGAAGATGAAATTAAGTCCACAACTTACTGATCACAATAATTCATTCATAATAATTCAGGTTGCAATATCGGAATTCGCGTAAGTATTTCTCTCACTAGAAATGAAGTAAATAGCAAATGGCAAAAATGTGATGGTTTCTTATTTGCCGAGCTTGATAGCATAATGGACACTGCTGTGTTGTGGAGGTCAGACCCGGTTTTTGTAATATTCGATCTATGAAGAAAATGTAGCTCCTACTCTACTCTGTGGTAGCTCCATGTGTAAATCGCCCTTATTTTGTCGCCTACAGACACCAACGAGGATGCTAACGGCACTATCTGCCAGACAGAATTTATCTGGGGATAATTTTATCCACTAGACGATTGGCATCCGCTAGAAATTCACATTCTTTATCTGGAGCATAGAGCTATACTCAAAATAGCTATCGTGCAGTTAATGTAGATAATTAACTGTGATGTAAATAAACTGTAAATGTAAATAATTAACTGTAAATTAACTGTAATTAACTGTAAATGTAAATAAACCGGCCCTCAATGATGTAAAAATATTTGGTTTGAACAATAGCAAGTTTGACATGGAGTTTTGGGCAATATGTGTTGTGTTCAGTATTATCGTGTGTTGAGGCCGATAACTTTACGACTTGAAAATCCAGGGTAAGGCATTCCATGAGTTTTCATTAGCGTCGAAAATTGATAAAATCCAGAACTATCATTCGGCGTTTTACGATCCATTTGGGATCTTGTCCAGAGCGAATTCTATCTATTAGTATATAGCCTACCTTGAAACCGCTATTTTGAGATAATTAGGTATTTTCATTACACCACGGACAAAAGCCAATATGCCGAGCTTGAGGTGTTTGTCGTTACAGTAAGTAACAAATCAATTACGAACCGTAGCGCGCAAAAGTCGATTTCTAATGCCGCTCACTACGTGAGGATACAGTCAACGTGCCGGCTATTTGTGCTGGGGTAAGTATAATCAACTGAAGGCCATCAAAGCCGTTTCCATTCTGGTAAACTGTGTCATTAGCGTTAACGGCGACCAGCTATAACTGTAATCCGGGAGTTGACTTAGCCTACGCGAGAGCGGGTAGGTACAGGCAGGCAGGTAGGTAGGTAGGCATGTACTTGTACCACCAGCTCGAGCCAGTAATGATATAGCGATCTCTAGCAATCTTTCTTTATTGCTAACTTTCATTTTTCGTGCGGGACGGTCCAGACTGTGGGAAGGTTGGCGGGTAGGACCTACCTATTTGGGGGTAGGAGTTTCTGGGCCCTATTCCATGTCAAATAAAATGTAGTAAACGTATGGGCCTGAAACTTCTGGTTCTAACTTTGCTCAGTTGCAGTTTTATTATATTTGTTTATTACAATTTTTTTAAATGTTTGTTTATACATCCCTCTTCCTCTTCATCAACAATAATAATGACAAGAACCATGGAACAGGATCACATGGATAAATAATAAATATTAATTTAAAATCAAAATGATCAACAACACAACAAACTATAAATATATATAAACTTTCAAAACTTAACAACATATACGAGTATATACGAGTATATACGAGGATATACGTCGTATATACGAGGATATACGTCGTATATACGAGGATATACGTCGTATATACGAGATATAACCTCGTATATATATACATATCAGCTCTTAGCATCATTCACAGATAAGTTGTTTCGTTGATAACTAATGACTAGCCCTACACCTCAGCCAAAATCCCCGAATACACAGAACTGAGTCCTGAAGTATCGGTTCTCTTATTAAATACAGTTGGATTCATGTGAATATAAGCCATTTCCTTGAATAATCTTCGGCTCAATACTGGTTCTCGATCCAAGATCTCAATCCCATCAAAATCAAACTCGTGCCCCATATTTTCTGTATGCGTGGCCAATGCACAGACATCAAATCCTCCTGCATCACCCCGACATTCTTGGTGAAAGAGGAGGAATAATTTGTTTGGCAAAATTCCTGATAATTCCACGACACAAGACTGGTTGTTCAAGAATTCTCTCACTTCGTTAAATATCGGCTAAGTACCATCTAAAGTATAAAACAGTACAATACGAGTATTGTACGTTTTCCATCAATACTTCAAGTGTATGATGTTTCCAATAAGCAGGAGGCTGTAATACTAATGAGACTTATCATACCGGCTGCACTGTAAGCAGCCACACGTATATTTTATTGAAGCAGTCGTGTTCAATGTCCTGTATTAGAATATTCTGAAAATGGAATGGAGAACTCAGCACAAAAATAAAGTAGTACTGAAGTGTAAAGCAGAGCTTCGTTCTCAGTGCACATTCTGACAGTTCTCGAACTCATCAGAACTGGGACGGGAAATCCCGGGGCGTTTCGGAACTTGTGGAACCACGTTCTGCACTGCGAACGATTTCAGAACATGGAAGTGGAATAACCTGTGTTGTTGTTTGTAACCGCACTCAACTCGTGGTACCCTCTGGTGCTCTTTTTCAGAATATTTTTAGTTCCCGTGAATGTATTACTTATTATGCTCGTGAATATTACTTAACTATTACGCCACGGCAATAAAAAAAAAATAATAAAATGAAAAATCCACGATGACTGAGGAGTATACTCGAAAAAATTTGAGTTTCGTTAATGTAGACGAGATCCAGCTATAACCTTGATCTCCCTCTAAGTTGCGATGGTTAAACTATCGCTTTCCGAACTTGACAAGCTAGTTGACATTTCGATCATAGAATAGATACCTATACTAACGTATAGAGACTAAAGTATGATTCAGTATGATTTCGATGAAGAAAAAGAGAGTTGTGTACTCCACGATATCTGAAAAATTGTGAAATGCGCATGCGTTAACTATGTCCTTGCGTTCGAGTTCTGACAGTTCCGAAAAAAAACGGGGACTGTCAGGACCGTTCGGAGCTGGGTTCACAAAACACTGCGAACGCCGAAATCGGCGTTCTTGGCGTTCCGGAACTGGGCGTTCTGGCACTGCGAACGACAAAACTCGACTGCGCTTGCCCAGAACCGTTCCAAACTCGCAGAACGGAGCTCATATAACACAAAGTACACATATATATAGGTGCATTCCAAGAGATTATATACGGAAGTCCAACTCTGGCTAACCTTCACGGTTGGTTCGAAATCCAGCTAAAAGTCGTTATAAATCTTCTCGGGTCGTGCTGAGAAACCTGAAGATAATGGGTCGAAGGGGGTGGAAGCCTTTAAAAGTGCAATAGATGGTATCAACTATCTTCGGTTATGGTTATGAGAGGAAGGGAAGGAGAGCACGTCCTTAGCAGGCCCCAAGGACCCGCGTTCAGCAGGCTGGCCTTCTAGCCTGAGTAGGTACCCAGCTCATAAAATAATGGCCGCCCCGTCATCCTTATACAGAACCCGAGGGTTTTTTCGCACTCTGGAAATTACCTCCTCGATAGATGACGACTATAAATGGAAACAGTTGTTCTTTGAAATACAGTAATAACCCGCTTAATGTAAGAAGCTCCAACAATGTTAGGTCCCACAAAAGGTTTAGTACAATACCCAAATGATGGAGAGCTTTGTATTTCTCGTATTGGTATTTCTCGTAAACACGAAAACAAGCTGTTAGAGTGAGCACGATGAATGCTAACCTTTTCGTATTGATTTCTCGTAGCGTTTTCGTAAGCCCTAGAGAAATAGATCTCTTTTAGAGACGTTAGCGTGACTTTGTTGTGAATCACTACTCAAAACTCATAGTAGTCAATTTCCAAAATATAACATGAAGTAAGTAAAAACGACCACTTACCTCTACATTATACAAAAAAAGATTCAGTCGTGAAGAGCACGAATCTTTAAAACGTGTAAAATGAACTTTGAAATGAAATCTTGAGAATAAACGAGCTGAAATCGTCGATACAACGTCGAAAGCAAGAACAAAATGCTACTAATGACCTTCTGGTTGAAGTGCGGGGAAAAATTAAATTTTTCAAGCATTTTAATTTCTCCCTTGGTGGGAAAAACAAAAGATCATGGTTATGTCTAGTACCTCTTTTTAACTAATCCTTCAACATTCTAATCCAACACTAATCTCATCCTTCAACACTAATCCTTCTTTTTAACAAGATTATCCTTCTTTATTATCCTTCTTTTTAACTAAATTATCCTTCTTTTCACAAGATTATTCCGTTATGGTTACAAAACAATATTCGTTTATAACTTAGAGTAATAAATCAGCATTCCTTGACACTACAACGGCTTACAGGTCACGAGATGTTGTGATAAAATGAGAGGATTCCAAAAAGTGGCGAACGATTTTCCTACTATGAAAACTATGGGAGTTACTCTTCCCTAGTAACGCCTTGGTTGTACGTGAAAAATCAATAGAAATTCTACCTAGCCTTCACTTTTCGAGTTAATAATAATCTAAAGTGCCGGAGCGTTGCATTTTGTGTGGAGAAAAAAAAGTGTCACGGAAAAATTCCTTGACCTCCAGCCAAAAGACATATCCATGTCAAAACACGAATGAAAGACAAATACAAAGGTTAAATCAACAACAAAAGACGGCACTGGGAAAAGTCAGGCGATTTTGTCGGTGTGTGTGTGTGTGTGTGTGTCCATGCCAACTGCATGATAGTTGCTAAGTTATTCTGGAGTGTTATCCTAGAGAAAGGTAAATTGTCGTCTTGTAATTACTTACGATTCCGAAAAAGCTGAGCACGAGTAAAGCTGACTCTTACCGTTCCGAAAAGTGTTTCCACGTTACGAAAACCTCCTGTCGTTTCGGAAAGGCCATTTTCGTATACGAGAAAATGAATACGAGAACTACAAAAACTGTCTAATAACATTCTGTTCGGAAAATAAGGCAGTTACAATATCGGTTGGAAAACCATAGATTTCAATGGAAATACCATGTTTTTCAACGTTAGAGCAAACTTCATCCCCCAATTGGCAAAGTAAATGGAAAATTGACTATACTGTTGGAAAGCTGAGATTATGAGGACGTTTTCGCCATAGAGGGTTTTTCCAAAATAGTCTGAATTAAGAGCGGAAAAACAAGTGGAAAATAGTCAAATTCATCAAATTGTTGAGTATTTCGTAAAAACCGTATACCTAATGTTAAGCAACATTCATTCAGAATTATAATCGTGCAGAATTTTCTCTTTTCAAGTGTTACATTTCTTCTCCCATATTTTTGGGTGAAGGGAGGTAGGTAATTGTTTAAACGGGGCAAATGCGTAATCCATTCGAATAACGGCGACAAATGATGACTGGATTTTCGAATGTCTTCTCCCTTCACTTCCCCTTGTTAGCATTTGTTGGAGAACAAAATTTTATTTCGACCGAAAAAAAAAAAAAAAAAAAAAAAAATTGTGATAGAAAATTTTGGAATTACCGTTTTGTTTGTTCAACAGTGGCTTTTTTACACATCTGCCCCTTAAAAACCTGAATTGATTAGAGTGTGAAACCAGAGCTTTTTACACATTTACCTCGTTTTGGTGGGGAAATGTGTATGGAGGTCGTTCAAAAACAATAGAGCTGGGGCACTGAAAAGTTTAAAAATATGGAATATCTATCCAGCATCTGTAATCTGCATTCGAATGCTTACATTTTGAAAAAAAAAAATAAATAAAAAAAATAAAAACAATTACTCTAGCTATAGTTGAGGCAGAGCTGAGCAAGGTTAAAGTTGCACTATTGAAAGTATGGTAGCCAATTAACCCATCAATTAGCCACTCAGCCAGTCAGCCCATTACCTCACTCCAGGGTTGCCAGGTGAGATGGGGGAAAAACCGGGCAAAGTTGGAAAGCATAT
Source organism: Adelphocoris suturalis (assembly GCA_030762985.1). NCBI lineage: Eukaryota > Metazoa > Arthropoda > Insecta > Hemiptera > Miridae > Adelphocoris > Adelphocoris suturalis. The sequence goes on along the minus strand of CM061041.1, from coordinate 74,061,419 downwards.
TAAAAACGTAAATTAAAATTATGCAGAAATTAATTCCACGCGTACTCATTTCTTACTAAAATTTTCTGTCATATAGGCACTATCTCTACAATCCAATACATAATATTTTCTTCACTTTATGTATATTTTGTTTAGATTATAATCATATGAGATTTTTTTAATACATTTCTGTGCACTGATAATTTTTACCTGTAGGTTCCTTTATTCATTCCTAAAGATAATAGTGAACTTATCACATATACCTAGTCAGAAGATTGAATAATAATTAATGACTACGTAGTAATTAATGTACGTAATCTGGAAACCAAAGGGGCACTCCTTTAATGGATTAGAGATTTTACCTTTACAGCTAAGTAAAGCTAGATGAACCTGAAGTTGAATTTGAGCTGCTGATTCCCAAATTTCTATTCTTTGATTAATAATTTTCGTTGGTGCTTAATTAAACAATCGAAAGCCCAACATACCTAATCATTTTTTAGGGTTTCAAAAAAAATTAGTGTGGGTTTTTAATAACTGTTACGAAATGAGATTTTTGTAATTAATATACCTACTAGGTAGTCCTGAAACATGAAATGGGAATTTCGCAATAAAAATCTCGATATTACCTTCGTCTGGAACTATTAAGTTAAGATCATCTCCGATATTTCAAGATTATTTGCCTTAATCTAAAACTGAAAAGAGAACATGCACAAGGAGTGGCTACCAGAAGAGATGGATGGTTCCTGCTTACGAAAAAATGGATAACACTACTAATGATATTTGAGTTTTAGATAACTTTCTAGCGTCGATTGTCAAATAAAAGATGTAGGTAGGTCCTCCAGAAGTCACTGCTGATTTCGTAGGATACAGCAACCTACCATAGGAACTATGAAATCCGGACGTTTGTCATAATTTCTGAGAAAACCGGACTTTTGACGCTCATAGAGATTTTAAATTTTCATCCCGACAGCTTGGTGAAAAACCGGACTGTCCGAGCCAAAACCGGACACCTGGCAACCCTGCCTCAATCTACTTGTTTTTGTTGCACGTTCCATTGGTTTTCACTGCATATTCTACGGCATATTAAGGGCATTTATTCTGCATTCAAATCAAGTCACCGGTGACATTCACGTTTCCAATATCGGGAAAACCTTTGTTAAAACTGATTGTTCAAAGTCATGAGAATTACTTATTTTCGGCCTGTAGGACCCCTTTTATAGAATAGAACAGAATAGAATAGATAATCAATTTATTGACAGGAAGAAAATACAATACAAGCCGATGGAATAAAAATTGAAAAATAAATGAATTTCCTCCTGTCTACCAACCAAACAAGTTCATAAGAACTTGTGGCGGCTGGTGGAGCTGGTCTCAGCCAGTAACAATCATGTAGTTAATCTACAAAGTTAGTAGCCTCTTGCGCAACAATCAAATTACTTCAAAGAATACACTCTGCAGGTCAAATTCCTTTATCCTGCTCAATACTGTTTTCCGAAAATGCACAAAACTACTGAAGTTGTCAGGATTAAATCTACAAGCATAAAGGAACAATAAACCTTCGTAGTATGCTTTCTTTTTTGCACGTTCAGTATTAAATTTAGGCAACTGAATGTTAGATGATACTGCAGTACGTGTATGTGTGACACTGCATTTATGCTTAGGTTGAATACCAGTTTTATAGGTGATATTCTATAGACTTCGACACTAGCGCACCCTTACTTCGAGGCAAGGCTAAAAACCTAATTTTCGAAGTTATTTCACCTTGTTGTCATGGTTACGAGTAAACTACACGAAAAAGCGCTATTAGGAGTCACCAATTACATAAATACTTTCTTATGGTTCAGTACTTACCTAGTTCATAGTTCAGTATTATTACACCAGGTAATACATTGTATGCGAATTATATCAAGCTGTAATCCTGTAATAACCTGCAACGTTGTGAACGCAAGATTAGTTTGTGCGGTCGAGATCCCAATGAAATTTGTGTTGGGAACTTGACAAACAAGTGTTAAAATTCCAGACATTAGCAGCGAAAATGTGGATTATTCCGTTCTCAGAAACGTTCTTTGAATCAATTAAGAAACTAAAAATCTTTGGAATCCTTTCAAAGTGGTCGTGTGAAAGGACGTGCCATGAGAGCTCTGCTGCCAGAAGAGAATATTAGGTAGGTATCGCCTTTGGAAAGGTAAGTACCAACAGACCTTCTTTCCGTATATTATTACTTGTTATTCATCATGTACTTCCATAGACAAAAATTGAAATAGGTACCGACTTAGTCAACTTTTTTTTCCCCCACAAATTTGCGTTACTCCAAAAATCGCGTAATAACTGCACTGACAATGCCGTCAGTCTTTATGAAGTCTACCCTCAAGAAGAATGAATTTCAAGGTTTTTTCCTTACAGCTGGTTTATAATTCATGTTGCACATATCCTGATTCGATATTCGACAAACTTGTTGATAGCAGTTGAAAATCGTTTTCAGAGCAACAATCTACTTACTTAGTTTACTTTTAACCAACAGCGAATTTGGTAGGCTGTTCGTATCTACGTAGTTACGTATGCTGGGGGATCACCAACCTGCCTTGTTTACTTCGACAAACTACCAAATCTATCCTTTCATTCATTCAATGAAACAAGTAAAGCTGCCTCAGTTGTAGTAATAAGAACATGTCTAGAACGCTGATGAAACTGCCTGGGCAATGGCTACGTAGTACCTACACTGCAGTAAAGAGATCTCAGGAATTTTCAATGATTTTATCTCCATTATTTTTCAGGTTATTTATTCTCAGTCTAAGCGAATGAAGTTCTTTAGTTTTTGGACACTGATTTCCTAATAGTTAGTCCCTAGTTCAAATAAAAACTCGTTCACTACTGGATCGGTATCGTTGTCTACAACCATTAATCGCGCTGGCAGGCATGGTTACTGCGACCATTTAGTTGAATTGAAACTTTATATTACTGCAATATTACTTTCTCAAAACAAAACTGTTGAAAAATGTCATTATAACAACGTATTAGGTTGACATACGACGGCAAACTTCTAGTGAAAAATAGGTTGGTTGAGTTGCGATTTAGTAACACCTACCACGTCATGGCGGACCTTGGAAGAAACTCAAACCAACTCCAGGCGTGACGTCACGAGAATATGGTATAATATACAATTAAGCCCGATTGAAATAAAAATAATCGCCTCACGTTAAGTACATTTAACTCTCGGTAAAGGAGTATAGTAGGATAACGTGGACTCTTCCGAAGGACTATTTTAACTATAATATTCTGTGCCACCTGGAAGGATCCTAATACTGATTTACCAGCACTAGAATATAATAGAATTCGGTACGCTCCGTTTCCCAGCCTGCCTTCCTGCTCGTATCGTATATAGGTGTAATTTTTTGTTGCCATTAGCTGGCCTTGCTTTCGGATCATTTCAGTTCCCCAAAGGCCACAGTCACCTTCGGCCCAGCTTGCGAACTGCGATCTATCCTTCGCTCGCGCTGACCACAGCGTGATGTGCGTTTATGAAGAAAATATTAAAACAAAAAACATTCTGCCGATACGACCTTCAGCTCAGCGTAATGAGTTCAAGGCGGAAAACTACCGTAGATGTTTTAACTCGGATTATTTTCGTGTGAAAAGCACTCAAAATCGCCAATGGAACGAATGCATTTGTTATTTTTGTTTTGTCTTCGTTGATTTTGGGCCAATTATTGTTTCTTTACATCAAGGTCATATCGTCATTCTTCATATGTTGCTTCCGAGTCTACCTAAAGGTAGCGGAAGCATTGTTTTCACTTTCGGGAGGAAAACATTTTTTTGTCTTCAAAATCAAAATTTCCACTCGCATTTCACGTTTTAGACAATTCTGAACAACTTTGGTTCCGTGTCTGTCGTGTGTCCGCAAATCCTTGTAACAAGCTTATTTACCACAGTTTCCATCCGATTTGAATGACATTTTCAGGAGATGTGCGGGCTATGGGGTAGACGGTCCCCTATCAGTTTCATTGCTCTTGGCTCAATACCTCACTCAGCGCATGCGCAAACGTACATTTGACCAACCATCATTTTCTTACGTCCTAATCGTTTGATCTCGCTCAAATTTGGATGATAGTTGGGGGAAGACAATTTGATCGTCTTATATCAATCTCAACATGATTGTCTCATTAATACCTATTGCGCATGCACCAGTAGAAAAAGCTTATTTTCCAGTTTTCATCTGATCTGGATGAAAATTTCAGGGAACGTGCGGGCTGGGGGATAGACAGTCCCCTGTCAGTTTCATTGTTGCCAAATCACTACTTCATTCTGCGCATGCGCAAACGTAAATTCTATTATGCTCCTTTTTTCACACTCTAGTCGTTCAATTTCGCTTAAATTTGGATGGTAGTTGGAAGAAGATGACTTGATTACCTCATATGAATTTCAACACGATCGTATCATTAATAGCTACTGTGCATGCGCCAATGGTAAATACTTTTAATGACCTTAATTTGCAGTTTTCATCCGATTTTGATGAATTCGTCAGCGGAAGCGTGGCTAAAGTTGTAGATGGTCCCGAACCAATTTCATTGTTTTCAACTCATCAACCCATTCTGCGATTGCACAAACGTATATTACATTGAGTATCATTTTTTCGTTTCTTAATTGACCAATTATTACATTTTACGATACTTGTTGATTTGCTCTTTTCCGCTATGGAATTTTTCGATATCATTTAAAACTTTTCAATGATCTATACATTTACGATAGGTAAACGAGGAAGCTATGTAGATGGATAGATTGATAGTTTTATTTGCCATCACAAATATATGCATAACAAACAAGCAAAACAAACAAGCCAAATAACAAATACAAATTCAACAACTTCCGAATGATGAAATTAGTACAAATTTAAATATGCAGCCATACAATTTTATGAAAAAACTTTATTTAAAAAAAGTCATAAAAACATTAACGCTTGCATACTAGTCTGCAACACATTGGGACATTTCATGTCTTTAGTTGCAGACTCGTCTATTAAAATGATTACCTATTAAATGATTTAACCACCTCTTCACAAATCAAACCGTTCTCGCAATATTCGGATCACCTGCTATGAATCAAATCATCGAAACACCAGCTCAATGAAATCATCAGAAATTAACAAGCGGTTGCAATCATGTTCACAATATCAATAATTTAGAATGATCACCTGTGTGTAAACAATTATTCATATATAACCATGCTCATAACTCAGCTTGTTGGCCACGCACTTCGCAGTAGTTAACATAATATGGTTGGATAAATCGAGAGCTTTCGAACGAATGGTCAACGAATTTTGTGGGATGAAAAACGACGAAGTACCATTTCCCTAGCAACGACTCGGTTGTAAGCGGAAATCATCAGAAAATCATTGAGCATATTTCGTTACGTAACGTAACGTGACATAACGAAAATTTGGTTGTGTGCCATAGCAAAGACATGAAATGTCAAAAAATAATAAAATAAATAAATAATTTTAAAGAAAAAATAAATAAATAAATAGGAAAACTAAAATGTCGGCTGCAGACCTATAAGTAATCCGTAACCACCCAAAAGATGGATTGGCCGGGGCGTCCCGGCCATGCCCGGACCCAACCCACCATGGCGGCCTCCCAACTCACCCATTTCTGGATATGCACCCCTGGACACGGTCATAACAATCGCTCCACCGGAAAGCAAAACACCAGGCGAGACCGCCCCCGGACCGACCGAGAGCCCCAAGGCAAAACACAGAAAGCCTACAATCATACAGCCAAACATTCTATAAATAACAAACATCGTAAACATTTATTCATAAAATTCATCTATAAAAACTATCATTCATAAAATCAACAAACAATAATAATAAAATATATATATGTATAAAAACTATTTGAAATTTAACAGCAATGCTTCTAATCTTATCACAGTTCATCTCAAAGCTAGCTCGAGTACTCTTAAAAAAAAATTCCTCGGCTGCTGACCTACAATTGACAATGGCTACAAGTCAACCCTAAAACTAACAATATACAAACGAAGAGACAACACTTCGTCAGTCTTACATACAATGTGCAAAAGCAAAACACTCTTTAAAACCATAATAGATAGTATTTTTAAATTGCTTTGACGCAACTGAATTGAAAAATTTCATTGCCCACCAATTACATGAATTTCTGGATGCATACACTCTATGAAATGGCAATGATAAATCATCTGAGTGTCGCGTTTGGTACGTAGGAGAAACATTTTCATATCTATCAGAGTGATTATGGACAAAAAGCAAACATTCACGTATGTAAATTCCTGGTACCGTTAAAATCAGGTTAGACCTGAATAAAGGTTTACAGTCAGCCCTATATCCTAGCCCAAAAACTGCTCTAATTGCACGTCGCTGGCAACCAAAAATTAACGAGGAACTTGCTGTATGCCCCCAGCACAAAATAGCGTACGATAATTTACTTTGAAAAACAGCATGAAAAGCTGATACCACAGCAAAATCAAAATCAGGCAGTCTTTCTCTGAGCTTACGTAGCAAAATGTGCTACACCCAACTTGGTAGACGTTTTCGTTTGTAGTAGGATCTCGCCCTTTAGAACCAGAATACGGGCTTTGCAACCAGAGTTGTTACATTACTGTTCTGCGGTGTGTAACGATAGATTGCCAAAAGGTATCGGCAGTTGTGGGGCTACGAGTGTTGAGCAACGATCGACGTTTCATTCATCAGCAGGAGACCTTATCAGCTCCCTCACTACGTGATTCTGCGAACCTTGTTAGGACCGGTGACTCAGCCCGCGTTTTTCGCATGTGGATGCAGGATAGACTTCGGGACCCTGTCGCAACTGGGGGGACCCCCGATGACGGAGGAGCAGACAATTAGGAAAGGAGCTGGTGGGGGTTTGTAGGAACCAGAATCTGTGTCAGGGACTCTCGAGCTGTCCTACTGATCTTGCCACTACTTCAATGGGCCTCAGCCCCCCCCCCCCCCCCCCCCTCGTCACCTCACCGTCAAGGACTCAGGACCGCGGGGTTACCTCACCCTCTGGCTCGGGTAAGGACGACCGGCTTCGCTGGCAAAACTAACATCCTCCGCCGCGTTTCTTGCACAAGGAAACCTGCCGGCAGTGGTTGTCTAGAACGGCGTCGAAGAGTATCGGCATTTAATTGTAACAGTTGCTGAAATTGACTCTTGATATAAGCAACCTATTATTTTTATTCTAAGAAGATGTTTTCATAATTGTTTTCTTGAGCGTAAGTCACTTCGACAAATGGCGTCGAAACTGCGCATCCGTTTGACAAAAATATCAAATCTTTTCGACAAAGACAGAGGACATCAGTTCGACAAATAAATCCGAGAGGACGGGCCAAAAAGGAGCGTCCTTTCAACTAAACTATACGGGGGAAGGTTTTGGTCGTTTGCAGGCCAACAACAACACGAACAAAAGTAATTGCTTTAAAGTGGTCTTTAATTATTACGGGTCGGATTTTAATAATTATTAAATATTTATACGTGTGGAGCAGTGCCAATCAACCTGAATCATAGAAAGATAATAAATATCACAGATAAGGAGTAATAAATACGATCTCTGTTGATCGAAGTGATGCGCCTTTTGAACTCTCAGCGTGTGTCGAAGAGATGCGCTTTTTTTTACCCTCCGATCGTTCGTCGAACTGAACTGTACCCAACACATCTCTTCGACAACACATTTTGTCGAAACGCAATGCCACCGTTTTCTTTTACTTAAAGTGATTTGTTTTGATATAACCATGAGGGATAGCTGCGACTCCACTGAGGGACACAAATTCTTTGAATTTAAGCCTCTGTGGGCACACGTGTATAATGTATTGGTGAAGTTTTTTTTTAAATTTATTTATTTATTGATGAGTGTATTTCTTTTTTTTTTCTTTTTGTGACAAATAAAGAATCTTGAATCTCGAAAACAGGTGAAATACAAACATTCATGACGATGAACAACGGCGTCGAAAGATATCGGCGTATGAAATACAGAATTATATACGGTAGCGCATATCCGTGTCGAAAAACAAGAGCGCTCAACCACTTAGAAAATTTGCCCCTGTTTTGGACACTGTTAGTCTTTTATGCCGCTCCAAAGAAATGGAAAATATCCTCATCAGCACCTGAGACAAGGGCGTAGACAGGGTGCGGCAGGCAGGGGCCGTGGCCCCCCCTAAACGTTCGGGAACAGAAAAATAAATTGTGCTGAACTTATTTAAAAGAAACACTAGAATATTGAATGCGTAGTTAGGTGCATCGGAAGGTATTATTGGAATTCGGAAACACGTCTTTTGTGAGCTAAAGTACCTTCATAGTAAGAGAAGGTTCTAGGTAGGTATTGAAAACATTTTTGAGATAGAACATAAGACAGGGAAGAGCGCAAAAGGGGAAGTAGTTCTGAGAAGCTTAAATTCTAGAAGCTTATCATACAGCCTGGTTCCAGGTAGAAACTCCTGAGGAATATTGGAAACGATCAATCTTGATTCCTTTCCTATACCTACTCGTTTTCTTCTGCGCTGACTGACAGATTTTCTCATAATAATGAACTCTGTGTATGCTCAGCCTCCACCGAGATTTGGTGAAATCAAAGAAGGCAACCATTGTAGAAGAGGTAGTTGATCAATTTGCCAGCTACCCCAGAAGACTGATGGTGTCTTAAAAATTATCCATTGCTATTTTCTAGTACCTATGTTGTATAATGAAATATTGTAAAATATATAAATAAAGATATGTCATGAAAAATATTTCTCGGAATTCAGATTTTGTTCTTTTTGTTTGCTATAATATGCACACGCATACTTTATATATAATAGCTCTTGGGGGTGTGCCCCCTCTCCCCCCTTGGCTAAATCTTGCCTACGCCCATGACCTGAGATGCACCTCCAACTATTAGATAATTTCTCCGAGTTACTGATACATAATTTGTGTTTAGTTATGAGTTACTCACAGGCAAAACTAATAATTAATTTAATTAAACAAAATGTACTTAGTACCAGTAACTAATAACTAATTAGTTGCTAGTCATCATTCGTGCGAACAACTAACTATCCAACAACTCACCTAATTCAACTAATCAACTAACAAACAGATGCGTAACTTCTTTTTTTGTCTTTGTTGAAAACATCAAAACCGTACTGTTTGTAATTGAGACCAGAGCTGTGAGTAAGTACCAAAGTCACTCCCAGAGTAATAACCAAGGGAGTTGAAGGTGAAGGACCACTAAGAATGGAATAGTAAGTAAATAGCTTTGAAATGATAGAGGGCAAAGTAGTGAAAATACAGAGTTAGAAGAAGAGGGAGGAATGAAGAAAAAGATAAGAAATAGAAAGAGTAGAAAGAGTACACTGTATTTTAAGTTCATTAATAATTGTCCATGCCCAAACCTACCCTAATCTATGGCCATAGAGGAATAAATTGCGCAGATCTTACCTTAAATTCCACTCCAAAAGGTTCCAGAAGGAGGCTTGCGGAGATTCCAGGCTATCACGGAGTAAAGTTGTAGGAGAAGGATATAGCCGGTTCAGGACAAAGAGGCGGTAGGGCTGCCTTCCAATCGCCGATTCAGCACTTCATCCATAAATAGGAAAAACTGTAGACACCCAACAGGGTGTTTTAACTACACAATTCTCAATTAAGAAAATGAACCTGTGCTGAAGAAAGAAGTGCACTTCTTAAATGTGGAAAATAGATATTCAACAGGTGTTGGTTGGAAAAACGATCGATCGAAACGCATGGAGGAAGGTAGTAATAGTAATAACGAAATCTACGTCCAGAGGGCAGTGTGCCAGGACCCTGGTATCTTCTGTAAAAATAGTCCGTAGGCCTCAGAAGTCCAGGTGTGGCAAAGAGCTGCGACGACAAGATGACATCCCAAAGAAGTGGAAGAAGAAAAATGCTGATAATTTCTAAAGGCAAATTAAATACAGCACCCTAATTCAAAATAGCAATATTACTCCCCTAGAAGAAGAAAATAAATACAGAAAGTAAAAGATGAAGCGTGCATGGAAGTTTTAAAGGGGGTTGGCAATACTTATTCATGAACGCTTGATAGCGCATCCCTCTTATCAGTGATAAGCATTACAGTTTTAAACAATGATCGGCAAATTCAACAAATACATTTTTAACGAGAAACAAATGTGCAGTGCAGTTTTCAATAACACTTGAGCAATAGTAGAATAAATAAAGTCAACAACAAACAACATGAAACAACAAATCATAACCATCAACAGATAACAACATCGAGTAAGTAAACAATTCAAGTGGCGTATTTTTGTTTGTAGTGGCGGAAATTTAGAAACTCAAAACCGTACCGTGATATTTTCTTCGCACAGCATGATTTTATGAGCAATTTATCAGAAAATCTCCTCCCTGCCTTAAAGACTTATCAGACCATATCCTTCCAGCCTAAGCTACTTATAAAACCATCCACCCCTAGCCTTAACTACTAATCAGACCATCTCCTCCCACTCTCAACTACTCGGTAGATGGTTTGAAATTCGTTAAGGGTGGGAGTGGATGGTCTGATAAGTCGTTAAAGCTGGGAGGAGATGGTCTGATAAGTCATTAAGGCTGTGGAGAATACGGTCTGATAAGTAGCTAAGGCTGAGAGTACATGGTTGGAAAATTCGTTAAGGATGGGAGGAGATGGTTCTAAAATTCGTTAATTGTAGGGCCAGGTGCCACATTTTTACCCTACTCAGCTGATCAGGACGGAGTCCGTCACCCCATTCTTCTCTAGGTATTTCAGAGATACTCCTTAGATTAAATTTCAAATTTCTAGGGCGAGTAGGGCAGTAACTGCAGCCCGAGGAAAAATAAATACGCCTCTTAATCCCGTTGATGTCTTCTTGCCATATTTGGAAACATAATATTTAAGTAAGTACTTAAATTGATTATGAACGTGTTTTGCAGAATTCTGAGTAAGAGGACGAGAATTTGACAACGTGATGCTTTGATATAAATTGAGAGCGGCAACACGTGGTCAACTATTTTTTTGAGATGAAACACTTCCCTAACAACAAAGCGGTCGTACGTAAAGTTTGCTAACGTGTGTTTCGTATCATATGAAAAACATGACGGAAAATTTGGCTAACCCTCAGCGGTATGACGTATCCATCCATGCCAAAATATGAAATAAACATCCTAATTATAAAATAAACAAGTGGTTCCTTCCTAGAAACCTGTGAGCTCACCTTTTTCGATGGAAATAATGGGGAAACCCGCCTAACACGATTATATACAGGCATGTCCTAAGTAGGTACGTTTGCCCAACGTCCAACGTTGCAACCTCACTTTTGTTTGTGATTAAGAAGAACTTCTAGTAAGTATTATAATTCTAAATAAGTACCTATTCTAATTCTAAGTTAGTATTCTAATTTCAAGTGGATCTCTTCCAGAAAATCTTGAGCTCACATTTCGATTTTGTCATTCAAAGAAATTAACGGGGAAGCCTAGTGATCACATTATTTAGGTATCGAGTCGGTATGTTGCTTAGTTCCCATGGCATTCCAGATCACTGGTCTATCACTGTTCTAAAAAAATTATCTGTACTAGTTATTTCCACGAAGACCTTCACCTTTCATTCTTGATTAGTCACCACACTATGATATCATCGGGGCCTGCTAACGCCACACGCAAAAGCCACATCAATTTATTTTCCTGTATCTCCAGATATTGGCTAGATTTGTTTTATGGTGGGGGGTCATTCCAAAATTTGCGTGATACAAAAAATTGTGATGCTATTTGGCGCAATTTCCGTGGTGGAAGGGACTTCAAATTTGGCATTTAGCATCCATAGGACTTGAACTTTAAGCAGAATATGGCCGGGGTCGGCAGATTGGCTATTTCAGTTAATTTCTATGCTAATCTACAGTAAATCATAGCACAGGATTGGGAAGAAGAAACGAAATGCTGAGCTCAATAAACAATATCGTGTGACCTTAATTTCCACTGTTTTCATCCGATTTCGATGAAATTGTCAGGGAACGTGCGGGTTAGGTTGTAGATGGTCCCCTATCAGTTTAATTGTTGCCAAATAAATACTTCATTATGCGCATGCTTCATTAGATATTTTGTCACTAAAATGATCATAACTCCCATGATTTGCTGTGGACCCTGTATAGACATGAGGTATTTCTTACAACCGGTTTCCCCAACTTCAAAAATCTGTTCCACCGAAACCCACTTCAATTAGTTTCTCCCAGTGAGCTCACGTTTTCGATAAGTCGGGATTCGATGAGGTCTGCTGGAACAGACACCAGATGGGTAGAGGAGGTTCCTAATCGCACCTCCGGCCCCGGAATGAGGGCGAGGTTTCGGCCAAGGAGGCGACACTCTCCCCTCGCCAACTTCTTACGCGGTCCTTCGAAAGTGGTACCAAGTTCACGGCATCGCCGAGTTTCCTTCCAGCCGATCGGCTCCCAAGGTCGGATCGGCTTGTGTTGTGCGCGCGGCTCCGTATGGGCCCTGGTGGGGCGCCGCTATCGTTGGGGCTCAACTTGACACCAATTCCAGCCGTAAAGCTGGAGGCCTCACAATGTCAACCGAATCACTTGGCTCGCGGCCTCCTTCTGCTCCCTCCACTCTGGGCGTATTGCCTCAATATGCGTAACATCCAATATTCAACTCTTTTGAGACCGCCAAGGCAGCGCTTTCGATCCAAATGTATGACAAAATCAACTATTCAAGAACCCATACTCAACTGTATACACAGTTCACCAACCAAAGTTGGAAAAAATGTTCATTGCTGTGAAAAATTAAAAGATTGCCTAAATATACGTAATATCCAATATTCAACTCTTTTGAGACCGCCAATGCAGCGCTTTCGATCCAAATGTATGACAAAATCAACAATAATTGAATTATTCAAGAACCCATAAACAACTATATCAGAACTCCTGCTGCAAAAGGACAAAGACAACACTGTATACTCAATTCATCTACCATAGTTGGGCAAAATGTTCACTGCTGTGAAAAATTAAGGGATCGCCTCAATATGCGTAACATCCAATATTCAACTCTTTTGAGACCACCAAGGCAGCGCTTTCGATACAAATGTAAGACAAAATCAACAATTCAAGAACCCATACACAACTATATAACGTTTAACAGCCCCCTGCTGCAAAAGAACATAGACAACACTAGTAGGGTAAACCTGTACACTTACATTCGAACGCTCATTAAAATTGACGTCATCTTGAAGCTGTTTTTTCTCATAAAAACGCACGAAAATAACTGAGATGGTTGATTTTAAAGCTCCTAACCGGCCTATCCTGAAGCTTTTTCACTTGAAAACGCAAACACACAGTAAAATTACATGATGCCTACTTTTTAGTTAGTAAAAATGGAAAAAAAAAAAAAAAAAAACATGGCCGGGAGCTGAAAAATTCATTAATTTGGCGAGCACTGGTGGTGTGGTCGCCAGCAAACAGGCGTATAAAAATCTCATAGTAGTGTAAACCTGTACACTTACATTCCAGGATGATGACGTCAATTTTAATGAGCGTTCGAATGTAAGTGTACAGGTTTACACTACTAATTCAAAAACCCATACACAACTATATCACATTTATAACGTTTTACAACCCTCTTCTGCAAAAGAATATAGACAACACTTTATACTCAATTCGCCTACCAGAATTGGGAAAAAGGTTCACTGCTGTGAAACATTGAGGGATCACTGAAGAAAACTCAGTTTTGGATTCCTGGTGATCGAACCGCACAATACCTGTCCACTGAGACAAATTCTAACTTTTCGGTAAATTGACATCCAGAAAACGAGTTTACGACAAATCCCAGCTCAATACAGTGGTCCAGTTTGAAGTCCTGAGTGGGACGGAGATAATGGACTCCAAGGAGGTTTGGTTACTGCCTGATACAAAAACCTTGAATTTATCTATTTCATACGTCTGCAGGTTGGGTGTGGGACCCTCTTATCCATTAAACGATAGAAAATATCTTTAATATGTGTTGAAAATAATACATTTAGCAACGATGGAATTTACAAGGAACCAACTGTTCTAAATAATGGTAGGCAGGGGGAGCAAGCATTTTGAAAAATCCAGCTTACAGATCAAGGAAAAAACATGTAGCCATTCCATAAATCAATCTAAATTATTTGGACACGGACAAGATGGTTGCGGATTTTCTGACGAAACCGCTGCCTAAAAGCAAATTGGAATTTCGTTCTAGGAGAGCTGGAGTCGTTTCAGAAGGAGTTTGAACTTGAGGGGACTTATTGGAATAAGTACATCTTTGGCAAGACCAAAAATCATTCCGCAGTACTATCCTCCAAAGCATATGTTGTTGTTTGGGTGTTTACATGTAGTTAATAAAAGTACAAACGTACTTTGTAAACGGCGTTTGTAATTCAAACTTGATATTTTACTCGTTTCCAATACACAATACATAGTTTCTCAAGTACCTCCCTGGACTTTGTCCATGTATCCCCAGGGGTACATGTACCCCCCTCTAAGAAACACTGTTCTTGAAAAATGCCCTAAAAATCATATACCTAGTGGTTGGTAGAGTAATAACCATTGAGCATGCGCGAAACAAATATCGATTGACATGGGCAAAACTCCATGTCTAATGGAACGATTTTGATGACATTTTCAGAGATTGTGCTGGATAGCTTCTAGACGGTCCCCTGTAACATTCTTCTCCGTCAAATAAATAGTAGTGTGTGCGCATGCGCAAACGTTAATTTATCATAACGTTGATTTCTTATCATCTGTTAGTCCTAATTCGTTCAAACGCGTGGAGTAGATGGGTATATGTCCCAGAAAATTTTCTAGAAATTATATCGCGATTGGTGGAGTGATAACTACAGCGCATGGGTATAACTAAAATTGATTGACGCAAACAAATCTCCGAGACGAATGGTCCGATTTTTATGAAATTTTCAAGGATTATGCAGTTTAGCTCCCGGACGTTCTCTCATAAATTTCATTGCCGTTTAATAGTAGTCTGTGTGCATGTTCATACTCGTATGTTAATTTCTTATGACGCCGACTTATCAATCATTACGAATCGTACTTTGTTCTTCAAGCAATTCTATTGGTCGATGTTACTATTTGTGAGGAAGCTACATATACCGCCCACACAATCTGGCAGATTTCTTTCTTTTTCTTTTTTTTTTTTTTTTTTTTTTTTTTGTTAATTTTTTTGCTTCCGAGTCTATCTAAAGGTAGCATCATTGTTTTCACTTTCGGGAGAAAAAAACTTTAAAAAAAAACTTATCAAATTTTCCACTCGCATTTTACGTTTTTGGCCATTCTGAACAACATTGGTGTTTGCCTGTCTGCCTGTGAGTGTGTATCTGTGTGTGTGTCTGTGTGTGTGCCGTGTGTCCGTAAATCCTTGTAACAAGTTTTTTTTCCACAGTTTTCATCCGATTTGGATGAAATTTCTAGGGAATTTGCGAGCCTGAGGGTGGACGGTCCCCTATCAGTTTCATCAGTCTTAATACCTCACTCTGCGCATGCGCAAATGTGAATTCTACCAAGTATCATTCTTTCACACCCTAGTAGTTCGATATCGCTCAAATTTGGATAATAGTTGGGGGATGACAATTCAATCATCTTATATCAATTTCAACACGATTGTATCATAAATAGGTACTGCGCATGCGCCTATGTGAAATCCTTGTTACGACCCTAATTTCCACTGTTTTCGTCCGCTTTCGATGAATTTTTCAGGGAACGTGGGGGCTGGGGGATAGAAAGTCCCCTGTCAGTTTCATTGTTGCCAAATCAATACTTCATTCTGCGCATGCGCGAACGTGAATTCCGTTATGCTAAATTTTTTTACACTCTAGTCGTTTGATTTTGCTTGAATTTGAATGATAGTTGGAAGATGACTTGATTACCTCACATAAATTAATATCAACACAATAGTATTATTAATAGCTACTGCGCAGGCGCCAATGTGAAATACTCGTAATGACCTTAATTTCCACTGTTTTCATCCGATTTCGATGAAACTATCAGTGAATGCGCGGTTTAGGTTGTGATGGTCCCGTACCATTGTTTCATTGTTTTCAACTCATCAGTTCATGCTGCGCTTGCACAAACGTAAATTACATTGAGTATCATTTTTTGTTTCTTAATTAACCAATTATGACATTTCACGCTAATTTACTCTTGTCCGCTATGGAATTTTTCAAGATCATTTAAAACTTTTCAATGATTATACATTCATGATAGGTAAACGAGGAAGCTATGTGCCACACCCAACTTAGCAGACTTTTTTTTTCTTCACAATCATGTAATTGGGTATCTTCCGTTTCGTAAATAAATAAATACTCTGCATTCCTATTACAGATCAGAGAGACATTCAACAGGTCGAGAAGGACCCGGCTTGGCGTGGGAGAGCCGCCTTGTCTTGATTTACGATAGATCCTGCCTGCTGAGAGAAACGCGTCCTTGGAGCGGGGCGCCCCTCGAAGTAGTCGCAAGATCAGTGGGCCACGGAGGGGCCCTGACACGGATTCGGCGCTCAGCTCAGCTCCCTTCTTTCGTATTACCTCGTTAACCCCGCGCCGACCGCCAACCGTTTACTGCTTGATTTCCAGCTACTGTATACGGATAGGTCGCCCCATGAAGCAACAACTCTCCTAGGAGCGAACCCAGCCATCAGAACAGCCCCAAGGTCCTGGGATGACTACAGCAAACGGGTAGTCCATCTCATTTTCATTGGTAGGTATTAAACCTAACCAAATGTAGGGTAAAGGTAAAAAGGGACCCTAGAAACTCATCGAAAGGAAACTCAACAAAAATCTGAACTTGAGACTTTTTGATGGGTGTTCTCATTGAGTGTGGCGCTCGTTGAAACTGAATGGATGGAAAAGGATTCGAAAATAGGAAACCAAACATTAGGATATAAATTAGAAAGATAAAAGTTATTTTTGGTGAGCTTTCTGATACCTGTGGAAACTGATTAAAAACTGGTAGCGTGAAAGTCATCGAAAGGAAATTCGTCGAACCAACCCTTCGAAGGGCCTCTACCAACCGTATTGTACCGGGACCCGTGCTAAGTATGTTAAGTAATAATAGTGGGACACTAGTTGAAACTGAACGGATGGAAAAGTCTTCGAAAATGTGAAACCAAACATTAGGATATGAATTGGAATGATAAACATTATTTTTGATGAGATTCCTGATACCTTTAGAAACTGAACAAAAACTGGTAATGAAAAAGGGATCGAAAGGAAGGTCAGCAAACCAACCCTTCAAAAGGCCTCTACTGCCCGTGTTGTAGCGGGACCCATGCTAAGTATCCATGCTAGTTGGCCCAGAATCACCGACCTACCCATAAGAAATTCAATGAAGCGGCACGATCTCCCGCAATAGCATTTCATTTCTTCCGATCCAGATTGTGATATCGACCAGCAAAAAAAAAAAATAAATAAATAAAAATAAATAAATAAAATAAATAAATAAAATAATAATAATAATAAAAATAATAATAATAATAAAAATAAAAATAAAAATAAAAATAGAAGATAATCTCAAAACTCACATTTGCGTTGGACTGTACATTTGGATTTTGTTCACTCAAAGCTTCCAACGAACCTTTTTCTACTAAGACGTCTCGCTTTCAATGTTTCTAGACGTGTACTCCTCTAAGCATATGATGGGTCAAGCATATCATGTGTACCCCGCAAACCATCGGCAGCATATGATGGGGGCGGTCTTGAACTTTCTATGCACATTTTTCACCCATTTCAAAATTTTATCGAAAGTTAAGACGAATTTCAGCTCAGCTCCCTTCTTTCGTATTACATTAACCCCGCGCCGACCGCCAACCGTTTACTGCTTGATTTCCAGCTACTGTATACGGATAGGTCGCCCCATGAAGCAACAACTCTCCTAGGAGCGAACCCAGCCATCAGAACAGCCCCAAGGTCCTGGGATGACTACAGCAAACGGGCAGTTCATCTCATTTTCATTAGTAGGTACTAAATCTAACCAAATGAAGGGAACAGGGAGGAAGGGCCCCTAAAAACTCATAGAAAGGAAACTCATTAAAAATCTGAACTCGAGACTTTTTGATGAGTGTTCTCATGGAGTGCCGAAATCCTTGTAACGACCTTAATTTCCACTAGTTGAAACTGAATGGATGGAAAAGTATTCGAAAATATGAAACCAAACATTAGGATACCTACAAATCGGAAAGATAAAAATTATTTTTGATGAGTTTCCTGATATCTGTGGAAACTGATCAAAAACTGGTAACGTGAAAGTCATCGAACCAACCCTCTACTACCCGAATTGTACTGGGACCCATGCTAAGTATCCATGCCAGTAGGCCCAAGATCGCCGATCTTCCCATTAGATATGCAATGAAGTGGAACATCCCCAAGGTCCTGGGATGACTACAGCAAACGGGTAGTCCATCTCATTTTCATTAGAAGGTACTTAATTTGACGAATGTTCGACGCATGTCAGCCTTTTCCCTTATTACAAATTTGTTTACGTTCTTACCGGGAAAGCCGAGTGATGCACGAGTAAGTCTAGAGGATTGTAATATTATGATCTTTGCGTAAGCCAGGGACCCTATGAATGTCCATGTACGATTTCAGCTCAGTGGGTCCAATAGTTTTTACGCGATTGAGTAACACAAACATAGACACCATAGACTTTTTGATAGGTCCCAAATAGTATAGATTATATAAAAAATGAGAGAAATTTTATGTTTCTATTTTTTCATACTGTTTTATATCTTATGCTTTCCTTACATTTAATTAGATACCTACTTCTTTTAAATACAGTTGGTGCAATAAAAGTTTTAATTACCTACTTACTTCATATTCAACCCTTTCTTCAACATTTTGTGATATAAGAATCAGAACACAGGTGAAATATATTCAATAAACTAAAATTTTACCTTCCTGGTTACCAAATGAGTAATGTAAGGGGATGGGCACTTAAGGTGTTATGGTTGGAATTCGCTAAAAAAAAAAAAAGAATAATTAATTTTAGTTGTTGATTTATTTACTAATTAAACAATAATAAAATTTACAACAGACATGAAAAACTACAAAAGACATTTCATTCATTTTTTTTTGCTCGGCTATGAACAGTTTTTTGGGTCTGCTGGACAATTTTATAAATGGCACTTAGAATGTTTTGCATAGGCGGTCTTCATATGAAAAAGTGTTAAATTCTAGGATTCGTTTCAGAATGCCCAAAACGGATTTCAATGAAGAAAATTGTCGAAAATTTTTATTTTAAAAATTCCTTAATTTTTTCAAAAATCCATTAAAAGACGAAACCAAATAAATATCAGTCAAGATATGAATACTTTACTTTTCAATTGGTTGATTCAGAATAACCCAACAGGTGAATGATCCCTTTAAAGTTAATTTTTAGTCAGGTTAAAGCTTTACATATCTCACACATTTATTCTGTTACGCGCCAATATTTATTTTTCTCAATAATCAAATCAATCATATCTTCCACACCTTTTCATTTGTAGATATAAATTTCGAGGAGGTATAAATTTCGAGAAACACTTACAAGCTGTAAGTGAACTACACAAGCCTTTTTGAAGTTTTCCTTCTCAACAAATAGGAATCATAAGCGAACCGTGAATGTCCTTCATTCGCAAAAGTGGGTCTAGGTCGTTAGCAGTGGAGCCATCTGATGGAATATCTTCATACAATGGAGCTTCGTACATCATTCTTTCGACTTTGTGCAATAAAAGCATCGACTCTATTTACATGTTATTAGAAGACATGCTGAAAGAATAAACCAGTGTCCTCATAAACATCGTCTCTCGTTTTCGTTGGACGGCGAACACCTCCGCGAATGAGGCTGACCTCGGAGCAAAATATCAGTCTCATAGCAGGCGGCAAGGACGGTCGTATCCTGCGTAGGTCTTAACTTTATATAGCCACCCTCGGGCCGTTTCGCTGGGAATCCAATTGCAGTTGAATGATGGCCTTCTGGAGCATTTTTGTTTGTTAAGCTATTCTACGACTGGTTTTAGCTGGAACACGTTCAATGATGAGTGGATTGAAGACTACCTTTGTTCGAACAGCCTAAAGTCGCGATAAACCAGAGGGCCAAGGGATTTAAGATTTGCTGTATAAGTAGTTATGAATGCAGGTACCGATTTCGTTACAGCCCCGAATTCTCTCTGTCTCGTCCTAAAAATAGAAGAAGTCTTCACCGCTATCGTCGATATGAATTCCACGGTTGATACACGCCAATTGTCTGCTACAATACATTCGGGATGTGGGCAAAGTTAACTTGAACCAAATGAAGAGAATCTTATCATTAGTTCGTTCTTGTGTAAAAAACATCAATTGGGGGATCATGGAGGAAGCATAGCAACGCAGATAACGTTGTGCAACAGAATGGGCACTTTGGTTTGTTTGTATTGAAATTGACAAACGAACCACTCGGAGCTCTACTATCGCTCAAAAACTTCATGAGCAGTTGTCTTATGGCACAAAAGGTCCGTTAAAAACGTATTTCTCAAAAAATGGCACTTAGGTTGTTTTGCATAGGCGGTCTTCAAATGTGTGAGATATATATACCTAAAGCACTGACTACAAATCAACTTTAAAGGGATCATTCTCCTGTTGGATTATTCTGAATCAACCAATCAAAAAGTAAATTATTCATATCTTGACTGATTTTTATTTGGTTTCGTCTTTGAATGAATTTTCGAGGAAAATTAAACTATTGCAATGGCTCCGATATTTAAAAAAAAAAAAAAAACTTTCGACATTTTTCTTCATTGAAATCCATTTGAACACACACACATCCATCCCTAACCACCCATACGCCATACCTATTCAAACTAAGATACTTCACCGAGTTTTGTTCTTCAAGGCAGATGCGTTCATTTCATTGCTTCACAAGTAGGTAGAATCAAGTGCGAACTAAATCACTCGCGACGAAGTTGTGGAAACCCATTTCAAAAAGGAAGTTAGTGAAAAACGTTGTCTATTTCCACGAAAAAATAAAGAGTTACAATGTTAAATTGATTCAACGGTTTGACCATCATCGTAACAAACAATAACTGAACACAAATTAGAAAGGACACAGCTTATACAGTCACAGGTGAAGGGAGATTGAATTCCGTTGGTCGAGAGAAAGGAAATGGGGGCTGGAGGTACAACCAATTAAGCGCAAGCAAAGAGAAGGGGGATTATAGCTAATCAGATGAAGTGAAAGGAGAGGAAGAATTACTAGTTTCAACAGTTTGAAGGGATAATTCCAATTCACTGCAATGTAATTCAGGGGTATGTAGAATGTACTTAAAAAATTCAAAATTATCAAAAGTGACAGATCTGGTAAATGTTTAAATCAGGATATACCTCAATATATTTCACCACTGAGACCATTTCTATAAAGCTTGAAATTATCCCTTCAAACTGTTGAAACCAGTATTTCTTCCGGATTTTTCCGGGATTATTGGTCCCGCACATGCGCACTCGATGTGACCGGTCCCCCTCTTCCTGCTTCTCCACTATATTTTCTTATCTGTTCTTTCTCGCTTCCGACAATATTTTCTCTTGCATTTTCAATTTTGCATCGTTTGACTACCCTTAGTTGTGGAGATACCGGTAATAGGTAACTTTTTTGGCGTCTTACTTGCGTACATCGTAATGTAAACCAGGAATGCTAGACACAAGAGGGTCCTATCAAGGTCATGTAAAAGTTACTGAAACTGTAACAAAATGAACTTCACGAGATCGAGTTTATATAACTTTTGTTACTCATAAGGTGATTTATTTTACCTTGATAATTTTCAGTTGGCAGCCTCTTGGTAAGTGCAAAATATGCATAAGTATCTAATTTAATTAACTTCTCTTTGGTTCGGATCTACGAACATCGTGTAACACCCTTTTCATGTACAACCGCTCCGTTGCTAAGGAATTGTAACTCCATTAGCTTTAACGAAAATTGTTCACCACTCGTTGGAAAGCTCTCAATTCACCAGAAAACATCACGGTGTCAAATTCCCTTTCTTCTTACTCCCTATTCTATAAAACGCGTAACCAACAATCATATGTTTTGAATCATGACGAGAAGACGTCAATGCGATTGAGAGGGTTCACATACATCAGGAATTGCGGAAATACGGCAATCCGTAAATGCGTTCGGCCTTCTGATTGGCTAGTGCCAGTTGGATGTGGGGTGAATCTTGCCGGTAAGATTGAGACAGACTGAGACGGACTGTCCACATCTGAAAAATAATATATTTTACCGGATTGCGTAAATAACGTCAACCGTCAGGAGCTGTTGTTGGCTGTGTTATGTTGTTTTATGGCTGTGGTCGAGTGCGAGTCCGTATTTTTACAATCCTCGAATTTTGGTTTCATTTATAGAAAATATATTTCTTTTTTTTTTATATGCACTTGAGTGTAAGAATAACAATAATAAACAAATAAAACACTCAAATTGAACAAGGTTTTATGCAGATGAGGGTGAGTTGGGTTAAAAATACCTAGTGTAGGTACCGATTTTGCAATCTCCCAAACAACTTACCTTCCTAAAGATCCTATTCCATTTGTGTTTTGAGACATTCTTTGAATAAAGATTGGCAATTTTCTGCTTTTCGAGTAAGTAGGTAGGTATTTGAGAAGAGATAACACTTTTGCAAAACAAAGAGGAAATATAGAAGAAGAAGAATTTTATTGCCACTTGTTACATAAACCTCATAGAAATACTACTTGTCCTTACAAAAAACAATGATAACGCAATTTTAACACAACCGGATGGTTTTGAACGGCCTGCCGCAATGACGCATTCCCGCAATTTCGGATGTGTGAACCCACCTTGTCCAGGACTCGATCCTGGACGGTTCTATCCCCTCCCTTTTCAAATCGTAGTTCTATCATGGACTGGTCCTGAACTCTCTGTCCGAACTAATCAGCTGATTAAAAACTTTGGTGAAACTGGCCCTAAATCTAACATAAAACTAAACCTTGGTTTAGGAGTGACTGAAAGAAGTACCGCACTAATCATTATTTTAACATACAACCAGGAAAGTGCATTCAGCGTTTGTCAGAGCGGCTACGTTCGACCAGCAAAAAATAATATCAGCCATGTAAACAAAGATGGCGAAAAGAACGTCCTAGTAATAATCGTTGATTGGAACGCTAACCACCCTAATTCGGCTGGCTGGTGTTAATCGTTGGTTTAGCACATTCGAAAGGTTGATTTACAGCTGAGATCTTCGGTTTAATTAGTAAACGTTGATTAAAAACTTTGTTGAAACTGGCCCTAAATCTAACATAAAACTAAACCTTGGTTTAGGAGTGACTGAAAGAAGTACCGCACTAATCATTATTTTAACCTACAACTAGGAAAGTGCATTCAGCGTTTGTCAGAGCGGCTACGTTCGACCAGTACCATCTTGGAAATAGCCTTGAAAGGCGGGATAATGGCAGTGGAAAGGGCCAAGTCGGCTGAAACCGCCGATAGAATTTCATGGCCCTCTGAAATAGACTTCTTCTCCCGCCGCGTGAGATCACTGGACCAGACGAGACTGCGGAACTCGATGCATACGCGTTCTTTCCCACGCGGAGTTGAATTTCTCCAGACGATACAACTACGGATGAAAAGGGCCCCGATGTTTGTGGGTATCTCAGGTGGGGTCTCTCTTTTGGAAATATACCACACGGATTTTAATTGGATTGGGAACGAAGAACTATTAAACATTTAGAAACAAGTAGGATAATATTAAATTGGAATTAAATGGGTTTTTAAATTTGGAAAATAACTCGAGAGAGATCTCAGAAGCTTCTGAGTTTCAAACTTCATCTTTGTTTACTCTTTTTTGCTATGGACTTTTTCAAGATCATCTAAAACTTTTCAATGATCCATACATTCATGATACATAAAGAGGAAGCTACGTACCACACCCGACTTGGCACAAGTTTTTTATTTTTGTTTTATGGAAATTCAGTACTTTCAGCGAATATTGGTAGAAAACGAAGATATTGCAAAAAGTTTAAAATTGAATTTTTCAAAAATCATGGAATATGGAAATCCATTTTAAGGCATGCCGAAACGATTTCTAGTTATATATAAATACCTATATATCATTCCAGACTATATCTCCATAACTCTGAGAGAGAGAGAGAGAGAGAGAGAGAGAGAGAGAGAGAGAGAGAGAGAGAGAGAGAGAGAGAGAGAGAGAGAGAGAGAGAGAGAGATTTTATTTCTGACATAACCAATTTGCTAAAATGTAAGTAGAAATTTTGATTTTAGCGAACGTTTTTCATCTCCCGAATGTTCGACGGATATAAGAATTTCAACACTAGAGTAAATGGGGAACGGTGAATGGCACTAACAATGGCACTAACTTGTCAGAAAATGAGTTTATTATAGCTTGAGTTTCACAAAGGCTTAATAATGGCAGAAAGGTAGGTAATGAAATAAACATCTGTCCATTTCCTTTATTTAATGTTCTTTCGGAAGGTTCCTTCGTCTTAGTAGTTTTAGATGATAATTTAGGCTCCGTTCAATAATGTTCCACAGTTATCTTTTAATTTAACTTCCTACCGTACTCTTTTCGTCCTGATTACTTACTCTTGAACCAATTTTAGCGAATTTTTGTAAAAAATGAAGCTATTGCAATGGCTCCAAAAATTTTCAAAATTGAAATTTTCGGAGATTGTCTTCATCGAAATCCGTTTTGAGGCATTCTGAAATGAATCCCAAAATTCAACGCTTTTTCCATATATATCACCAGTGTGTATCAACTGTTTTGCAAAAAGTGTTCGGATGGAGGACCAGCTTTCTACATTGGAAGAGCCACTACGTTGCATTTACGAACGAACAACCATAGAACATCAATCAACCAGCCACGTCCTCTTCCTGTCAAGATGCATGCTGAATCTCATAGGGCATCTTTTGACGAGTGCTATGGGGTGCAGGTACTGAAGAAGATGCCGAAAGAAGATCAAAAATCGAAATATTAGATTCTTTCTTTCCTCTATATATTTGTGAATTTCTTTCTATATTTACAACAAAATGTATATATATATGCGTGTGTGTGTGTGTGTGTCATTCCAGACGATTACTATCCTTATGATCGAGATAAAAATTCCGTTCTTGCGCCCAAAAATCAAGCATTCAAGCATTCCAAATGAAAGGATGAGTTCGTTGGCCAACACATTTTGACACACGTAATCGACCAAGTTCCAAAAAATGTAATCACAAAATCACCAAAAATGGCTTAAAACGGCTTAAAATTATTGCATTTAGGTTTATTTTTTAGCAAATGTTTAGTAAATAAAAGTTAATCAAACAACAAATAGAACACTATTAAGTTTAGGTATGCAAAAAAAAGCAGAAAAATGTACTTAAATTTTATTAATTTTGCTGAAAAATCTAACAAACATCCGACAAATTGCTAAAAATCAATTATTGTTGTGAATTTGGAATATTGTTTAGTACGAATTTATTTGCCTTATAGTCGGTGGTTAACAAGTTTTTGCTCGGAAAATTCTCAAATTGCAAAACAATGTAACATAATATAATACTGAAATCTACAAAAATTCGTTCATACGATCATGCTGCATGACTGGAACTTTTTGTTGCTCCTATTAGATTTAAACTCAATTTTGCAAGTCGTGCGGTCGGTGAACATGTTTTAGATTCAGGAGGTAATAATGACACTCCAGATAAGCTGTTCATTCGAGCTCGTTAATGTTGGCTATGTAATAGCGAGTATTTTCTAACGAAGTCAGCTTCATTGACACCAAGGAGGCGAGGGCTTTTTTCTGATCAGCTGAATGAACTGAATTCTCTCTTGTTCACCTTAGAAAGCAAAAATTTGATTCTGCGCCTCTTTGGGAAATCAAGAGCACATTGAGTGTACGTAGTTAAAGAAATTGTTAACTACTAATGTAAAGGCAAAAAACCTAGTTCTAAATCATATTTTGCAAGACAAAAAACATTTTAGAATATCAGCTATTTTTCATAATTTTCCTGTTGCCACTTATTATGTTATATGGTTATGGGACCGGGGGGAGGGGGGATCTTCGTTTGCAACAACACCCCCATTTACAACTCTTGATGGTATGTTTCCAAGAGCGATTCTCTATTCAGGAAACATCCTACCCAGTTTCACCCCTTCCTTAGAAATTAGGAATGTTTTTCTAACACCCTTAGAAAGGAAGTTATGGGAAGGGGGGATCTTCGTTTGCTAAAACACCCCCATTTACATCATAAGAGTATGTTTCCAAGAGTGATTGATTATTCTGGGAACATCCTACCCAGTTTCGCCCCTTCGTTAGAAATTTGGGATGTTTTTCTAACACGCTTAGAAAAGAAGTTATGGGAAGGGGGGATCTTCGTTTGCAAAAACACCCCCATTTACAACTCTTGATCGTATGTTTCCAAGAGTGATTCTCTATTCTGGGAACATCCTGCCCAGTTTCGCCCCTTCGTTAGAAATTTGGGATGTTTTTCTAATACGCTTAGAAAAGAAGTTATGGGAAGGGGGATCTTCGTTTGCAAAAACACCCCCATTTACAACTCTTGATTGTATGTTTCCAACAGTGATTCATTATTTTGGGAACATCCTGCCCAGTTTGCCCCTTCGTTAGACATTTGGAATGTTTTACTAACACGCTTAGAAAGGAAGTTATGGGAAGGAGGGGGGGGGGGGGGATATTCGTTTGCAAGAACACCCCCATTTACAACTCTTGATCGGAACATCCTGCCCAGTTTCGCCCCTTCGTTAGAAATTTGGGATGTTTTTCTAGCACGCTTAGAAAGGAAGTTATGGGAAGGGGGGGAGGGGGATCTTCGTTTGCAAGAACACCCCCATTTACAACTCTTGATGGTATGTTTCCAAGAGTGATTCTCTATTCTGGGAACATCCTACCCAGTTCATTAGAATTTCAAAACCCAGGTAATTTGATCATCGGCGATCATAACCGGCCTCATACATTTGCAACTCGTGATCACCATGACTCCGCGCGAAGTTTAAAGGTCAGAGGATCTACGGGCGCGATAGTGTGGAAGGGAGGCCTTTTCTTCCCTCAAGGACGGCGGACCTTAAGGTCGCCCTGTACCCGAGACATTGGCCCACATAGGAGACACAGTGACCCAATGAGCTGGCACGCTTGGAATCAGTCCACGGACCTGTACAAAAGTTACACGAAAATCCCCTCAAAGACAGGAGACGCGGCAGATATTTAGCACAGAGGCGTAATCGCAAATACCGACAAATCTCGATCCGTCGGCTATTTATTTCTGTCGTTTCTCCGTGCGTGAGGGGGACCGCGGTCCCGTTTTCAGTTCGCATGCGGCTTTGCTCCTAGACCAAACAGCCTAACAATAGAAGTCAGTTTATGGTTTTTTGGAACTGATTTGCGAGGAGACCTTAGCCCAGTTCCTTACAAGCTCGCTCGAGTGGCGAATGCACCCAAATGGGACGAATTATTCTTCGGAGACGGACGTTCACAGATGTGGCATGTCAACAACTTGATCCACACCATATTGCTGTTCTCGAGATCAGATGAAAATAGAGGGAGACGTTAGGGAAGAAGCCCTTAATCACCGTGGTGACTCATTCCACATCTGACATATTGTATCACGAAACTCAGCGGAATTTACGGAATACGTATTATTTATTTAAATTAACCACATATTTATTCACATTTGATTATAACAATCTTTGGGTCTTTTCTAGAAATGGGCCGCCACCATCAACTTGCGGCTGCAGATTGAATTTGTAATAGAACAGAATGATGTGCGAACTAAATCACTGGCGCAAAAATCAGCCAAAACAGCCATCTTTCAGGCAACCATTGGAAAAAATCAGCCAAAACAGCCATCTTTCAGGCAACCATTGGCAAAAATCAGCCAAAAAAGCCATCTTTCAGGCAACAACATCATTGGCAAAAATCAGCCACAACAGACATCTTTCGGGCAAGATCATTGGCAAAAATCAGCCAGAACAGTAAAATAACCAAACAAATGAAAAGAAATAAACAAAATAGATCCCTGAAATGAATAGCGAAGCTTAAACAGAAAATAATAGTTTATTAAAGGTAGTCAGTCCCAAAACACATCATGAAGTACCTAGTGTGAGTGAAGAATTGAGAGAAAAATTAAAATAAAAAAAAGTGATAGAAACACATGAAGGTACGAACTAAATCTCTCGCGAAGAAGTTGTGGAAATCCATTTCAAAACGGAAGTTAGTGAAAAAAATGTTGTCTATTTCCACGGAAAATAAAGAGTTACAATGTTAAATCGATTTCGACGGTTAGACCATCATCGGTAACAAACAATTATTATAACAAACAAGTTATTGTTAGTTACTGATGATGGCCTAACCGTCGAAATCGATTAAACATTGTAACTCTTTATTTTTCGTGGAAACAGACAACGTTTTTTCACTTCTGTACAGAATGATGTGCATAGATTGGCGGTCTGCATGCTTTGAAGCTCGCATCTCAAAAATACAAAACATCAAGTAGTCAATCTTTTAGTAAAAATTTATAAGTCAATTTCTTAGTAAAAATTCTTATTAGTTTGATATGTAAATGACTGATTAGTATACAGATTAGTAGGACAAAATAGATGTTCTTCTTGTGTCCTTTGTACAAAAGGTAATAAATGAGTACTTGTAAGTGTGAATATACAAAATAAAGAGATATGAAACGCTATTTGCTGGTACTATCAATTCTACTCTCTATATTTTCAAAGTAACCTGACTTTTTACTAAGGGATTGACTATTCGATGTCATTTATATTTGAGATGCGAGTTCGCGAGCATCCAGACCACCCACCTATTCAATTATGGTCTATTACAAAATCAATCCCTACATCACGGGCTGCAGCAAATTGTTGGTGGTGCCATTTTCTATAACAGACCCTAATCTAAAAAGAAATAAAATCTCGAAAACTAGTTGCTCCGCGCCTTGCAGGAGGTGAACCTCCGAACTCCCCTTGTCACCAGTTAGAGCTTGGCGGCTTAAATGCAACGAATTACTCAGTCATGCATCATGGGCGAATAGAGCAAACTTTCGAAGAAAATTTGTGGATAACATTAAATTATTAGGAACTTAAATGCTGATCATTGAGGCCAACCATGTCCTGAATAAAACTGAGGGGACAGCCGTATGATGACATTGCAGAGGAAATGTCAGACAGCACAACTCGAAAACTACAACATTTTGTAGTCATTTTGTCAATTATGGTCCTTTTTTACCTAAAAATGGTTCTCGCTTATTATGAATCTTAGAGAACAGGGACTGGTCGGAATCGACTCAGCGCTGAAAAATACATCGACTGTGACACCCCACATTCTTTATAGTAAAAAAAGAAACAAAAACCTTCCATCAAGCAGCACAACTATAATAAAGATTACCACCCCAACCAAGTAACAACAAAACAAAGTGCATAATAATAGTGTTTACTAACCATTTAAAACATCGCATTATTGAATTAATATCTTGTAAATAAATTTAAAGCTACGACATAAATATTTTACTAATAGAAATTAGAACAGAGTACCTAGATAGGTAATTTTCTGTTATGGAGTGCGTCTACAATTACTATAACCAAGATTAACTTCTCAACCAAGTGACAACAAAACAAGCGGCATTGTTTACTATATCCATTTATAACATAAATAAATATAAATATGGAGTCCCCGCCCCCTCCCCCCTCATTTAAAATATTGAAGGAATCTAAATAGCTCATTTTTCATTCTATCAATCATCCACTGGTGAGGCAGCTCTCATTTTGCATGAGGAGGATAGGATATTTAACCTTATTGTCACAGGTATCTTTAATTTTTATTTATCAGAGAAGGTACCCCAAGGGAGTTATGACCGATTTAGTGATTGTGGGACGACAAAGATAATAAAAGTCTTGAATCGTAAAAACGTAGGACAAATAAGTGATTAATAAACCACTGTTTTTGTTTGTTCATTTTATTGTTTACTTTTTTTAACATTGCAATAGTGAGAATATAGTCTTATAGTAGGATAAACCCATCAAGTCCGACATCCACTGTTTCCTTTACGCCTCTACCCCACTGCATCTTTCAAACCCAAAAACAAATTTCAAAATGGACCTCAAAGCTGTCAAACTTCTGTTCTCCTTGAAATTCTCCCGAGGTCAGCATCATTAATAGCGTCCGAGTGGAATATTTGTTGAAAAACAAGGATTGTCCTAATTGGATGTAAATTCATTCTTGGATGTCATTAATTCTTCACACTCCGAGCTAGTTCAAACTTTATTAATACGGACCAACAATCTTATTTGCCAATAATTGTCTTCAAGCTTTTAGGTTGTGAATTTCAGGGGTTATGTAACTTCTGTGTGTAGTAGGTACCTGGTATAATATAGTATAGAAGTACTTGGATTATCTCCACAAAATAAGAGCCTACATTATTGAGCACTAATGAAGCAAGAAATACGTCGCAGGAGCCAATATAATTTTTGCAATCAGTCAATCTAAACTGGGAACAAGGCTATCCGGCAAAAATCCGCAGGTTGGTTCGCATAACCTTTCACCGTTTTTAATGAATGTTATCAAGAGAAGTTTTTGGGGTTAGGGACGAGCGAAAAAAACGACTTCAGAATTTACTAATTTTTTTCGTAAAGCGTAAAAGGATACGCGAAACAAAAAACCTCCCTCACGTCGAACTCGTTTTCAAGAGCTTTCGAAAACTGTGCCAATGTCCAAGGGCGGATCGCGGGTCTGTGGGTTAGGAGGCCTAGGACGCCCGGCGTCTGATGGAGACCGCATAGGTGCCGGATGTTGATTGGTCTCGTCTTGATCTAATGAATTCAAATAGAAGCCGTCAATATAACGCCTAGAAAGGAATAGGCACTTATGGAAGGAGTTTTTGGGAGGGAGCTTTGCTTAACTCGAAAATTAGTTGGTTCAAAAAATATGACAAGGGTCTAAGGAGACAGCCGGATGTTAATCTTGTAACTTACAGGTAAAAGTACAGTGAATTGTTGGAAAATAGTTCAATATTTCAGTATTATATAGTCATCACATAAGCATCAATGCTCATGTAAGTTGGTTCACAAGCTGTGACGGTGCCTAAGGCAGAGATGGGCATATTCATAATCGTGAACATGAATATAATACGTATACACCCGTATTCACACAACTGCATTCACATATATGAATACGAATACAAGTGTATTAAACTTCATATTTATATGCACGTATGTGAATAGAAGTGTATTCGTATTCAGTCGTATGAATAAAGGCGTATTCGTATTCTGTAAAGTGAATATAAGTGTATTCATCTCCTTATTCATATTCACTCGTGTGTATACAAGTTTATTCGTATTTATTTGTGTGCGTACCGGTGTAGTCATGTCGTATTCTGTGGTCTAAATACGGCTGTATGAATACACTTGTATTCGTACTCATAGAATAGGTTTCCTGTGAATATATTCGCATTCACGATTACGAATATGCCCAGCTCTGGTCTAAGGAGACATAGCCAAATGCTGAACTTTTCACATAGAGGTGAAATTGTAGTGAATTTTTGGGAAATATTTTAATATTTCAGTATTATATAGTCATCACATGAACATCACTGGAAGATTACATTATTATAGATCACTAGTCTCTATATTAAAACCTTCTGTTGAAATTATAGTTCACTTCCACCAATGCACCCTAGAGCGCCCGGCGTCTCATGGAGACTGCATAAGTGTCGGAAGTTAAAATGGCTTTGGAGCTCAATCACCTGATCGATGACCTCCTAGTCGTCTTCAGCATTCTCCCTTGAGCTTCTCTCTCAAATTTCAGCATCTTGCGTTGAATAGTAGACAAAATGGCTTTGGAGCTCAATCATTTGATCAATGACCTATCATGCGTCAGCGGCCCCTGATCCTTTATCCTCGTTATGTTAGAGATTACATCCATACAAAGTTTCATCAAAATTGGACTGCAGGAAGTTGCATTGAAAACGGTTTTCGGAGTACATACATACATATATACATACATCAACGGACGAAAAGAACACAATAGCTAATCTTTCCTTTTCTAAAGGAAAATACGCTAAAATTAAGTAAAAACAACTCTGCGATTTACTCCCTCTACGAAGTAATATCCTTTTGAAGGGAGTAAGGAAAGTTGACCCAGTTCCTCCCACTTCCTAGGGGTTGTTCACCCAACATCCCCCTCCTACGGACTTAACTGAATGGTGTTTTTTCACCCTCTCGTTCCTATCTCCTCCGACATTCTTTCAAATGGGATCTTTTATTCAAACAAATTGCTTCCACTCTCCAGTCTTAGGTTAAACATTGTACTACAGCGATAACCAATCTAGTTTCTATCATTTCACCGGAAACGTTCATATTTGAAGATCCAATTTGTGATCAATGACCAGTGTTGGATAGATTATCTACCTCCAATATTTTCGTCACATCAAATATTCAAAGAAACTGTTGAACTGAGTCCAAAAAATGTTTAAATAAAATTTTCTAAAATTATTTTTATGGAAATCCGTTCTAAGGCCTTCTGAAACTATTATTTTATGCTAAACCTTCAACAATAAATTTTAAGAGTTCAAGAACTATGTCGTTGATCATCTATGCCTTGAGGATGAAAATTAATTATGTAAAATAGCAACCTTTATTTGACGATCCGCCCTATCTGGGTTGCCCAATGGACAAAGATTATTGGCTCCATACACGGTACATGATTCGAGTTGATTGGTGGATGGAACGGGTTAGTAAGTGAAACAGAAATAATAATAGTTTACATACACTTTTGTTGCTGTTGATGATGATGGTTTGGTGGCCTTGATGTCGTTGTCATGATGTGAAGATGAGTTTGTGATGAGTGTAGGAAGAACTGAATAATGACAAGAGTATCTTTAAGTTGCACGAGGCAAAGAGATACCAATCTTTCTTGCTCTTCCTCACTACCAAACGTAGGGAAGCTTCGTGTTTGCGATTGAAGTGGAAAAAATTGTTGTCCTCCAAAATCAAAATTTACACTTGCTTTATGCGTTTCAGAGCTTGCTGGTCAAATTTGATTCCGTGTCTGTCTGTCTGTGGTAAATCTTTGTCACGCCCACAACTATACCAAGTTTCAGTCCGATTCGGATGAAATTTGCAGGGATTGTGCGGGTTAGCTCCTTGAAGGTCCCTTATAACATTCAATGGCGTCGAATGTTAATTTGTGTTAAAATACTGTTAAGTATCCTGTGCGCATGCGCAAAATGGGTTTCTCATAACGTCGTTTTCTCATCATCTGTTGGTTTGATTTCGTTCAAACTTTGTAGGTTCTTGGGAATATGTTCTGGAATAATGTCCTATAAATTATATTGCGATTGGTAGAGTAATACGCGAAATTATAACGATTCACACATGCATAACTCCGATTCTAATGAAATTTGGAAGACATTTTCAGGGTTTGTGCGAAATAGCTTCTAGACGGTCTCCTATAACTTTCATTGCAATCACATAAATATTAGTTTGTGCGCATGCGCAAACGTTAATTTATAATAACGTCGATTTCTTATCATCTATTGGTCCGATTTCTCTCAAATTCGGGGAGTAGATGGGTATACGTTTCCGGAAAATTTCCTACGAATTATATTGCGATTGGTGGAACTATAGTAACTAAAGCGCATACGCAAAACTAAAATCGATCGATACAGACAAAACTCCAAGACTAATGGCCCGATTTCTATGAAATTTTCAAGGATTGTGCGGCTTATCTTCTAGATGTTTCTATATAAATTTCATTTCCCCCTGTTTGCAATAGCTTAATTTCCGTTGAAGAATTCGCTAAATTGCTCTGGATCAGCTCGTTGCAAGTGAAAGGGCAACGAGGGGGAGCAGCAGCCCCTCCGATCCGGAACTGCACGGTGGCCCTGAGTTTCGTCGGCTCAGCTGCCCGCCCGCTCGTTTTCCCATTTGAAACCACCGGCATCCTTCAAGAAAACGTTTCCCTCTTTCGACTGTTTTTTTCACCCCTCGATTCTCCCCTTTGCAACGAGAGTTTCTGGCGGGTTTTTTTTGCACCTCGTTCTCTGTGCAGGCGGGACTTTCCCTTCGGCGTCCGGAGACAAATTGATTGGCACCGCCCAGGCCCGACTGACCGCTTCGTTGGGGGTCACGAAGGGTCGCGTGAATCTCAAACGAGGCGGCAGAGAAAGAGAAAGATGCAGTTCCGCGATAGACGATTGCAGTTGCCTGCATAGGAGACCACTCTGAAACGCAAAACGTTCCAGTCATGCAGCATGATCGTATGAGCGAATTTTCGTAAATTATGGTAATTTTTCTAACACAGAATGTGTTTTTACGGAGGGTTATTTGGTTTGAAGGTGTCCGTCCCGTAAGATCCCCCCCCCGAACACCAACCCTCTGACGTGTCTACGCACAGCCAAACGGCTGGATGGGGGGAGTGTACGAGTGGGGGGATCTTCTTGGGATTTTCCGAAAGGGAGCATGAGCGAATTTAAAATTTTCTAATCCCACCCGAACCATGGGCTGTAGGACGGGAGGGGGGTCGAAGTAAGAATTAATGTGCGCTTTTTGGACTTCCCCGCTTCCTGTACCCCTCTAAACGGCCGTCGAAAATTCCGGAAAAATACCGGTTTCGTGGGTTTTTCTAAGAGGAAGACGACGGCGCGATCGGATCGCGAAAAAAGTATCGGGAAATGCGTCAAAAAATGCAAGAGTACGGACCCGTTTTCTCGAAAAGTCCGACGAAAAACTTTCGAGACTTCCGACGAAAAACTTGGTTTTTTCTGATTAAAATATACCCCATAAAGGTACGTTTTTCGGAACGGTTTTTGCGGGCGAAATAAAGGTTTAATCCCGACGAATCTGAATCCGAAATCGGATATCGAAAAAAGTGACGGGAAGTCGGTCAAATTGCGAGGGGAAGCGAGGCGAAGCTATTAAAGTGACGTGGAGGCGAGCGAAGAGAGCCAGAGCAGCTGGTATGTTGATTAAGGTGAGTGGAAACGCAGCTGGCAAGCATTATTACAATATTATTATAAATATTATAAATAAGTCGGTAGGTAAGAAAGACCCAAGACCGGTACGTACTGCTCCCATTGAGTTAGTATTCAGACGATAGTTGGATTGCTTGTAATCTTTATGATTATTTGACTAATTCATCAGGAAGTGGGTGTTTTAATTAAAGACACAATTGTCTCCTGGCCAGAGGGTTTTCCTAACCATCCCTACCCTTCCTTGGAGGGGATGAGCAGTCGGTCAAGTAGGCCCAAAGTAATGGCTTACATGGAAAATCATCGAAGGAAGAAGGGAGATTTTGTTACTGAGAAGTATAATGCGTTGCAGTCTGTGGACATTGAGTTGTGAAACATTGGTCCATGCCTAACATGCTTAACGACTTTTTTAACTTACTGCTCCCATTTTATTGAAAATTAGTAAACAGACGATAGTTGGATTGTTTAACGACTTACCTGAGCCTCCATGCTTCTCTTCGTCTTTGGAACTCTTAAGTTCACACCACAATCGGCCACAGGGTTGCCACCTTATAAAACGTTAATATCCCCGTTAACATTATTGTGGGAAATGTTCAGAAAATGGGGATTTTTGAAGAGTTTATACGAGGTTGTTGGCTTTTCTTCTCGGTTCAGAAGTTCTTCCTTCCTTCCCTCTAAACACTTGTTGGGCTACTCCGTCAGTTGTAGAGTAGCTGCCCCATCCTCCAAGCTCAGGCTTCTTATTGCCCTCCTTGTTCCTCTGAGCCGAAGGTTCACTGCTCGTATGATGGAGAACTGGGTTTTCACCCTCACCTAAGAACAAATTTGCGAATACGGGCGAGACCATTAAGTCACACTGTTTTGAAAATTGAGGACTTGGAAGGAAAATAAATTGTTAACTACCAATTATTATGGCAAAATCGTTCTAAATAATATTTCGTTGGGGGTCACGAAGGTTCGCGTGAATCTCAAACGAGGCGGCAGAGAAAGAGAAAGATGCAGTTCCGCGATAGACGTGCAGTTGGCTGCATAGGAGACCACTCTGAAACGCAAAAAGTTCCAGTCATGCAGCATGATCGTACGAGCAAATTTCCGTAGATTTTACTATTTTATGTTACATTGTTTTGAAAATTAAGGACTTTGAGGGAAAAGAACTTGTTAAGTATCAATTTGATGACAACAAACTCGTTCTAAATAATATTTTGTGATTCACGTTTGCGCATTCGCAACTACTGTTGATTCGACGGCATTGAAAATTATAGGGGACCGTCAAGGAGCAAACCCGCACGATCCCTGAAATTTCATCGGAATCGGACTAAAATTTGTTATAGTTTTGTGTATGACAAGGATTAACCACAGACAGACTTCAGACAGACAGACCCGGAACCGAATTTGACCAGCAAGCTCTGCAACGCATAGTGAACGGAAGTGGAAATTTAGATTTTGGAGGACAACAATTTTTTCCTCTTCAATCACGAACACAAAGCTTCCCTACGTTCGGTAGTTAGGAAGAGCAGAAAAGATTGGTATCTCTGCCTCGTGCTACTTAAAGATACTCTTGTCATCATTCAATTCTTCCTTCATACACCATAAACACAACTTAACATCATAACAGCGACATCAAGGCCACCACACCATCATCTTCAACATCAACAAAAGTGTATGTAAACTATTATTATTTCCGTTTCATTTACTAACCCGATCCTTCCACCAATCAACGCGAATCATGTACCCTGTGTATGGAGCCAATAATCTTTGTCCATTGGGCAACCCAGATAGGGCGGATCGTCAAATAAAGGTTGCTATTTTACATAATTAATTTTCATCCTCAAGGCGTAGATGATCAACGACTTAGTTCTTGAACTCTTAAAATTTATTGTTGAAGGTTTAGCATAAAATAATAGTTTCAAGAACCAATTTCCATCAATTTTAGAAAATTTTATTTGAAAATTGTTTGGACCCAGTTCTACAGTTTCTTTCAATATTAGATGTGACGAAAATATTGGAGGAAGGTAATCTATACAACACTGGTCATTGATCACAAATTGCATCTTCGAATATGATCGTTTCCGGTGAAATGATTAGAAACTAGATTGGTTATCGCTGTAGTACAATGTTTAACCTAAGACTGGAGAGTGGAAGCAATTTGTTTGAATAAAAGATCCCATTTGAAAGAATGTCGGAGGAGATAGGAACGAGAGGGTGAAAAAACACCATTCAGTTAAGTCCGTAGGAGGGGGATGTTGGGTGAACAACCCCTAGGAAGTGGGAGGAACTGGGTCAACTTTCCTTACTCCCTTCAAAAGGATATTACTTCGTAGAGGGAGTAAATCGCAGAGTTGTTTTTACTTAATTTTAGCGTATTTTCTTTTAAAAAAAAAAAAAAAAAAAATAAAGAAAACTGAGCTCTTGTATATATCTCCCTAACCCCGTTATAACCGAATTTTACACTTTAGTTTTCTAGTTCCATCCCTAAAATAACATTAAATTTGTCATACCAAATGAACTCAAATCTCTGAGTTAAAGTGTAAATCTAGGTTTTACGGGGTTGGGGAGATATGCAACAGTTACCATCCGATTCACCGAGAAAAAATACGTAAAAACCAACCACAAACTCGTATTTTCATAGGTCATTTTTCAAGAAAACCCTCGATTTCATTGAAAAAACAATATTTTCAACATTAAAACATAGTTTTCTGTCCTAATTAGCAAAGTAAAAGTAAAATTGACTACATTGTTGTAAAGCTAAGATTCTGGCGCAAATTTTAGGACTACAGGCTGAATTTGACATGTAGAATATTATTGGATCTACAGATTAAGAAAAAAGAGGTAATTCTGAAGATTCGACAAAATTCACTTTTCAGATTGATTTTTCACCAATTGAACCATCTTAAAAAACTGTTATGGTACAATAGGAATATGGAAAATCAACACTCATCAGAACGGTATAATCAAATTTGAGTTTTCCCAGGAGATTAAGAGAGTTATGGCCGTTTTAGTGAGTTAAGATCAAAATCACGAAAAATTCTTAAAAGTTGAATAACTCGAAAACAAAAAAAATCTCTAGGAGGAACTTTCGATCGGAAATTAGTTGCAGAATACAGTTGAGGTTTTCCGGATATAACGGGTGACACGCTGTATAATCAATTGCCACTCAAAATTAGAGCCCTTCAGGCTATTAATAGATTTAGAAAAGAAGTGAAGTAGTGGTTTGATGATCATTAAGGAATAATAATTGTGTGTATATATAAACAGTATCTATACATTTATTGATATCTGATGTGTAATAGATTTAAGATGAAAATGTGCGAACGTTATCAAATAAAACAATACATGAAATAATTTCATTTATTTTCCCTGGGCCGCATTTCGACTAATTCCAACAAAACAACGGTTTACTTAGATAGAAATATTGAAAATAACTGTGGAGAGAAGCCACTACAATGATTTGTTGTTTACAGTCGACTGTTGTCAAGAGGATGATAATGTTTCCTATGGAGTGGAGTAAATGATGCTTTTGCTTTACGTAACCGGCTTGCTTTACGTAACCGAATATTGTAACCGGCTTATTAAAATTGTTTATAATCCAATCAACTTAGTTTAGGAATGTTGACAGGTACGTAAGGAGGGGGAAATTGGGAGCTTGAGATGTGAACATTTATCACATAAATCAAGCGCTTTCCAAAGAGTGGCGAACGATTTCTCTGCGATGAAAACTACGGAAGTTCCATTCCCCTAGCAACGGTTTGTTTGTACGTGAACATCATTAGAAATTGTGACATATTTTTTGCGTCACGAAAATTTTCGGTTGACCCCACAGAGCAAAGACATATCCATGTCAACAAGCTTTATTTAACAGAAATATAAAGTACACAAGAATGTACTCTATAAAAAATAATAGAAAGTTAATAATAGAGATATAGCACAATAGAAAATTCGAATAAGCATAGTAAAACATGGGGCTATCAGCCCGTCTGTCAGAAGTGCACACGAAACACCGACCTTTGTAATCTTTCCACGAAATCCTTGTATTTCATGAAAACCTAATATGAAAAAACATTTTATGAATTTAATTAGCACGGATTCACCAGTTAAATTCCCGAACCAGTTCCCGCCTATATCGCCAAGCGACCCTAAAGTAACCAGCTACCGACAACCAATGTTCTCTTTGGTTCAATAACACCACAACCTCCTCCCTAGATAGAGAAAGCCTGCCCAGCCAACGAACCCTAAATTCCCCCAATACGTCCTCCAGGTTCCCCAAGTTGCACAGCGAACAGACCTCGCAGTTCGGGTTTTCTGGGAAAAAGGGCTTATGAATCAAACTAAGGAGTGAACCTCTCAGCTTCATAATCCAGTACAACACACGTGTCTGCTGGTCCTGCGACGACCCCACCAAGTCCACGCACATTGTGGCACAGAACACGGTATAAGCAGTTGCGCGAGGAAAGAGCCCTACAAGCGTTTCACCCCTATGCGTCGTCTGAATGACCGAACTTAGCTTCTCAAGCTGAGACTTCCACACCACCATGTTGCCCGGGTCACCGTCGAAACAACAATCATGAACCCGCGCCAGATACTTGAGGTCCTGAAACCAGTAAACGCCACGGGCAATAATTTCCTTCGCAACCATGTGGGGAAGCCGGCTTCTAGGCATCCTCGATAGAATCTTCTGTAGATATGCTCAATGAAGAGTGAGAGTGTGGACAAAAACAGGTCCCAATCCTGTCTCCAGGTAAACCATGTAGTTTGGCATACTTACCTAGGTATATATAAACACTATCTATACATTTATGGATAAACTGATGTGTAATAGATATAAGATGAAAATGTGTGTACCTACCTAAAATCACAAAATATGTTATGAGCCATCAATAATATTAATGCATTTATTCTCACGACATGATGTGGAAATAAGTGCGAACAGGAGAGATGAAAATTTCAACTCCCTCCCCATAGCACGAGTTTTTCTTCATGTGGTGAGTGGCAGTGATGTCTAAAGTTATGTATTTTCAAATGTTATGTTACTTTAAATGAATGCTCTTATATTTTAGAAAAAGCAAAACATTTACGTCTAATTTATACACCGACCCTCATTATTCAATAACTTTAAGTTTCCGCCAAATCCTCAAATATTACTGCTTCACACCACTTTTCCCTTCAAGTCTGAAGGGGTGAACGCACTCTGAGGCCCTCATTGTGAAGTTTGGAGCCCAAGTTTTAATATCGTGTATGGAAAGGGAAGTGAGCTTCACTCAAGGCAGGCACTGGGTCATGTTCGCCGCACGTTCCCTCAGCGACGTTTTGCGCTTGGCTTGATAGGATATGCAATTAGCGTCCGCCGCGCCGCAGGCCTACCAGCTAATATCACTTTCTTCGATAGCCAAAGCCTCCGACGTCAAGTTCCCTTTTGCTGGGCCCATAACAGCTTCCCGGTTGAACAACCTTCCGATCAACCACTCCCGCTTTCATCGTTGGATTCTTCACAAGTGTTGACATGGATATGTCTTTTAGCTTGAGGTTTTTGAAATATTGTGTGATTTTTTCAGCCCTAAAAAGTGTAACGGAAGTTTTCTGCATGTATATATGTTTTTTTTCTCATAAATTTAATTGTGTTCTAACTCGTAATTGACTAGGTATAGTTTTGCTTTAAAAAAAAAAAAATATATATATATACATATATATAAGAGTTTTAAGCCATTTTTGGTGATTTTTTTAACACATTTTTGAATTTTGACCAGTTTAAGGTGCTCAAAAAGTGTTGGTCAACAAACTCATCCTTTCGTTTGGAAAGCTTGATGTTTTAGCGCAAGAACGGAATTCTTCGAAATATGTCTTTTAGCTTGGAGAGGAAAATGTTTGGAAGAACAAATTCTTAATAATTGAATAACTTGAAAACAAAGCGTTTAAGAAAAAGTGCCAGTAATGCAGCATGATCGTATAAGCGAATTTTTGTAAATTATCGCACTTCGTAAATGATGTTAAATTGTTTTGAAATTTGAGCAATTCGAGTACAAAGAAATCGTTAAACACCAATTTTATGGCAAATAAACTCGTTCTCAATCATATTCCACGATTCAGAACAGATTTAGCAATTTTCAGTTTTTTAATAGATTTTTCAACAAATAATAATTGAATTTGAGTACATTTTTCACTATCAATCATTTCAGTATCAACCACTCCCGCTTTCATCGTTGGATTCATTACAAGTGTTGACAATTTGACATGGATGTCTTTTAGCTGGGGGTTTTTGAAATATTGTGTGATTTTTTCAGCCCTAAAAAGTGTAACGGAACTTTTCTGCATATTTTTTTGCATAAATTTAATAGTGTTCTAACTCGTAGTTGACTATAGTTTTGCTAAAAAAAAAAAAATATATATATATATATATATTTATATATGTATATATATATATATATATATATATATTTTATAAAAGTTAACGATTTCAAGCCATTTTTAGTGATTGTTTAAACAATTTTTGAATTTTGACCAATGTAAGGTGCTCAAAAAATGTTGGTCAACAAACTCATCCTTTCGTTTGGAAAGCTTGATTTTTTGGCGCAAGAACGGAATTTTTATCTCAATCCTGAGGAGAGTTATCGTCAGAAACCCTTTCATGTTAATGTAAACCTTTTATGTAAACCTTTGTATAAACCAATTGTATCAATATGTTCATCTCATTGTTATAAAATAAGTTTTCAGGGATAACAAGGCGAATGGAACATTGGATTTCGAAATTCCACTGATGACAACATGCATAATAGACAACGTAGGTGCACATGGAAGAATACTTGAATCTCCATGGTTACCACTATCTCCGTCTTATCCCGGCACGCAATGTCATGATCCTGCCAAGTCTAATTAATGACACAGACCTAGCGCCCAGAAGGTTAGCCGTATAATGACGAGGCGCAGACTTGGGTCCGAGGTCAGTTGATAATGAACCTGAGGCTCCTCGAGGCTGAGAATCCACCATGAAATCCCCTCTGTGCCTTCGTAGTGCGAACCTTCGCCCGATAAATGAAAAACAGGAAAAACTAAAAATAAATTTGAGTAGATGAAGATCTGCACGAGAGAGGGGCAAATAAAAAACGACTGCCAAGTTGGGTGCGCAGTACATCTTCCTTGCATACTGTAAAATATTCAGTCATATGGCATGATCGTATGAGCGAATTTCCATAAATTATGGTATTGCGGTGTTGGGCATAATCATATCGTCGAATACGAATACGATGGTAATCGCGATAATTATTCGTTGATTCTGAGTCAACTGCGATTATATTCGTATTCGTGTAATCGCATTCCTTTGTCGGCAATTACACGAATACAACCCATAAAATGCGTCACGGTCATCAATAGGCAAAGCCTATAATGATAAAAGCATCCCTCCTATAATATGCAAAGCCTTGCTAATATTACCTAGCTTCAGAGGGACGTCCTATTGAATTAGATTTGAGACAAATAGGCTGGGCTCCAATCGTTGAATTCGCTTTAAGGACGCCCCTCTGAAGCTAGATAATATTAGCAAGGCTTCGCATATTATAGGAGGGACGCCCTATTGAAATTGATGACCGTGAAGCTTTTTATGGGTTGTATTCGTGTAATCGCCGACAGACGAATACGAATATAATAATTGCAGTTGACTCAGAATCAACGAATAATTATCGCGATAACAATCGTACTCGTATTCGATGATGGGAATAATCCCAACACTAGTTTGACAACAGGTGGATAGGAAATTGAATGCCCTAAGGGGAGTTTGGGCCGCTTCAATGTCAAAAGGTACAAGACACGAACAAAATTTTATAACTCGAAAACAAAGCGTTTAGAAAAATCTCTAAGAGGAACTTTCGATCAGAAATAAACTCTAGTCACCCTGTATAACGATAGTTTTGATACGATTTGATAATACTTTATTGATTACAATGGCGATTGAAGTAATAGATTTATCAATCAAAATATTATTAAAATTGAAACTCTGCGAACCTCAATCATTCGTTTTTGGACATAGGACATATATGTAATAATGGAATAGCTTGGCTAGTCTGAATCAGGCGTGATCACGGCACTAAGAAACACGATAGGCCTGCTAATATAAACAACCGGAAATCAAACGCCTCGAAATCCTTGACCAGGTTCGTGAGAAACCTTGACGAGCCATTTTTGTTTCATATTCCCGAAATTTATGAGCCCAATCAAGTCGCTTCAGCCCTCCCATTTACGTCGCAATTACGATTCGCAGCTGCGTTCCATAAATCAGAAGATAGGCTGTGGCCAAATATTGTATCTTCCTTGAAATGTAAGTACGTACCTATGTAAATAATGTCAAAATGGGAAATTTGAACAAGGAGCCTGAAGTTTAAAAGAAAAAAAAGAAAAAAAAGTAGAGAAATTGAAACAACAATAAAAAATAACATCACTCACTAAATTTAAAATAGCTAACATTTAACTATTATTAACTACCAAGGACTGCCGTTGGGTAGATACCTTGACTCACGTGCCATTGTACTTACGATATAGTGCAGTAAAATATCTCATTTATTGTTATCACAACTGTAGTGTAACATTTGTTACAAATGTTTTCGTTAATAAATTAATAAAAAAAAAAAAAAAAAAAAAAAAAAAAAAAAACTAAATTTAAAATAGCTATTCCTTCATTTCGGTTTAATGTTTTCAGAACGAATATTATTTGTAATCGGCCAGTTAATTGCAACTACACATATTTTAGCAAATTTTATCAGAAAACGCGGCGCTTGGCGCCTCACCAGGGGGCAACCCCCTGGACCTCCGTTACCTCTATTTACATACTTGTATCTTATCACAATATGTCAAGTTGTTTTATTTATTTCTCACCTGCGCAACGACTCACCACCAGCTCAATGAACTCATCAGAAATTAACAAGCGGTTGCAATCATATTCATGATATCAATAATTGAGAATGTTCACCTGTGCGTAAACAATTATTCAAATAACCATGCTCATAAGTCAGCTTGTTGGCCACGCACTTCGCAGTAGTTAACATAAAATAATTTGATAAATCTAGAGCTTTTGAACGAATGGTCAACGAATTTTGTGGGATGAAAAACGAGAAAGTACCATTTCCCTAGCAACGTCTCGGTTGTAAGCGGAAAACATCAGAAATGGTTGCAACACATTTTCGTTACAAATAAACGTTTCGTTTTCGGTTGGAGATGCCAAGGCTAAAACACATTCTGTGTTGATAAAAATTTGAAAATAAAATTATTCCTATACGGTAAATGGTTTCTGTTCAAGGAAGCAATGTGAAGATGGTAGCCCAGTGATCTGCGCAGAAGGGCTGACTAGATATGGAGTTTCAGTTAGGTAGCCGAGCCGAGCGCATGTGTTTTTTGCGAGCTCCGTATAAAGTATTGATTTAGCAGGGTTGTATTGTGAATTTCGTTTCAGTTTTAGTCTTTTGTGTTTGCTGTTTGATTAACTCTCAGCAATAACAATTTTCATAAATTTTTAACGGGTAGATTTCTGGAAAAAGGTCATTTTTGCGAGTTTGGTTGGTGATTTGTGG
This sequence comes from Adelphocoris suturalis, assembly GCA_030762985.1. NCBI lineage: Eukaryota > Metazoa > Arthropoda > Insecta > Hemiptera > Miridae > Adelphocoris > Adelphocoris suturalis. Next base: position 74,016,951 of record CM061041.1, on the reverse strand, counting down.
TTTACCGAAGGGAAAGGACTATTCACTCGACCGAATACCGTATTCCTTAGGCAGCAGCACTCGAAGAGCCGACCGGTGTCACGTCGAATAATTGCAACTACGAGAATGTCGACCTCCGAGATACATCAGGTAATTCAATGCATTGACTTAATCAAAACCAAACTTCAAAACTGCGACTGCATTTTGAAGGAACACACAAACGTTTTGAATTCACAGGTGCATGCTCTGTCGCAAGAAATTACTAACAGCCAAGAAACTATCTTGCTCATATAAAGAATTAATAAGAGAATTGACGGTATAGAAGAAAATCTAGCATTATCTGAAAAAATAATTCGAAACAGAATTAAATTGCGTTCTTGAGGATTATGAAGTTATAGGTGTAAGACGTTTAGGCACCATCCAACCTTCTAGAAGTAGACCAGTTCACATTCATTTTGCTAATAATTTCTCTAAATCCAAAGTACGCCAGAACATTTAAAAGTTAAAGAGATCCCAATTTAATGCATCCAAGTTCTACGACAGACAAACACGGGGATTTAGGAAGCATCTCATGCCCAAGTTGTTTCAAGCAAGAAAGGACGGGAAGCATACCATCTTGATTGGAGATGAACTACTAGTTGATGGAAAAAACTTATCTTTCACTATGGACAAAGTACCTTGGAGGATTCTACATCTAATGGGTCAGGAGTGGAGATTAATCTGAATACTCCTCTTCCGTCCCCTCCCAAAATTTCCAGAAAACAGGTCAAGAAGATGATGAAAATCTACAAGAGATACAACGAACATCATCTATGGAAATCTTGGCAATGACTCGGGATTATTATTGAAATTTGGCAGTAGAGTGTAGGCATTATTGATTGTGATCTATGTTAACTATGCAGTGCTCATTTATTATACGTAAATTATGTACACCTATATAAGTAATTATTTGATACATCATACGTAAAAGTCTAACGTTGTTTGATGAGGCAGAAATGAAGGCAAGATATCATGTGCTATTTTTAAAACTCCTTGTAATACCTACGGGTTGTACAATAAAATTGAATTGAATTATTGAATTTAATTGATGTAACATTGTAAGTTACAACAAGGACGCGAAGGAGCTCGAGATGTGTGATGGGGTGATCTGTCCATCAGCCCTTGTGGACCTCCGAGTCTAGCATCAGTGGGCTGACGTTTTTTCTGGACCAGACAAGGTCCAGTCCCTGTTGTTGTACCTGAGAGCCGCTGAGCTCTACTACGAACTGTGGTATCTGATCTGTGATATATTTTTGTACAATCTAGTCATAGTTTTATTTCACTTTGGCGATTATGTAGCATTTCCAGACCAAATACAACCTTTTCCAGACCAAATTAAACTTTTCCAAACCAAAGCATAATTTTGATTTCAAGAGTTTGTGGTTGAGAAAATGTTACCTACCAAAAACCCGAATTTAGACTTTTTTGAAAAAATAAAAAAATATAGCAGTATTGGAAGTTGAAAGGCCCCGTCTGTTGGTAGTCCTTAGTGATACAAACAAAACAAAAATCGTTGAATTAGGATGAGCAGTAACGGAGAAAAGTGCACGGAAACTGAAAAAATTACTTAACTTTAAGTACTTGTAGCGAAGTAAGTAAATGATCAATGTTGATTTTTGACATTTTATGTCTTTACTTTGGCACATAAACGAAAGAAGCGTTAAATAAAAGCGTTAAAAAAAGGGTTACGGTTGGTTTTCTGATGATTTCCGCTTACAACCGAGTCGTTGCTAGGGAAATGGTACTTCGTCGTTTTTCATCCCACAAAATTCGTTGACCATTCGTTCGAAAGCTCTCGATTTATCCAACCATATTATGTTAACTACTACGAAGTGCGTGGCCAACAAGCTGAGATATGAGCATGGTTATATGAATGATTGTTTACACACAGGTGATCATTCTCAATAATTTATATTGTGAACATGATTGCAACCGCTTTGTTAATTTCTGATGATTTCCTTGAGCTGGTGTTTCGATCATTTGATTCATAGCAATACGAGTATTGCGAGTACGGTTTGATTTGTGAAGCGGTGGATAAATAATTTTGATAGATAATTTCTATACTTTACATTCCAGGAAGCTGTAGTTTCGTATGGAGCCTCTTTAGGACATTTACTTCACGATGCCCAGGATCCGGATCAGCTGAGTGGCTCTTACAGCTAATTCCTATGCTTTACCTCTAAGAAGCTGTAATGTCGTATGTAGCCTCTTCAGGACATTTACTTGACGACGCCCAGGGTCCGGATCAAATGAATGGCTCTTAGAGCTAATTTCTATGCTTTACACTCTAGGAAGCTGTAATTTCGTATGTAGCCTCTTTAGGACATTTACTTGACGATGCCCTGGGTCCGGATCTGCTGAGTGGCTCTTAGAGCTTGCATACGAGTCTGCAACACATACGAGTCTGCAACTATAGACATAAAATGTCCCAATGTGTTGCAGACTTGTATACAAGCGTTTTCGTTCCTTTTTTAAAATTTTTACAGTAGTTGTGTTCATCAACGTCTAAACTGTCGAACTAGCAACCATTTTTTGTTTTCTGCTGTGTCTTAAACCACAGAGTCGATTGCAAGGAACTCTGTTTTTCGGACTGACTCCCCTTAAGATGTAGGACTAGGCAGGGTATTTCGTAGACAACAAGGAATTCTAATTATGGAAGCTTCACAGTACGGAGGGGAAGGAATAATTTACTCACTCAGATATAAATTGTTAACCTCGTTGAAGAGGGCAAACTGCGATCAGAGACCCGTATAAGGGGAAGCTTCTTGGTTGCTGACCTTCTCCATCCGACAGGCTGAGAGAGAGAGAGGGTCTTTACGCCGTTCTGTTCAAGGTCCTCCGTCATCTTGGTCTATCTGGATTCGCGAAATCTCGAATACTCAGAGGAGGTACCGAGGAATACAACAGGAAAATTATCGTAAAACGTGACGTTATTCTCTTTTCAAAACGCCTCATCTTGAGGTGCCAAATATATGAGCAAACCTGAAGTCATCAAAAGCTTGTAAGTTATTCACATTTCAAATGCAGTTTGTTAATAGATAAATAATGCTGCCAAGTTGGGTGGGTACAACTGTAGCTCCTCACACATATTGTAACATGGACGTATAGAATGACTGTTTGAGAACAGTTTATTAATTATTTTGAATGTGAAGAGTAGTTGTTACTTCAAGTTTTAGGATGTGTATCAGTGGCCGTGTTTACTTTAAATACTCTTCATCGCGTCCGAGGTGCAAGCATCATCTTATCGGGTCGTCTTTGTGCCGTTCGACTCTCGAATGGGGGAGGGGAAGAGAGAGAGAGAGAGAGAGAGAGAGAGAGAGAGAGAGAGAGAGAGAGAGAGAGAGACTTTATTAATTCGGGCCTCGCAAAGGGCTCTGCCCAGACCCCCCGGATGTTATTACTTAGAGCCCATGGCTAAAAGTAAGTAATATGGAACATGCATGGCAGAAGTGACCAAGTAACAAAAACCAAGTTTTTCAGAAGCTTTATACGATAAATAGAATTGAAATTCTACCAAGTGACAGCAAAACAATCGGCATTGTCTACTATATCCATTTATACCATAAATAATTATAAAACTGCGACATAAATGAAAGAACAAGTACGAAAGAAATGCGTGATAAATCGAGAGCTTTCCAACGAATGGAGAACGATTTTTGTCCCATAAACACAAAAGAAGTTTTATTTCCCCAGCAACTGCTTGGTTGTACGTGAAAATCATAAGAAAAATGAACGAAATGGTTATGTAGATTCTTTCGTAAAGGTTCTAAGTAAAATTGCCTTCTAGTGAATTTCCATTGATTTTTTTAATCATTAAAAAAACAGACTTGAGGTTTTTGAAAAACATTTCAAAGAGGAAGAAGAAGAAAAAAGCAAAATAAATGTGGTGGCTAATGTAATATTTCAAAGAGGAAGAAGAAGAAAATTAAGCTTTGAAACGTATGTACTTTGAACTTGGTATTAGAACCTCTTGAAACTCATACGGTGGATACAGCTTTCGTACAAGTACGCAACCACGAGAGACATTTTATGTCTTTGCGCCCCCTTTCCCCTTCCTATAAAACCCCGTATTGTATTCTAGAGCCACTCAGCTGATCTGGGATCGGTCAGTTGTGTTCAGAAGTCCCTCAAGGGCCCACATACCAAATCTCAGAATCGTGGGATCATTAGGGAAAAAACTGGATTCTAGAGCCATTCAGCTGATCTGGGATCGGTCAGTTGTGTTCAGAAGTCCCTCAAGGGCCCACATACCAAATCTCAGAATCGTGGGATCATTAGGGAAAAAATTGGATTCTAGAGCCACTCAGCTGATCTGGGATCGGTCAGTTGTGTTCAGAAGTCCCTCAAGGGCCCACATACCAAATTTAAGAATCGTAGGATCATTAGGGAAAAAACTGGATTCTAGAGCCACTCAGCTGATCTGGGATCGGTCAGTTGTGTTCAGAAGTCCCTCAAGGGCCCACATACCAAATCTCAGAATCGTGGGATCATTAGGGAAAAAACTGGATTCTAGAGCCACTCAGCTGATCTGGGATCGGTCAGTTGTGTTCAGAAGTCCCTCAAGGGCCCACATACCAAATCTCAGAATCGTGGGATCATTAGGGAATCTCCGCGTAACGCTCTCCGCGTGACGCTCCCCGCGTGACGCTCTTTCATTTATGTGCCATAGTAAAGATATAAAATGTCAAAAAGAAAAAATGTCGTGACACATCCGCGTAACGTTTTTCACTAGTTAGTCCAAGACTGAAGCATGTTCCATGCTAAAAGAAATAACACTATTCTGAACAATATTGCTCGTCATAGGTTAAGACCCGTGTTGATGAGACAAGAGCTGCAGCTGCTTAAACTTCAAAAATATAAACGAAGTCTTGCCAAGATTACGTAATATTTAAAGGGATAGGAAAAAACTATTTGAATGCAAAAAAAAAAAAAAAAAAAAAAAAAAAACTACATGAATAAAAAGAACAATATTACCTCATAATATGACCTTTGAGAAATTACAATATGATCTATTTGATGAGCAAGATCAAAATTTTGATGAAAAATAGTTCTCGTCCTTGGTAGGTAAAGAAGGTGAGTTATTCATATAATTCGTTAAGTAGGCTTCTTAATTCTCACTAGTAGGTAGACACAGCATAGAATTAATTCCCTGCTAGACTGTGAATCTCGCAACAATAATTCCTTCGTGACCAAGACCTACGCATCCAGGCGCTAATGTAGGAATGTAGGTCTTCAACTGGGTCAGCTGAATGACGCATCTCCGCCTACAAACTGATATTATGATTCAATTTACCAGCTCCCGCACCGCTCGGTCCCGTCTTTTTTCTCCTTCTTTCGAGTTGGTAACCACAATAAATCTCATGAACTCCCCACAACTTAGCCGGATGAATCCCACAGTTAACGAATCAAAATAAAGCGATTAGCCCACTTCTTTTTCTCGGTGCCAAGGTCCCGCGCAGAAATGTCACGGAATTCGCGGGCTAATGGGCAACGCATAAATAATAGGAAGCTAAGTCATTTCGATTTCGTCGTTTTTATTTTCTATATACGGAGGGTCTGGATGAAATTTTTAGGGATTTTGCGGACTACGGGGAATACGGTCCCCTGTCAGTTTCATTGTTGCTAAATCAATACTTCACTCTGCGCATGCGCAAACGTAAATTCCACTATGCTCCATTTTATCACGCGTCTGATCTCGCTCAAATTTGAATGATAGTTGGGGGATGACGATTTGATCATCCCCTATCAATTTCAACATGATTGTATCATTAATAGCTACTGCGCATGGCCTATATGAAATCATAGTAACGAATTTCGACTGTGTTCATCCGATTGTCAGAGTATGCACGGGTTAGGTTGAAGATAGTCCTTATCAGTTTCATCGTTGCCAAATCAATACTTCTTTCTGCGCATGCGCAAACGTAAATTCTATTATGCTCCATTCTCTACACACTCTGTCTCTAAACACTCTAGTCGTTCGATTTCGCCCTGAATTGGATGATTGTTGGAAGAAGATGCCTTGATAACCTCATATGAATTTCAACACGATTATATCATTAATAGCTCCAGCGCATGCACTGATGTGAAATACTTGTAATGACCTTAATTTCCACAGTTTTCATACGATTTTGATGAAATTGTCAGTTAATGCGCGGTTTAGGTTGTAGATGGTCACGTACCTATTTCATTGTTTTCAACTCATCAGTTCATTCTGCGCTTGTACAAACGCAAAATTACATTGAGTACCATTTTTTCGTTTCTTAATTGACCCATTATGACATTTCACGCTACTTCTTGATTTACACTTTTCCGCTATGGAATTTATCAAGATCATTTAAAACTTTTCAATGATCTATACATTCATGATAGGTAAACGAGGAAGCTATGTGCCACACCCAACTTGGTAGACGATTCATTTTATTGAAATTCATCGATTTTTGCTTTCTCACTACCTACTACGTACATTTGTTCGTGATTGAAGCCAAAAAATTGTTTTCCTCCGAAATCGAAATTTCCACTTGATTTTTGCGTTTCAGAGCTTGCTGATCGATTTTGGTTCCGTGTCTGTCTGCCTGTGGTAAATCCTTTTACGCCCAAAACTATACCAGTTTCAGTCCGATTCTGATGAAGTTTTCAGAGATTGTGCGGGACAGCTCCTAGACGGTCACCTATAATTTTCAATGCATCGAATCAACAGTAGTGGAAAGTACAAACGTGAATTTCTCATAGCGTCGATTTCTCATCATTTGTTGGTTTGGTTTCGTTTAAACTCGGTAGGTAATTGGTTATATGTTCCAGAAAAATGTCCTATTAATTATATCGCAATTGGTAGAGTAATAGCCATTTCGCATGCGCAGAAATAATATCGACTTACACGGACAACACTCAGTCTAATTGAACGATTTTGATGACAATTTCCGGAATTGTGCGGTTTAGATCCTAGACGTCCCCCTATAAATTTCATAGCCGTTGGATTAATATTAGTGTGTGCGGATGCGCAAACATTAATTTCTCATAACGCCGACTTATAAATATATCGACTCGTACTTTGTTCTTCAACTAATTCTATACGTCCATACTACAATATGTGAAGAAGCTATACTGCCCACCTAACTTGGCAGACGTTGTTATTTCATTTCAAGAAGAAATAAGAGCTATTTAAGACAGATAATTGAAAAGATTTAAAACTCACTAAAAGTTGCGAACGAAAAATAACACTGATTAAAGGAGGAGGTATATTTGCATTTGTGTAATAATCTACTGCAATTTTATTTCAATTCCAAAGTCTTCGAGAATGAGACACATAAGTCTTAATAAAAATCTTTTGAATGTATTATTTGATGATACTCTTGATTGGACAACAATGATCTAAAAATGCAAATAGTAGTAGAACTTGAAGCCTGCTTTGACGCTTTACTTTGTCACTTTATTGAGGGTCCATAAAAAGCCTGCTGTGTCATAATTTTATGCTGTATGTATGAAATGTTACGGTGTGTCTAAAAGAAAATCTTCCAAATTCAGGGTCAAATGAATGAAAATCACGCTGTACTTATGTCGTAGGTAGGAATATAGAGGTAGTGACAGAGTGGAGGGGCCCCAGCCAAGACCAGCCGGCCAGTCATAGCTGGGCCCACATGCGAGTAGTTGTGCAAGCCGTATCAACATTGACCCACATCGCCGCCTCTCCACGCCGAAAACTGGGTCACTCAATCTCCAACCAAATAATGTGTTATTCAATCAGTCAATGTCTCTCCCCTCACTTTCTCCCTTCGGGCCGCCTCTCAAGGTGCCTTCCTACTCTTTTGCTGCTGCAGATCACTCATGTGATGAGAGAAAGAGAGAGATAGTTTTATTTACCATCACACATAAGAGCATAACAATAGTCAAAAACAAACAAGATAGGGTAAAGGCACCAGTCATTGGCCGACCCCCAGTCATTGGCCACCCAGTTTTATAAGTTAGTTTTTTACAACACAGATGTCTCTTGGATCGTTTTAAATGTTTTTTCCATCGAAGTGTGTGGTCTAGAAGGTAGTGGGGGGTTGATCGTTGTAGTGAAACCTCATAGAAACCTCCCAAACTCATTTCCTTTGGTGAAGGTGCAAGAAGAAGGATGATCACCCCTGTTTCTTGTGAAAACGGTAAGCACACCTCAGCTCATTCTTAAGGGTTTGATGTGGTGCTTTTCAAATTAGGTGAACTTTTTTTTGTATTTGCATGATCTCTAGTTGATTATTAATCAATTGCTGCCACCAGGACATAAAATTCTCATAAATTGTAGAAAATATAAGGCCGGCTAATAACTGGATGTCAAATAGAGTGATTCCTCCAGTCATTGGCCGTGTGGCTAATAACTGGAATGTTGCAAATTTTTCCTACCCCAATCATTGGCTAGATGGCCAAAACTGCCAGCAGCGCTTATTTAAATGGTGCATATAGGCCCCAGTCAAGTTTTATTGCACGAAAATGTGTTTTCTGATCGTAATGAACAAAAGTGTAGAGAAAATTGTAAGATACCACGGCTCCCTGAATGGTGATGTGGACCCCTTTCGCCGCATATTATCAAGCGCCTTCTTAGTTTGGAAGACAGCGCATTCGATGCACATGCATGAGTTTCTAGGTTCGATTCTTTGGGATTGCACTATCTTTCTTTCTTGCTATCGCACATTTTAACACATGCACCTGTACCGGGGTAGGCCATATAGGTTCAGGGGCGGTCAATGTCATGTTGGTTTGTTAACCATTGGGAAAATATGATTAGGGACGTCTAGAGATAGGGATGGGTGGGCCTAACATAATTCGGCTGGGCCAACCAATACTAGGATTTTGAGCATTAGGTGAATGTTTATATTTTGTCCCATTTTCTCAAATTTTTGCATAATTTGTTTCACTATCCTCACTCCCGTTTCTGCTAATGACCTTGTGCATGAAGGGAGATACTAATGGTCAAAATTATTCCATTTTTGCTAAACATTGTTTGAATTTTGCACTGCTAAATGGGTTGTTATCCAGTATTAATTCATCAGGATCTCCAGAAAGGACAATCCGACTTTCTTGACAAAGCTGAAATGATGAAATATAGTCATGAAACCAATAAAATCATGACAAACATGAAATTATGATATTAGTCATTGATATAAACCGACATGCCAGACCAAAAAACTAATTTTATAGCCTTAGTTTTTTCTATTTTTTTTTAGCGAATAGCACCAGTCAAAAAGTGCGTTCGTTATCCATAAAGTTTGACGTTTTGTTCTTCTTTTCAGTTTTTCTTTAGAGTTTGATGTTTAGTTTTTCGATCCAGTAGGCACCTGTAACCTGTGCACCTAGTGACTTGGAAGTTGGGGCTCCATTGAGCAAGGCCAACACCATCGGGTGTCTCTGAGCCATCAGTGAATATAAGGGTGTGTCCAACGTTTCGCTGGATTGCTCTGAGTAACGACATCTGAGGATGTGTGGGGGCGTATTGCCCTTGATCCTGACTTTCATATGAAGGTCAACACGCGTCCCAGACAAGGTCCAGGGAGGAACAGGGGGCACCGCATATGAAACTAAAGGCTATCTCTCTATGCTATCCCACCTTGTGAGCTCCTGAACACGAATAGCCAATGGGCGTGTTCGTGTTTGAATCCTGGAATACGTCTCTTTTAGGGAGGGTATGGTGACCACTTCATGCAGGAGGTGTCCTGGGAAATAGCACATGCGTTCTGCATAACGAAGTGCTAGCAGATTTCGCCGAATTATGAGTGGCTGACTATGCCCAAGCACCTGACGGGAGGCTGTCGGGTTAGTACAGAAGGCCCCAGTAGCCAAACGAAGACCCTTGTTTAATAAAGGTTCCAGCTTACGCAGAAGGACTTCCTTGCTGAGCCATAAACTGCAGACCCACAAGAAACTCGGGTTCGCACCACTGCATGGAAAATCCTCAAGAGGACATCCCGCTGGGCACCCTAACTATAGTTGGAAAGGGCCTTGAACAACTGTACACCCCAGATTGCAGCTTGGCGCAAGTACTCAATATGCTGGGTCCACCGCAGCTTGCGGCCAACTATGGGACCGAGGAAACGCTACCTACTGGTACCCTTTTTGAGACCAATGTTACCTATTCCAATGTTTCAATAACCAATGTTACCTATTCAGGTCGGAAAAACTGCAAAAGTACCTACCTAGTAAATATAAAGTATTCTTCGTTAATAATAAAAATGTTAAAACGTTAATGAATAAAACCTTTTTCAAATATGATTAATTTGATTTCTCATAGTTACAGCCACAAATCATCAGTTCTTATGGAAATTTTACCGACACAGTGGATCAGAAAACCATAAACTTAGGGTGGCCAATGACTGGTGACAAGGTGGCCAATATTAGGAACTCCCGGCCAATGACTGGTGGAAAACAGATTTTTCAAAACTCATTGAAAAAAATACTTGGTAGATCTTTTATTTGTTTAAAATTGCTATTGTATTACATTGTTTGGATGATTAGCTTCCTAAAACCCTAGGAAAGAAACAAATATCTTCAAAAATGAAGCGGGTAAGGTGATAAACATTGCTAAGTGGCCAATGACTGGTGCCCTTACCCTAAGTAACAAATACGAATTTACAACTCCCAAACGATTAATTCAGCACAAATTTGTACATGCGGCCATAAAATTTTATGCAAAAACTATCTATATTTTAGAAAGTCATAAAAAAAGATAAAATAAATAAGAAAACTAAAATGTCGACTGCAGACCAAATAGGTAGTCTGTAACCACCCAAGAGGTGGCTCGGCTGGGGCGTCCCGGCCAAGCCCGGACCCGACCCACCATGGCGGCCTCCCGAGGGTTTCTGGATATGCACCCTTAGACACGATCATAACAATCGGTCCACCGGCAAGCTAAACACCAGGCGAGACCGCCCCTGGGCTAACCGAGAACCCCAAGCCATAATACAGAAAGCCAAACATTCTATAAATTACAAACATACTAAACATTCATTCATAAAATCCATCAATAAAAAAACTATCATTCATAAAATCATCAAACAATAATAATAAAATATATGTTTGTATAAAAACTAAACTATTTGAATTTTAACAGCTGTGATTCTAATCTTATCACAGTTCATCTCAAAGCTAGCTCGAGTACTCTTTAAAAAAAAATTCCTCGACTGCTGACATAAAATTTACAATGGCTACATGTCAACCCTAAAACTAACAATTTACAAACGACGATAATAAGTACGGAGACATCACTTCTTCAGTCTTACATACAATGTGCAAAAGCAAAATAATTTTTAAAATCATTAGGTGCTAAGTTGCAAAGAAATTTGGAGATAGTATTTTTAAATTGCTTTGATGGGAGTGAGCGAATATTTGACGGGACTGAATTGAAAAATTTTATTGTCCACCAATTACATGAATTTCTGGATGCGTACGCTCTATGAAATGGCAATGATAAATCATCTGAGTGTCGCGTTTGGTACGTAGGAGAAACATTTTCACATCTGTCAGAGTGATTATGCACAAAAAGTAAACATTCACTATGTAAATTCCTGGTTCCATTAAAATCAGGTTAGACCTGAATCAAGGTTTACACTTTTACAGTCAGCCCTATATCCTAGCCCGAAAACTGCTCTAATTGTGCGTCGCTGGCAACCAAAAATTTATTAAAGAGGATTCCCTTAATGTATGCCCCCAGCACAAAACTGAAAGAAGTCTTTCAGCTGAACTGAGATCACCTATTCGAGAAAGGTTTTTCTTCCTAGAAATATATTTCAGCTAACCACCCTACTGACAATTCACTTACATTATGGTTTTCTCGGAACTAAAGTACGGAATAAAGTGTAACCTTCCAAAATCGAAATTTATCCTGGTATGGTAATTATGAATCTATACACACTAGTCCGGGCAACGGCCGGGTAATCAGGTAGTATTTAAAAAATGGTGTACTAATAGTGGTGACATCACTGAATAATTTCATCTTTATATCATTGGCCTTCGCTTGAAGGTTAGGGTTAAGCTGAATATACCTCATAATCAACAGATGCCGTTTCACTGAAGTAATCCAACGTTATGCTAAAAAATTCCCTAAATCACTGATGGCTCAGACACCAGAGCGTGTTGGCCTATATGTATGTAAGTTTATGGAGCCCAAACTTCCAAGTCCGAGACGATTAACACCTTTTGAGTCTGGTCTACAGCAGAGCTGTGGGTTGTGACACCCGCTGTTCGACATTGCCTGTAGTAGGGTAAACCTGTACAATTACATTCGAACCCTCATTAAAACTGATGTCATCATCCTAGAGCTGTTTTTTTCGCATAAAAACGCACAAAAATAACTGAGATACGGTTTTTGTATACATTTTTATTGGCTCAAGATTACACTGTTACGCCATATTGGGTAATATATTTTTCATTAATACATATTTTAAGTTATCTGATAATACTAAATATTTTTATTGATCACAGTTGATTCTACTAAGGTATCTGTAAAGTTCTTTGTAGACCATTTGCTCTGTTGACGTCAGAATAAAAGCTAAGTTGAATGGAGCTGGGATTTTATCGCTTATATTGTCCATAACAAGTTGTCGTTCTCGAGAAAATATGGGTCACTCCAATAATTTGTGTTGCGCTGTGTCTTCCTAGCCCACAGTGATCGCAGCCGCTGGCTACATTTCCAATCCCAAATCGATGAAAATAGGAATTACAGAGGATGTGTCAACTTCGTAATCTGGAAATAGTTTTTATCTTCAGATGGATAGAAGTCAAACAAAGGATTTGTTGGAAGTGTTGGAAAGAGTAGGTGCTGTAGTAGGGGCCTGACGAGTTGAAAAGATTTTGTCATGTTTGACGCATGTCCTGGTGGGTACGTTGATAAAAATCCCTCAATGACAAACTTTTGTGCAGGATATTGCCCCTAATTCCTCCATACTTTGCTGCCGAGTACTTTGGTAGCCAGATTCTCCCACATGTGCCCTCCTTGTTCTTACGAAACCCACTTGTCCACGGTCTTTTAGACGAGCCACTACTTCTTGGAGTTCACCAATTAAATATGTTGTTTTAGAGTTTGGGTCAATGCTTTTGAGTTTTACCAGTGTGCTAAGTGAGTCGGTTATCAGGAGATATAGTTGTTTTTAGCGGTAAAACGGGGAAATGAATAGCTTTTTTCACTTGGAAACGCACACACACAGTAAAATTACATGATACCTGCTTTTTAGTAAGTAAAAAAGGAACAAAAAAACCTTGGTCGGGAGCTGAAAAATGTATTAATTTAGCGCGCACTAGTGGTGTGGCCGCCAGCAAACAGGCGTATAAAAATCTAAATACGATGGTAAAGGCTCTTTTGGCCAATTTGTGTGCGTTTCGTGCTTTTGGAAGCATCCCCTTTATATTCTATGATACATTGTAAACTTACTGTACACGCCGACTCGGTATGCTGCTGCCGCCTCCTCTCCGCTGCTGTTACGCTTAATCGACTATAGTAAGTACTTTAATCAGCTCCTTATTACTATAGTAAGGGTTATATAAGGTTGGTACAAGGGGCAGTATTTGTGAATAATAAATGCGGTAATTTGTTTTAGTTTTTATTGCATGAACCAATCAACTTAAATCAATGTACATTCAGGTTTAGATCTCTTTGCAGCATTAACAAAAGCTGATCCTTTGACATTCAGGACATGTGGAGATTCTTCGTACTCGCGTGTATGCTCAATCCACGGGTCGTCGTTCATTTCCCAATCTTGAATACCTCCTGCGCAAGCATAGCAGTAGACAAGGTCACCCGGCTGTTCGTTACTGTGAAATCCAGCACTGCAGAGGTCGTCAACTAGATGGTGAAGTACTTCGGTCCATCTTCTAAAAGTTGCATACCCGATCATAGGTATCAAGCTTAGCAGCAGCCCCCGCTTTACTCTGAGAAGGAGAAGGTACGTCCATTGCCTTGCTCATGTCATTTTACTGTTTGTGTGCGTTTCCAAGCAAAAAAGCTTCAGGATAGGCCAGCTTGGAGCTTAAAATCAACCTCAGTTATTTTCGTGATTTTTTATGCGAAAAAACAGCTCCAGGATGATGACGTCAATTTTAATGAGCGTTCGATTGTAAGTGTACAGGTTTACCCTACTACCAGTCATTGGGAGTAGAGAATTATGTGATCTGAAGCGACTCTCTGAAGAATTATGTGATCTAAAGACTCTCATCGACTTGATTTGGGATTTATATTCTGATGATCCCCTAATACAAAGCCTTGGCATATCGCTACATAGATCCACGACTGGGCACAATTACAAAAGCCAATGAGTCTGCTGAAGTCTTGCCAGACGAGCCTTCGGCGATAACTCCAATGAGATGTTGTCTCCGTCTTGTCAGTCGTTAGAGAAAGATAATAATTTTGATAATTTGGAGCGTGCTTTGTTTTCGATTACGATAGTTTATTATTGATAAGTGTGATATCAATTAAATGAAATGACTATTGAAATTACGGTTAGGTTAGTGCTTTACTTCTACAATGTCAAGACTTGGTTCATTCTTGTCATGTTTCAGGCTGCCAGACGTTCTGCTGCGGAATGATCAAAGTGAACAATTGAAGAATCAGGTTGCGTAATGTCAGCTGTTATTGCAAGAGAAAGTTATTCGCACGTAAAACGACAGAAAGGTAAAAATTCCACTCAGTTGACGGGATAAAACTATTTTAATTGGTTGGGGAGCGGTAGGCTGTGGTGTCCTGTTATGTGACAAGAACTGAGGAAAAGTTTATTACAACTTCCTTAGCGCTTCTGTTCGTGTTTGGCGGAAATAAACAAGAAGTAAAGTCAAAAGACCATCCACGTAACCATGTTTGGTGTAGGTACCAGTAATGCAAGAAAGTATACTCGAGAGATGAGCGAAGTATGTTTAAATTTTAGAAATTTTTCGTAGAAAAGGAAGCTATTGCAGTGTCTCCAAAAATTTCAAAACCTTAATTGAAATCCCTCTTTGAGATATCCTGAAACGAATTCTCGAGTTTGATGCATTTTCATACACATATATACATACACAGGTTTGTGCGTTGTGTGTATACATATATACACAGGGTGGATAAGTGACGAAAATTGTTTTCGGTTAATCTTCGTCAAAAATGTAGTAAAATGCCGCCAATCGCATATTTTTATCTCAATCCGTACTCGAGTTATGATTTTTTTAAGGTTTTTCCAGGAAACCGTTTTTTTTTTTTTTAATTTTTAAACTCAAATTTCTCCATTTTAATTCATTTAATTTCAACTTTCGATCTCATTTTCTGAATCAGCGTCAAATTTCCTATAAGAACAATGTACTTGGGTTCTTAAAAACTTTCACATCATCTCAAACATGCAAGATTTTTAAAAAAATATAATTTCTGAAAATCTTTAAAACTTTACTATACTTCCAAAAGCAATTCTGGAAACTGTCAAATCTCATGAAAACTGCTTCATTCAATACGTTTTCCAACGGTATAGTAAATTTTACATCTACATTGTCATTTAGGGGAGAAAATTATTGTTTCAATGTTGAAAAATTTGGGTTTTTAATGAAATCTATGGTTTTCTTGAAAAATGACCCTCTATGAACCTATGAGTGTGAGGTCGTTTTCTACGTATTTTTCCACACTGAACCGAATGGTAACACTTGCAGATCTCTCCAACTCCGTTATAACTGCGTTTTACACTTAAACTAAAAATTTTTAGTTTGTTTGCTATGGTTAAATGTATTTGTGCTATGAGGTAAAACTAGTTTATTAAAGTGTAAAACTTGGTTATAACGTAGTTGTAGAGATCGGCAAGTGTTACCACTCGATTCAGCGGGGAAAAATACGTAGAAACCAACCCAATACTCGTAGGTTCATGGAGGGTCATTTTTTAAGAAAACCATAGATTTCATTGAAAATCCCACATTTTTCAACATTATAACATAATTTTCTCCCCTAAATAAAGAAGTAAAAGTAAAATTGACTATACTAATTTTATTTTTTCAAAATCGTCTACGTTTGAGCTGATGTGAAGGTCCTTGCATGGTACTTTTTAACAACTGAATTACACTGTTCTTATAGGAAATATAACATTGATTCCGAAAATGTGGTCAAAATTTGAAATTAAATTATATAAAGTGGAGAAATTGGAGTTTAAAAGGAAAAACACAGGTTTCCTTTTAAAAATCTTTAAAAAATCATATCTCAAGTACGGATTGAATACAAATATGCAGTTGGCGGTATTCTACTACATTTTTGATGCTGATTAACCGAAAATTGTTTTCGTCACTTATCCGGTTCCACCATATATATATATATATATATATATATATATATATATATATATATATATATATATATATATATATATATATATATATATATATATATATATATAATTTCATTTATTTATTTATTTTTATGTATTATTATCTTTTTTTTTTTTTTGCTAAGGATCTGTTCATAATACGGGTCGCAGAAATCCAAGGCAGACGAGGTAGAATTAGCTGGGAGTGTTAATTTCTATACTATTTATCCTATGAAGCTGATAAACACCAATCTATTTAAAATAAAATGCGCTACGTGAGCACAGATGTGTATTTTTTGTGTTATCACAAATTTCTCCTGACCAGCTAATATTACCATTTCAACCAAAATACCTAGTTAAAAAAAAAAAAAAAAAAAAAAAAAAAAAATTCAGACAAAATTTGTTGGGCGATTCAAAGATAAGGTTATCTGCGTCATTCTCGTCGAATTGCTTTTGTCGAAGTATTTCCGAGTTCCGGCGTCCTCGACTCCACCCCGTATGAGCGACACGTCGACAAAGGTGACACGAGCAATCAGTTGCGTAAGGGACTTGACAAGTAGAGACAAGGAAAGCCGGGTCTCTGTTCCCCCCTCCCCCCCTCTCTGATCCGTCTCTGTTCTCCACTCCCTCTCTGTTCTGGTACGCTCGAGCCGACGGCGGAGGTGGTACCGACGCCGACATTGACCCACTGACTCGCTCCCAACTGGGTCAGAGTCAAAAATATTTCGCCCGCCCCGTTCCGCCGCAAAGTTGCCTGGAGTTCCCCCACCGTCGCCCGACTCGGATCTCCCGCTCCAGCCGTCACGTCTCTAATTGACTGAATTTTTTCTCTCCATTCCCAGCTAATTCCACCTCGTCTGCCTTGGATTTTTGCGACCCGTATTATGAACAGATCCTTAGCAAAGAAAAAAAAAAAATAATAATGATAATACATAAAAATAAATAAATAAATAAAATTATATACATACAGGGTGGAACCGGATAAGTGACGAAAACAATTTTCGGTTAATCAGCATCAAAAATGTAGTAGAATACCGCCAACTGCATATTTGTATTCAATCCGTACTTGAGATATGATTTTTTAAAGATTTTTAAAAGGAAACCTGTGTTTTTCCTTTTAAACTCCAATTTCTCCACTTTATCTCATTTAATTTCAACTTTTGACCTCATTTTCGGAATCAACGTTATATTTCCTATAAGAACAGTGTACTTGGGTTGTTAAAAAGTACCATGCAAGGACCTTCACATCAGCTCAAACGTAGACGATTTTGAAAAAATAAAATTAGTGAAAACTGCTCCATTTAGTACGCTTTCCAACGGTATAGTCAATTCTACTTTTACTTCTTTATTTAGGGAGAAAAAGGGTTTTCTTAAAAAATGACCCTCCATGAACCTACGAGTATTGGGTTGGTTTGTACGTATTTTTCCCCGCTGAATCGAGTGGTAACACTTGCCGATCTCTACAACTACGTTATAACCAAGTTTTACACTTTAATTAACTAGTTTTACCTCATAACAAAAATACATTCAGCCATAGCAAACAAACTAAATATTTTGAGTTTAAGTGTAAAACGCAGTTATAACGGAATTGGAGAGATCTGCAAGTGTTACCATACAAATTGCAAAATTTAATAATTAAAACTAACTAACACAATGGAATGTAATGTTTGTGAGAAATCGAACATTCATCGAGTTACAGAATCACGACAAATGACAATACGATTAGTCACACATGCAACTGAAACACAATTCCGATAACTGAATCCGATAACTGTGCACTACCAATAACTGAAAAGGCCGTACACGCGAACTCACGATAAAATAAAGTAATGAAAGAAAAAATTGTCGGCGGAAACGCTTCGATCCGGCAGCGGCCGCGCACTCAGAGGAGCATCGCTAATTATCGCTCTTCACAAGATTTGGCTCTAATTAAAATTATCTTTTTTTTTTTTTTAAGGTTTAAGCCGCACCTCAACAGAAGGGTCATTAGCGGCATTGAACAAGGTGTCTAAAGGGACACTGGAAGTGGCCCGATTCTAAGGGGGAGCGATGACCACTGTTTAGCCCACAAAGCGGATTAAAAAAAACCCCAAAAATAAAGAAATACAACTAAAACTAGATGTAAAATAGGCTACTATCGATATACATGCTACTATATACAATCAGCAAAGTGAAATAAAACTACGACTAGATGTATATAAATATATCACAGATCAGATATCACAGTTCGTAGTAGAGCTCAGCGACTCTCAAGTACAACAACAGGGATCGGACCTTGTCTGGTCCGGATAAAACGTCAACCCACTGAGGGGGCTGATGCTGGACTCGGAGGTCCCCAAAGGCTGGGCAGTCCTCCAGAAAGTGGCAGATGGACAGATCACCCCCACACCTCCCATACACAACATCTCGAGCTTCTGCACTAAGCAGGTGTCTGTGAGTAAGACAGGTATGGCCAGTGTCAACCCGGTTGACCACTATTCGATCCCTCCTTGGAAGTAGGGTTACGAAAGGGCCCACCGAGCTCAAGTCCTGAAGGACACCACGCTGACCAGTGACCTTACCCTACCATTGCTCATGCCAGATGGAATTGGCTTTATGTTGCATGTAGGAGATTCGATCCTCTATGCGTATAGGCAACATATCAATGGAGTTATCACCCATGACTCTTGTTGCAAGGGCATCTGAACACTCATTGCCATGAATACCCACATGGCTCGGTCCCCACATAAAAGTTATGGTTGAGCCCAATGTCGTGGCTTGGTGTAGCGATCCACGTAGGCTTTGTATTAGGGGATCATCAGAATATGAGTCCTTAATCGCCTCGATGGTACTTGGTAAGTCGCTACAGATCACATAATTCCCAACTCCCAATAATTGGCAGGATTATCTCTATTGCAATTATGATCATCTCTATTAAATACTCGCTTATTATTTGAATCTCTATTAAATAATAAGCGAGTAGTTAATAGAGATAATCACAATTGCAATAGAGATAATCAAAATCAGATTAAGTGAAACTCGCTTATGAGAAGACACACGAGTACTCAGCCACTCATTGTGTCAACGTTATTGTAATCCACCAGTCCCCTTCAGCATGAGGCCCCTGCCGATTTTCAGCGTTGTACGCATGTAACTTGATACTCCTTTCGTGGATCGTAATCAAAGTACACAATTGTAATAGGTTGCATAGAAAAGAAATTAGTCTTAACAGCTCCTCAGCTGATCAGGGTGTTAGGACATCATGTCCCAGCATCTTGTATCTCAACAGCCCCTTCGAGGCTTCACTTCACCTCTTATTTCAGCATTGTTAGTTGCATAGGAGCGAAATTAGTCATAACAGCTCCGCATCATGTCGTTGTATCCTAGCACTGCGAGGCTCGACCTCGAATTTCACCTTTGTCAGTTGCATAGGGATGATATTAGTTACAACAGCTGATGAGGGTACTGGTATGAGGGTGGAAGTTATTCGGCTTCTTCCTTTATATATTTTCATTTCTTCACAACTAGTTTCGCCTATAAGAGGCCTCTTCAGGTGTACAAGGTTAAACAATATGGTTTTTTTATGGTTGATATACAGAGGGTAGTTCATATTATACTAATTTACTAACTAGATGGTAGAAGCATACTTACAATTAGGGTAGAACATGATCCATGCAACGCTGTATTTTGTCAAATTTTTCAGAAGATATATTTATATTTATATATATAGATATTTGACAAAATACAGCGTTGTGTGAATCATGTTCTCCCCTAAATGTAAGTATGCTTCTACCATCTAGTTAGTAAATAAGTATAATATGAACAACCCTCTGTATATCTACCATTAAAAAAACATATTGTTTGACCTTGTAGCTCCTGAAGAGGCCTCTTATAGGCGAAACTAATTGTGAAGAAGTACAAATATATAAAGGAAGAAGCCGCCTAACGTCCACCCTCATACCAGTACTCCCTTGAGAAATGATGGCTACCAACACGAATACATGATGAGGGTGTTACAGCACCATGTCATTGTAACCTAGCAGTCCCTGCAAGGCTCCAAATAAAATTTCAGCCTTGTGATTGCACAAGAATGAAATTCGTCACAACGTCTCCTCAGCAGATCATGGTTTAGTGCTCACCTATCAGCCCCTTTGAAGCTCCATATAAAATGTCAGTATTGTAAGTTGCATATAAGAATGAAGAGTCACAACGCCTCTTCAGCTGATCAGGGTGTTCGGCTCAATGTCATAGTTACCCAGGAGCCGCGTTGAGGCTCCTCCTCAAACACCAGCAGTCAGTTGCTTAGAAAAGAAATTAGTCTTAACAGCTCCTCAGCTGATGGTATTACGGCAAATTGACTTTGTAATCTAGCAGTTCGAGTGAGACTCAACCTCGAATTTCAACATTGTACGGTACACATAATGTACAGAAATACGGTCTGGGACACATAAGTAAAGACAGTACCAAGTTTATACTACGCGTAAATTCTATTTTGGGAAAGAAGTGTGAACCTACCACCGGGTGATTTTTTTGAAAAAATTAATCCATAAAGCCAACATGTAGGTTTTTATGAATTGCTTATTCAACATATTCAATAAATATTGAAATTCAAGTTAAAACTGATGTAGCGACGATTCTCATATGCGTATCGAATAATAGTATCTCATATTTTAAAATACTTCACGTGGCATCATCAATATTGAACGCCGCATAAACACAATAATCCCATCCCGTAACTCGAGTTTCGAATGAAGATCATTACTACCAAAGGTTCCTGGATGAATAATTCAAGCGAATGCTGATTATGTACTTGAAACTATATTATTCCGGGTTTTTCATCGGTCAACATTCAACCGCATGGAGTCGCCTCCGGCGGAGTTATTTAGTGATAGTGCGCAATCAATAAATTGTATCCAGTAAATAGTGCAATTGCTCGTTGGTGACGGTATTGGACTGACATTTCGGTAAGCGCAGAAAACCTAATCAATTTATTTAATTTTATGGGTGATTCTCACAGAATGAGGCAGAAGAGATGTACCGACCAGTTGTGACGACCCAATAAAGATTTGAGAGCTGGGGGAGGTCTTAAATTGTCAGGCTGGGTTTTCTCGACCACTGAGTTAAATGTAAAGGGTTTCGGGTTTATCGAGGGTTGGTCAATGAAAAGTCTATATTCTAGGCCGACGAAACCAAAATACCCAAAGCAGAACTAACAACACATGTGATTCCACCAATCCCCTACCACACCCCACTAGCTATGCATCCCTCAGATATATAGGCCAAACTTCTGAACTAATAAAGAAAAAAATCAGATCATACAACCCTAATTTAAAAGTCGCTCTTTACACACACAACTCACAAAAAACAAAAAACTGTTTTCTAAACTAAAAGATCCACTCAAAAAAGATGAAATTAGCGACATTGTCTACTCTGTAAAATGTAAAAATTGCGACCTAATGTATTATGGAGAGACAAAACAGTTAGGGGTAGAAAGAATGAAGGGGCACACACATGATAATAAGAAAGCCTTTAATGAAAGCAACCAAAACACACATAGTAAAAATTATCCCACTGCTCTTGCCAAATATATTGCCCTCACAAAACATGATCCTATAGTAGAAGAAAACTGGTCTATTTGCTGTATAGAGAAAAATTTCGAAAAAAGGAAAATCAAAGAAATAACCTACATAATCAAAAACGAAGACAAAAGTATCAACCATAAAACAGATGTAAAAGGGCTCTCAGCAGTATATCATAATCTTTTGAAATAAAATCAGCAGCTTAATCCTTTAATAATCACCCGAGTACATTAAATATCCCTCTACACTACATCCTTCCTTTTTATTTTTGAAAATTCCCTCCTAAAAAATTACAGTATCCATCCCACAAACTACACCATGCTACCTCCAAATCATAACGAGACTTAATTTCACCTTCAACGCATATTGTTAAGTATTATCAGTTAAAACTTTTAATGTAAAATATTACACCATACCGCTACTACAAAAATTGTATCTACAATTAACTTACCTAATAATTCATAATTACACTGAAGTATATTCACCTAGCAGAATAAGAAAGCAGTTGTTGGCAATTTAAAAGTACGGCCGCCATCCTGTTTTTTGAGTACCATATTGTAAGACTGGCTTCACCAACAACGTGTGTTGACTAATATATTCCGTATGTGAATAATGTATATAAAAATACCTAAGTCGTTCCAGCACTTCGAAGTTCCTGTACATCAATATAATATGTAAGTTGTAAGAAAATTGTCCTTATCATAGAAAAATCATACTGTTACAGACCTATTTTTAGTGATAATTAGGTATACCGACTGATCCCTTGTCTATTCTTTCTAGATAATTATGCATGAGTAGGACCCAGATCCTGGGTTGAAACGTCGCAATAAAGATTTAAAAAAAACTCAAGACTAGACTGGTCATTCTACAATCCTGAATTTATATATAAAGGGTTAAACTCTAGGATTTGTTTCAGAATGTCTCAAAAAGGATATCAATAAAGGAAATTTCCGAAAATTATGATTTAAAATTTTTTGGAGCCACCCCTCATTTTTTACGAAAATTCCCTAAAAGAAAAAATTTTAAGTACTCCCTTAGAACAAGTGGACAGGTCCCTGATGTTGTGTTAGACCATCCCACGATCCAGCACACGTCTGCTCGTCTGCTCCCGCTGACAATCGAGTGTTGGGTAAATGGAAACGAATGGCGGGTTTTCTGGTTAACAGAAAAGCGCGCAAATAATATGAGGACGACAACAAAAAACCCGCTGAAATACACCATTGACCGAAAAAAGTCGAGAAAAGATATTGGACGGCGATGCCCGTTACACACATATTCCATCCAGTTTCAATTTTCAACAGGTGCTACATTCATTTCAACTATCAGAAACGCATCTAAGTAATAGTGCTAATGTAGAAAATATGGATTCAAATCCAAATTCACAAAATGGAAAGACCTCAACTAAAGCTTGAAGTGGGTAGGGTCGCTTCGTAACAGGACTGGTCGGTAATTATGCATGAATAGGACCCAGATCCTGGGTTGAAACGTCGCAATAAAGAACAAAAAACTCAAGACTAGACTGGCCATTCTACAATCCTGAATTTATAATCTCACTAGTCACAGAAAATCAAATTATAAATATATATATATATATATATATATATATATATATATATATATATATATATATATATATATACTCGGCAATGCGCGCCTCGCCGGGGGGCTTCGCCCCCCTGGACCCCCCTAATCTATACTCGGCGCTTCGCGTCTCGCCGGATCTTTTATCTTTTCTACTGCGTAGAAAACGAGGATAATTTGCTATGCAATTCTTAGCCTGAATCAACTTATTTTGGAATGTACGTAAGGAGAGGGAAATTGGTAGCTTGAAATGTGAACATTTATCACATAAATCAAGCGCTTTCCAACGCGTGGCGAACGATTTTTGTGCGATGAAAACTGCGGAAGTTTCATTCCCCTAACAACGGCTGGGTTGTACGTGAAAAACACTGAAATTGTGACACAATCTATAGCAACTACTCAACTACTCGGTTGTACGTGAAAATCATCGTTAATTTCGTTACGGACATTACAAAAAAAAAAAAAAAAAAATCATAAGAAAGACAAAGAAGCTTGAAATGCTTGCATACGAGTCTGCAACACATTGGGACATTTTCATGTGTGTTTTCTTATTGTATTTATTACTAGGCAGATCTCACCCGTGCATCGCACGGCGGGGCGTACAAATCAATTAAATGGGCCATAAGAGAAACCGCCCACCCGTGGGTACTTAATTGAATTCGCGATCGTGTTGACTCATTGTTCCGACACCCGTGGGTACTTCATTGAATTCGAGCCAGGCTACATCACCTACCCCCCTGCAGACTCGTATGCAAGCTCTAAGAGCCACTCAGCTGATCCGGACCCTGGACATCGTCACGTAAATGTGCTAAAGAGACTACATACGAAATTACAGCTTCCTAGAGTGTAAAACATAGAAATTAGCTTCAAAAGCCACTCATCTGATCCGGACCCTGGGCATCGTCAAGTCAATGTCCTAAAGAGGCTACATAAGAAATTACAGCTTCCTAGAGTGTAAAGCATGGAAATTACCTATTAAAATGATTTAACCACCGCTTCACAAATCAAACCGTTCTCGCAATATTTGGATCACCTGCTATGAATCAAATCATCGAAACACCAGCTCAATGAAATCATCAGAAATTAACAAGCGGTGGCAATCATGTTCACAATATCAATTATTGAGAATGATCACCTGAGTGTACACAATTATTCAAATAACCTTGCTCATAACAAGGCTTGTTGGCCACGCACTTCGCAGTAGTAAACATAATATGGTTGGATAAATCGAGAGCTTTCGAACGAATGGTCAACGAATTTTTTGGGATGAAAAACGACGAAGTACCATTTCCCTAGCAACGACTCGGTTGTAAGCGGAAATCGTCAAAATATTTACGTTGCGTTAGGTGACAGTTTTTTGTGCAATGTGCCAGGGCAAAGACATGAAAATGTCAAAATATTGGGGGTCGGCCTAAGAATTGCATAGCAATTAATATATATATGTACATCCAGACAATAACTCTCCACAGGATTGAGATAAAAATTCCGTTTTTGCGCCAAAAAATCAAGCTTTACGAACAAAAGACGAGTTCGTTGGCCAGCATTTCATGAGCACATTAAATTGGTAACATTTTAAAAAGAGCTAAAAAAAATCACTAAAATAACAAAAAACGGCTAAAAATCGTTACATTTATACTTTTTGTAGAATATTGTTCAAATAAAGTTTATTAACTATAAAATAGAACATTCGAAAATTTACGTACAAAATTTTGGTGAAAATGTACTAAAATTTCATTAACATGTTAAAAATTGGTTTAAAAAAGCAAAAGAAGTTAAAAATCCAAAATCTTTTTTGAATAGCAAAATATTATTTAAAACGAGTTTTTTGCCAGAAAATTGGTAATTTACATTTTCTTTTCACTCAAAGTGTTCAATTTTTAAAACAATGCAACATAATAATAGTACGATTATTTAAAAAAAAACAATCGCTCATACGATAATGCTGCATGACTGGTCAACTTTTTGCTTCCGAGTCTACCCAAAAGGTAGCGGATGCATTGTTTTCACTTTCAGGAGAAAAAAAATTGCTGGTCTCCAAAATCAAAATTTCCACTCGCATTTTCGTTTTAGAACATTCTGAACTACTTTGGTTCCGTGTGTGTGTGTGTCTGGTCAGTGTGTGTGCGTGTGTGTGAACATGTGTGTGTGTGAAGCACGTTTTCCCATGCGCACGCTTTCTGCCATTCAATCTCTTCGCCTGAGGCCCCACTATAAGCAGCTTGTCCAGGATTCAATCCTGGCAAATAGCCGTGGGGCCTCTCCCGCATCTCCGGCAGGCGTGGGACAACAGCCCGCCGTTCAGCAATCCTCCCCCGGGACCTCCGGTCTTCTTGAAGACTTGAAGACTGAAGTGTTGAGGCTCGGGGAGCAGGTAGGCAACATTGTTGGTTATGAGAGTGCCTACCTGCAGGGTCTGGCGAGGCGGGCTGTTGAGGGGCCAAATAGCTTGGAGGACGAGGTCGCGGCCTATGTGCAGAGGATCTTCCCGCAGGTTGAGGAAGCGACCGTGGCGAGGCACCAGGGAGGAGTTCCTCCTAATGTGGTGCCTCGTGGAGGTCGCAGAGCAGCCAAGCAAGCGAGAAGGCGGGAATACCAGCGTGTCCAGAGATTGTGGAGGAAGCATCCGGCTCGTGCAGCTGCGGAGGTACTGGAGGGAGCTGGGGATGAACAAGTCATGCCCCCTCTCCAGGAGTTTGTGGATTACTGGGAGCCAGTTATGAGTGCTCCCAGCCACAACCCTGGTGAGCCAGTAGTAGCTTCCACCAGGGATTCCTTGCGCAGCATCATGTGCACACCGGTGCTTCATGACGAGGCACATAAGTGCCGTGTCAAAAACTCCACTTCTGCTGGACCCGATGGTATTTCCGCCCGACGCTGGAATAAAGCTCCAAAGAATGTTAGGCTGCTCATCCTCAACCTGTTGCTACTATCTGGAAGACCCCCGAAAGCGTTGGCCCGTGCCCGGACAATTTTCATCCCAAAGAAAGGGGGAAGTGGGCCTGGAGGCTACCGTCCAATTTCTATTTCGTCGGTGGTCTTCCGCCACTTCCAAAAGGTTCTGGCATCTCGCCTCCAAGTGGCTGGTGTCATAGGTGACGTCCAGAGAGCATTTCGGCCAGCAGATGGCACAGCGGAGAATCTAACAGTTCTCCAAACTGTCATTTCGCTGGCCCGTATCAAGAAACGGCAGCTCCATCTTGCCGCTCTGGACGTCGCTAAGGCCTTTGACACAGTTAGCCACTTTGCCCTGACCGATTGTCTTCGTGGTGTCGGGGCACCTGCTCGTTTAATTGAGTATGTTGCCTGTCTGTACCACGAAGGCGTGACGGTCCTCGAGGCACAAGGTGAGATGTCAGGGGATGTTGTTATTGGGCGCGGGGTACGCCAGGGGGATCCTCTGTCGCCACTCCTCTTCAACCTGGTCGTGGATACGGCCTTGGGTAAGCTGCCAGCTGAAATAGGGTTTGATCTCGCCCCTGGGGTGCGAGTAGGTGCATTGGCTTTTGCTGATGATGTCATCCTACTCGCAGAAACCCGTGAGGGCTTGCAGATCTCCCTCAACGCATTTGCTGAGCAGCTAGCCAGGTGTGGTTTGGTGGTCAACCCAGCTAAGTGTGGGTCGGTCTCCTTGGTCCCGTCTGGTCGCCAGCATCAGGTGAAGGTAGTGGATGAGGAGTGTTTTGTCTTAGGACAAACTTCCATCCCTGCCCGATCCGTGCTGGAGGTCTGGCGGTACCTTGGGGTCGACTTCATGGGTGTGGCCACTATAGCCGCAAGCCGTGTGGACCTTGGTGGAGCATTAGCTCGTGTCACCAAGGCTCCATTGAAGCCACAGCAGAAGCTGCGCCTCCTTCGCACGTACTTACTGCCAAAGCTTACCTATGGGTTAGTCTTTGGCAGGCTTACTGCGGGGAGGCTGCTTGAGTTAGATCGTGAAGTTCGCTCTGCTGTGCGCTCTTGGCTAGGCTTTCCACCTGGTGTCCCAAGTGCTTACATCCACGCACCGGTCAAGGCCGGTGGGCTCGGTATTGTCTCTCTTTCTGCCAGCATCCCATCTTTACGCCGCCAGCGCCTGCTTGCCCTTAGGGGCTCGAGCTGGGAGGTCGCCCGCACTGCTGCTGACCTGGACTTTGTCCGGCAGCAGTTGTTGTGGTGCGATCGAGCAACACCAACTGCTCCAAAACCCAGCTCATCTGCTGAGTTCGCTGCTGCACTGCATGAGTCAGTAGATGGTAAAGAACTCCGACAGTGCTCTGAATCCCCCATTTCTACCCAGTGGGTGGAATGGGCTTCAGAGGGCATTGGGGCCCGCGACTATCGCCATTTTCACGCCGTCCGGGTGGCTACACTAGCCACCTCGGTGAGGTGTTCGAGGAGTAGTCGCGGGACAGTTGACACCCTTTGCCGTGCCTGTCGGGGTAAAAATGAGAATCTATATCATGTAGTGCAGCAGTGTCCTCGTACTCACGGTGGCCGCATTTTACGTCACGATGCGGTTGCCAAGCAGATAGCAGGTGCTTTGTCATCTAGCGGTTGGGATGTCGAAAGGGAGAGACTATACCACATGCCGAGTGACCGGGGCAAGAAGCCAGATATCGTTGCGATCAAGCCCGATGGGTCTGCCATAATCCTGGATGTCCAGGTTGTCAGTGGCAGCGTGGACATGGAGCAGACCTGGCGGGCTAAGAAAAGTAAATATGATAGAAATGATCTGCGCCAAGCGATATCTGAGCTAAAAGGAGTGGCACCTGAAAACATCAAGGTCATTGCCGCGACCGTGTCATGGCGTGGGGTGTGGTGCGGGAAAAGCGCCACGGAGTTACTCGAGTTGGGCATCTCGGCAGGAGTACTCCGTGGTATCACCACCCGCGTCCTGAGGGGTTCTTACTTGAACTGGTGGTCGTTTTATAGGGGCACTTCCTTTCATCCCATTCTTCCTTCTCGTCCTGCAACTTCCCTTATCCCTAGAGCCGGCGTCGGGTAAACCTGGGCGTCCTCCCCACTTTTTATTTTATTTCTTTATTCATAATTTTAATGGTGTGCCCCCTCCGCCTTTGAGGGGAGTTTTGTAAAAAAAAAAAAAAAAAAAAAAAAAAAAAAAAAAAAAAAAAAAAAAAAAAAAAAAAAAAAAAAAAAAAAAAATGTGTGTGTGTGTGAACATGTGTGTGTGCATGTGTGAGTGTATGTGTGTGTGTGATTGTGTGTGCCGAAGGGCTGAGTTCCTGTCCCTCTTACTGCTGCTAACTATCTCTTGAATAGCCCCATAATAAGAATGCAAAAAAATTTCAATTTTTGACTTCCCTTATGGACGATTTTGACTTATTTTCTCCAGCTTAATAATTAATAAGATGTGTTTTATATTTATAATTTTGATTTGAGTTGCGTCCATTCAACTTATTTTCCGAAAAATGCTGTTTTCCTTTAATTTTCTTTGTTCATATTTATTGTATTCATATTATCATTGTAATTGGGCTTTATTAGCCCGTCTGTATGTTTAATAATTAAATATAGGCTGAGCCAGTGAAATCGGCAGTCAATTGAGTCAAGAAGAAATTTTGACAATTTAAAAATAAAACCCTCCATTTATCCATAATTTGTTTAAATTTTTTTAAATATTTATAAAAGAAATCCGTTTTGAGGCATTCTGAAACGATTTCTGGTTTTGAAGACTGGAAGTTGGACAGCACTTTATGAGCATAATAAATTGCTCAAATGAAAAAATAATGAAATAAAAAATGCAAGTAATATCTTAGATATGAGCGAATTTTCGTAAATTTTCAAATTATATTATGATTACATTGTTTTGGAATTTGAGCATTATCAGTTTTCAAGGAATATTCAGCAAATAGTGAGAAATTTATATACATTTTCTGCATAATTTTGTGTATGTTGTTTTAATTCATTGTTGATAGATTTCTGTTGACAAAACTTCTGCTAAGTAACACAAATTTAACCAATTTAGCCGTTTTTAGCCATTATAGTGATTTTTAACCACATTTTTTGAAGTTTGAGCAATTTAATGTGTTCAAAAAGATCTGGCCTACGAACTCATCCTTTCATTTGAAAGGAACATAATTTTTATCTCAATTCTGAAAAATGTTACAGTCTGGAATGACACACACAAACACACACATATAATGTTCTCGAGGATTTGATGCAGATTGTCTCAAAATGGATTTAAATGAATTTTTTATTCATTTATTATATTTATTTTTACGTTTTTGAGCCATTCCAACAGCTTAATTTATACGCAAAAATGTCTTCGTAACCTACGATAAAACTATGTTAAATTGTGGTTTATAAATGTATATATTTACTTTTACGCGGAAACCAATCACTAGAAACGACCTAGTGACCTCCAGCATCCTAATCCTCAGTGTCGAGACCTGACTGTTCCAGGTTATAAGCCACATTATTTATTACGCAGACACATTATCTATCTTA
This sequence comes from Adelphocoris suturalis, assembly GCA_030762985.1. Taxonomy (NCBI): domain Eukaryota; kingdom Metazoa; phylum Arthropoda; class Insecta; order Hemiptera; family Miridae; genus Adelphocoris; species Adelphocoris suturalis. Next base: position 73,987,082 of record CM061041.1, on the reverse strand, counting down.
TGGAGAGTTCAACGCCCCGTGATGTTAAGCTGCTTACTAATATCTCGCAATTTTGTCTAACTGTATGAATGTTTTTCAGTTTCGAATCTGAGTCTAAATGGTCCTGGAAAAAAAGCACGAAGTGGTGATTTCCGGGGTGGCGGGGATCTACCCGGAGAGCGATGACGTCGACGAGCTTTGGCGTCGACTCCTCAATAAGGAGAACATGGTGACGATTGACGGGCGCCGCTGGGTACCGGGTGAGTCTGATTTATCTCTGCATGTTTATTTTACTACTATTTTGGGTATATTTTATTTTTATTTTTTGTTATTTAATGGTCATTTATTTGTCATTAGCGGCACTGAACAAGGTGCCTAAAGGGTCACTGCAAGCGAATATCATCTACATACCGCCAAATGACCGTTCCGAAGATAATATAAATAAATATTTATACTGGGATGTAGGATAATGCGACTCGTAGTACACAAGTTGATTGTAGGTCTCGTTATCGTATACCAACAGTATTGAAAGCGCAACTCCTCAATTGTTGCCTCTGGACCTGTTGGCTTTGGGGCTAAGGGGGGAAAATGAGTGTTATTTTAGAAGGGGGTTTGTTTGATACCATATTTTGTACCTAAATGTACCTACTCCCTTCTGAGTGAGAAAACTTTTTTCTGTCGTCTCGAAAGAGTTGCAATACGAGATGGCGGCATGACAAATATGGCTAAAATAGCACCTTTTTTTATTTTTTCTCCAATAATTGTAAACCTATAATATACAGGGTGAACTGCAAGTAGATGCAAATTTTTTTGCCTTAATCTAAATTGAAAATGGAGTAAAATGCCGCAAACAGCATATTTTTATCCCGATCTGTTCTCGAGATATGATTTTTTAACGTTTTTTTTTTTTTTTTTTTTTTTAAGGAAACCCGTGTTTTTTTCTACTTAAACTTAAGTTTTTCCACTTTAATTAATTTAATTTTGACTTTTGGCCACATTTTCGGAACCAAAGTTAAATTTTTTATAAGCGTGGTGCACTTTGATTCAGGATTACCCACCTACTGACCACAAAAGCAGCTCAAACATAGAAAATTTAGAAAAAAATGAAAATTCTGAAAATATTTGAAACGTTACAATTTTTCCAAAAAAAAAAAAAAAACAGAAAACTGGCAAATCTCATGAAAACTGCTTCATTTAATACTCTTTCCAACGGTATAGTAAAATTTACTTTGAATTTGCTATTTAGAGGAGAAAAGTTTGAATGTTATAAAATGTTCTTTTAGTGTAAACGTTGGTTTTCTGGAATGGTAACACTTACATAACCGAGTTTTTTACTTTGTTTAACTAGTTTTTCCTCCTAAAAATACATACGAGGTCTGATCAAAAAGTTCCGGAACTTTTGAGTTTGCATGCGAAAGGAGGGTCGAAAAAACTTCCCAGTGGTCTCTTGTTAGCGTTACTCTTCTCGAGTTACGTGAATTTTTTATATCGCTGAACCCATCTTAGTTTTGGTGTTATCGCATATATTTTTTTCCTCCTTCAAGCCCCCGAAGCCTAGACCTTTTGTTCAGCTTTCTTAGCCAACTGTTTATTTCTAGTTTGAATGAAAATGCGTCTTTCTTATGTTCGAGTACAATGGTTAGTTCTCTAGGACAGAGATACATCATACGTAGCTTTCCGAGTCGCTCTGTCAAATTTGGGATCGCGCATTAATAGAGAGTTTTTGTTCCTCCCGTAATTTTCTACCGGTGCACGCAAAAAGACTGAAATACCAACTGCGCATGCGCGAACTTACGCGTCCACGCTTTCGTTGCTTTCGTTGGAATCCCGTCTTACGTGTAGTCGTCATAACCAGATTCAAAGGTGACCACAGTTTTATGAATAGGTTAGGTATTCGTTCTCCCTCTAGCTGTCCTCTAATAACGTTTCCCCTCCACAATTACCACCTGGTCGAAAAAAGTAAAAACCTGTGATAAATATAATTGTATTATTAAATCAAATTCCGCTGATTATGTGAACAATGTACTCTACTTCGTCCGACAGCCAGATATCCTGTTCACCTACTTGGGAGTAAATGCAGTCGCTGATACTTTTCCGATTTAAAAGTAGATTCCTATTCTTCGTAAGAGTTTGCAAGTACCAAGTTGTATCTACCAACATAAAGATTCAGACAACGAGCAGGTTTTTGTTTAAATAATATGTTTGTATGCAAAAGCTGTTGTCAGTTCAATAACAAATTGAGCAGGTTGGTAGTAGAATTCGTGCTAGGTACCATCTCAGATCCTGGAAATTACCATTTGATGAAGCAGAGAAGGCACTCAAAACGAACTATTCCACGAGGCCTGATTAAGTAAACTTGATGTAGCTAGATGAAAAATTGAATAATTAGACAAAAATAAATAAAAAAGATGCCGTGATCGCGGCGCTCCCGGACGGTCTCCCATCCAAGTACTAACCAGGCCCGATGTTGCTTAACTTCGGTGATCAGACGAGAACCGATGTTTTCAACGAAATATGCGTTGTAGAATACTATTTTTTCTTAGGTCGAACCTAGTTATTCGATGCCTGTGAAGATAGCTGATAAAGCAGAGTGTAAAATGATTTCAAACTTCTTCAACTCGATCTCGAATTCAAGAGAATCGTCGACTTTGAAATACTGAAGAGACTTTAGCCTGACGATAGCGTTTGGTTAGTCGTGTACATACGTATAGAAATACGCGAAGAGCTAGCATCTGCAGGTGCTTGCTCTAGACGCTGCTCTACGCGTTAACTTGGGAAAGTCGTACGGGAAGAACAAAAACTCTCTCTAGTCTCTTCTTCGGAGTTGCCATCAGGCATAGAAGACCTTGAATGCGATTTACATATAAATTTTCAACCACGTCATAGGCCTGAAAGGCCTAGAGATACGTCAGAATTATTACCTTTATGAGACAGAACCTTTTTACACCAATCATTCGAAAGTAAAAGTAGTGTACATGCTCGACAGGATACTCAAACCACTTTTATTATGGCAACTGTCGGGAAACAATTATCGAATCTGTGGTGTTTTGATCTAGTAGGCTTCGAAAGCCTAGGATATGGTTGGAACGTAAAAATACGAGGGAGTGGTCCACATGGTTAAATGGAATTCAATGAAATCAAGTTACTGAATATTTCATTTTCTTTCGGCAAGTCTTTGCAATACTTATAGAGATAAAGTTTGGTATTAGGCTTTATAATAGTTCATTATCGTTCTTGAATGATTCAACTTTCTACCTTTTAGACTTAATGCTATTTTTTTAGTAATTAAATTTTAAATTTAAATTGCTTTAGGGGAGTTTGACGTACCACCCGGCACGGGGAAGGTCAGGAGCCCAGAAAAATTTGACATGACTTTCTTCGGAATCCACAGGAAGCTTTGTGAAAAGATGGACCCCTACACCCGACTGCAGTGCGAACAGGCCTACAGGGCTATTTGCGATGCCGGAGTTAACCCAAGGTGTGAATCGTTTGTTGTGATTATGTCCGTGGAGGTAAAATCTCTTCCTTAATGTATCCTCCTAGCCCAATATGCTCAAAAGGAGTGGATTATATAGTTAGAAGCCTAAACATGATCAAGAAATATTTATTGGGTGGTATATTCTCAGAATATCGACCCTCAGGGTAAAGGACTGTCCGTTATTTGAACAGGTTAGTAAACCATACAACTGGAAAATGTGTCATTCGAAAAAATAATCTATGGGGTTTACAGTTAATTCACAATTAAATTCTTGCTTTCATATCAGTAATTAGAGGCGTTGCAGAGGGTGCAGTTTACTGTCCCATGGCACCACGGTGGCACCAAGAACTTGAACAATTTGTTCAAAGTGTAGTTTCACAAAAATGCAGTGCTAATTAATGTCAGTCACTTTGGCAATAATGAATAATTACTGCATCGAATCTGTGAGTTTATGTGTCTATGATCACCAATAATGTAGAAATACGTTGGTACCTTTGTGCAATATCTTTTCTCTTAGTAAGCTATTGGAGTCGGTACCGATCGTCCAGGATGTTATAATTATGATTATTTTGATAAACACAGTCGTTAATATTTTGGATGTTCACTCCTTCTTCATGTGTCCGGTGATTTGCAGATCCTTGGACGGATCCAATACCGCAGTAGTTGTGGGCTCCTTTACTTCAGAACCTGTGCATGATTTTTGGTCCTTCACTACTAACCAGGGAACCTACAATTGTCTGGGATTTTCGCGAGCGATGCAGGCCAACAGGCTGTCTTACTTTCTTAACCTCAAAGGCCCCAGCTTCCAGCTTGACTCGGGCTGGTGTAGCGGAATCCAGACCGTGCAGTACGCTTGCGATCTCATCTCCAGCGGGATGTGCACTGCCGCCGTTGTCGGTACTTGCCATCTCATGAATAAACCAGATCCCTCACACGCATATCAAGGTTCGCTGATAAAACAAATGCTGTTACTGTTTATCAATCCATGGAGGTGTAAGCCACCTAAGATTCGAGTACATAATATTTCAGAGGCGCAAGGCAACCAACATAATAGTTTTACTTCACTTTTTTAAACGTAGAATATGTTTTTACGTTGACCTTCACGCCGAAAATTACATCTAACAACGACAACTAACTACTACAGCTAAATTTCTTTGCTGTTCAGCCTATGAAGCTCAAATTTGAATGGAAGAATGGAATTTGCGTCATAACGTAATTATCATCTCTGTTTCAGCTATGGGAAGGTTGAGTGAAGATTCAGTGACACGATCATTCAGTGCAGATGCAAATGGCTATGCCCGAGCGGAATGTTGCGTGACTCTGTTCCTTCAACGGAAAGAAGATGCAAACAGAATATATGGGACTGTCGTAGCAGCAAATGTTTTCTGTCATGGCAACAAGGCAGAAGCTTTTTCGGAGTTCCCAACTAGCAGATACGACCAGTTTCTATTAGACACGTACAAAAATGCAAACGTTGATCCTAAAGATCTTGCTTATGTCGAAGCATATGGTTCCGCTTCAAAAACCGTAGACGCCTTGGAATTGAATGCTTTGTCGAGAACATTGATGAAAGATAGAAATGATCCACTTCTTATCGGTTCAATCAAGTCCAATATGGGGCACTCAGAAGGGTCTTCCGCAATGGCGTCAATAACCAAGATTCTTTTGACGCTGGATCGGGGCATTATCCCTCCCAATATTAATTACACAGCGCCTAATCCAAATGTTCCAGATCTTGTGTCTGGTAAACTCAAGGTATTCATCTTTAGAGATATTTTTTTTAGAGAGATCGTACCTAAATTTTATTCAGAGTCTAACAGAATATTCCACCTGTATCAGTTACTTTTCCATATAATTTTGCTTGATCTTATGGACAGGTAGTGACGGAACCAACGCCTCTGCAAGGTGACACTGTAGGACTGTGTGAAATCAGTGTGACAGGCATATGTGGGCACCTAATTCTGAAGAGGTGTGAAAAAGTCAAAGCCCCGAAAGGAGGAAGTGATGATGGTCCAACGGATGTACCCAACCGTTTGCCATTACTCGTTATAATGTCTGGGAGAAGCGAAGAAGCTCTCTCCAATAACTTGAAGAGCCTTGAGAACTCAAACATAGACGAGGAGTTTGCAATTATACTGAATTCATTATACAAAGAAGGCATAAAACCACACGTGTTCAGAGGGTATACAGTCATTACTAACACCCCGAACACATATAACATGGTAATTACGTCATATTCTACTTTTACAATTACTTTTACTGAAGAAATGTGTAATTTATACAGTTAAATGATAATTTACAGGTAGTCTCTGCACCAAGTGAGGATAGAAGGCCTGTATGGTTCTTGTACTCCGGTATGGGCTCTCAGTGGCCCATGATGGCTAAGAGTTTGATGGATCTTCCCATATTTGCCCAGGCAATTCACAAGTGCCATAATGTGCTAGCCCCCAAAGGTGTTAATCTCCTGGATGTCGTCACCAAAAATGATCCCAAGATGTTTGATGTAATTCTCAACTCTTTTGTGGGTATTGCTGCCGTTCAAATCGGTCTTACGGACGTACTACGAGCTATCGGACTCTCGCCTGATGGTATAATAGGGCATTCAGTCGGTGAGTTGGGATGTGCCTATGCAGATGGCTGTATGACTGCAGAACAGATGATCCTTTGCGCCCATGCACGTGGCAAAGCATCAATAGAAGCAGATTTGATAGAAGGTCGGTATATTTTTCTTCTCTCTCTTTCGACTCACTCTTTGCTCAATCAATAATACAATCAGTTTAAAAATGATTTGCTTCACTTCACAGGTATGATGGCAGCAGTTGGTGTAGGTTACAACAATATTAAAAATAAGCTTCCCCCTTCTATTGAAGTCGCCTGTCACAACTCTAAGGACAGCTGTACACTTTCGGGGCCAACTAAAGACATGACAACTTACATAGAACAACTCAAAGCTAAGGGAACTTTTGCCAAACTTGTAAATGTTGCCAACATGGCATATCATAGTAGATACATTAAACCGGCTGCTCCAGGTCTCCTAAAATATTTGAAGGAGGTAAATTATATTATATTTCTTCTTTTTGATAAAAGCAATATAATTGCTGCATGATTTATGTTATAATTTTGGATTTGACTCTGTTTTGTAGATACTTACAGTTCCCTCAAAACGATCTTCCAAGTGGGTGAGCAGCTCTAATCTGGAGGTTAATTGGGACACGGAATTAGCCCAACACAGTTCAGCGGAGTACCACACAAATAACTTGCTCAGCCCGGTTCTGTTTGAAGAAGCTTCAGCACATATTCCTTCCAATGCTATTGTTATAGAGATAGCCCCTCACGGCCTACTTCAAGCCATAGTAAAAAAATCAATTCCGCATGCCGTGCACATCCCACTGACAAGCAGATTCGATTCGAACAATCTTATGTATCTTTTCAGTGCACTCGGTAAGATGTATATAGCAGGAATCCCAATAGATCTAAGATCTTTATACCCGTCAGTTGAGTTCCCAGTGGGGCGCGGAACACCGGCTATCTCACCACTTATTGATTGGCTAAGGGACGAAAATTTCACCATTGGTAGGATAATCAATGACAGTGACAGTCCATCGCCCAGATGTAGGTTCATTTCCATCAAGAAAGGAGATGAAGAATATGAGAGGATTTCCTCCCACAAAATAAATAAAAGAATATGTCTGCCACATAATTTATATTACAACAATATTATTGACGTGTTCACGAATATAGGCAATAACGATGGCATGCCTCTAATATTAGAAGAGTTTACGTTTCCTTGCTATGCTGAAGTATCAAACAGTTCTACTACTCAAATCCGTTTGCAACTATTACAAGGCACGGGTAATGTAGTAATCACTAACTGCAATGACAACAGCATTTTAGTTGAAGGCAAAATCAACATTACCGATGTTGCATCAGTTAAAGGATTAAACCCTCCTGATGTGGTGCCACCACTAACAGGAAGTATTAGCCGTCACGATATGGTTCAATACATGAAAGTTATGGGTGTCGAGAAATATGAACTCGGAATACAAATTGATGATATTTTCTTGCGAGATGCTGACGCTATTGCAACTGTCAAATGGTCTGGAGACCGTGGCGATTTCTTGGCTTCTGCCTTTTCGTTAGTTGAGTTTTACGAAACCAAAAAATATAACGTCTTAATGTTGGTATACAAAGTTGCAGAGATTAAAACCAACTGCCCATTGTTGTTTGATTCTGCGCAAAAGGATATCTTAATTCACTATGATGCTACGAACAAGAGCTTGCAGTGTGAAGGGTTGAAGATTTCATTCATTGGTTGCAAGAATCCTGGCTTAGATAAAGCTATTGAAAAGGACTTTTTCTTTGCATTTGAAGTTCCCACTTTCGTACCATACACAAATAACGAGTTTACTTCCTTCAGTGATTTAGTGACCATTTGTACCCAACTCATTGTAGAGAATACTGTAGTAACACATGACACGACCATTAAAATTATGGAAATAGGCCACAATAATGAACTTCATACGGCACTTGAAGGTGTTGTAAATTCCAAAAAATATTCTGGCAATACTGAAATGATGAGTTTCAAGACAGAACAGGAGTTCCTACAGCAGGGAGCGTCAATTTTGCATCAGAAGGACATGTTTTTTGTATTCGCAGAACAACCATCAGATGACGTATTAAAATTTCTTGCAGTAATGAACAACGGTTTTGTGATGATTCCGAAGGGTCAGAACGATGAGATAGTGAAAAACCGTAGCAAAATTATATTTGAGTCGAAGGTGAATGGGATTTTGTACTCTCTGAACTCGGTAAACACGAAAACTTATAAACGGCAATATGAAGTAGTAAATCTAAACGATAGCAATTATCCAGGTTTTCTCGAATATCAACTCACGAAAGCAGGAGAGATGAATATAGTAGATGACTCTCAGCTAATTAAAACCATTATCCTTTGGGGTGAGGTTGATTCTATGGTCACTGTGGACAACATTGTAGAGCAAACGAAAAATTTACCATACAATCACCTTCTACATTATTGGTTCTTTTACGGTAGTTCTCCGGACTTCGATTCTGGTGATGTTGAATTCAAAAAGCAAATTCAGAAAGATGTCAAAATGAACCTCTCGAAGGGAGGAGTTTGGGGAAGTTTACGGCTGATATCAGCAGATCTCAATGATGGTCAATTGGACACCAGACCGACTAAATTCTACTACCCTTTGTCAGCTGTTGCATCTTCACACGATATTCAGGCTTTGGGTTTGAATTGGTCCGATGCCCTATGTGTTGGAGCTAGCACTGAATTGTGCGTGTATGATTTTGTAACTCCGAATGTCATGGGACTAGGGTCTTACGACCATGACGCTGGGAAATTTATTCCAGACAAAATTTTGAACTGGCAGAGGCCGTCGAAGTGGTCGCCTGAAGAAGCAGCGACAGTACCAGTACTCTACTCTTTGGCGTCATACATAATTGGCCATACCACCAATGCAGAAGATACTGATGACAGCACAATTCTGGTGAACAGAGCTCTGCTACCGTTGTCTCAGACAATATTATCTCTTGCTCTTCATGAAAACATGACGGTTTATGCGACAGTATACGGAGAACATGAAAAGCGAACACTTCTAGATAAATTCCCCCAACTCCCAGAACAAAATATATATGATTGCAGCTCCGTTGCATTTTTCATGGATATAATACGGGATGCTAAAAAAGTGTATAAAGTGATAAATAATTTTGATGATACACAAATGATAAAGCCTTGTATGAATTGCGTAAAACCTTTGGGAGTATTAGTATATCTTAGTGAGAAGTTGATGAGTGAAGCACAGATGGGGATGAGAACATTTATCGATGAGATAAGAGCAAGAGGTGCATCACTAGATATATTATTGAATAGCAACGATGAAGTGAAAATTGATATACAGAAAAATTTACAAGATGCCATTAGCAAAGGAGCTGTCATACCTCTAAGCCCAGTGGTTAAGTTAGCTCCCTCAACTCTTCATATAGATGCCGTCAAAACCCTTCAAATGGTTTCAAATAAAGTCGTTGTCAGTACCAAAGATTTGGAGATTTCTAATGAGAGAAAAATATATCTAAAAGACGAAGGTAAAATGCACGTAATAGTAGAAGGTAAAATACAAACTGATGTGACTCTAGATATTCTTGAATGGTTACTTAAGCGTGGCTCCCGGAAAGTTGTGGCATTTATGAGGCAAACACACCAGTTTGAGGCCTCTTCCTTAAGACTACAGTCATTGAAGGATCAGTACAGATGCGCAGAGATCGATGTGAGAGCATCGAATCATCTTTCATCGAAGGTCAATATAAATAAATTCGTGGAAGAATGTCCGTCTCTGGGGCTGGAAATGGTTTTCTTTCTTGGGTCCGGCCTTAGAGAGAAAATAGAACACTTTGACGAAGTTTTGTCTTCTAAAATACCAAACTGCAAAATGATTTGTATCGGAAAAGGTGGTGAACATGTTTGTGAGCGCAGACAGAAAAACGCCCTTCCTTCACTATTCGTTGGATGCAGTATATCCTCTTTGGAGAGTGTGGATTTGCCACAGTATTTAGATCAGTTGATTAAAGATTCATCCAGGGTTCCAGTAGTTGTTGTAAATAAATGCATGATTCATAGCCGTGCACAGCAAGTGCTAGCGACCAGTCTCAAGCACATCCCTGACTCTAAAACGGAGCTACGGGATTTGCTGAAGCAATGTGCTCCACTCGCTACGTTCGTGGAGATCCTAACTGCGTCTCCTCTGAAGAAATTCAACAGGGAATTATACCCAATATTCTTAATCCCTGGGTTAAGACCGAAACGTCTTCATCGAATGGCGTCTCAACTGTACTGTCCAGCATTTGAAGCTAGATTGCCAATGGGGGAGACCAGCTTACACCAGCTGGCTGATGACCTCGTGCAGCAGATGGTGTCTCTACCACAAAGCCTGTTCACATTAGTCGCAGACGACTGGGGTGGTATTCTAGCCCTCCTCATTGCTGCTAAGCTCGAAAGCCTTTCCAAGTTAGCATCAGTCATACTTCTGCATGCAACACCTGCTTCCACAGGCAAATGGGCCAACGAACTTCTGAAAGATGATGTTATTCTCATAAGAAAATATCTTTCAGTATCTTCAGAGGTATATTTTTTCATCTGTTTTGAATTTCAAATAATTTTGTATTCTGGCTACGCTTAATAATTATAACGACCTTAATTACTGACACGTCAATAATTCAAAATTCTTCAATTGTTCATTTATTGACTTGCTTTGAGGAATAGTGTACTAAAAGCATGAACTTCCTGCAAAATATACAGTTTCAATTTAATTGCTTGCCTAATAATTTCATTGATGTTTAGGTCAAGTTCAGTGCTAAAAACTCGTCCTGGGACGAAACTCTGAAATCATCTATTGAAAATTCGGCGCTAACGAATGAAGAAGATAGAATATTGATCAAAGATGGACTTAACCTCCTCAGAAACCGTTTGAAGGACATAGTTGAGTCTAAACCACCATCGAATAAAATCAGGACGAAATGCTACGTTGTGGAAATCCCTGATCAAGCGTTCGAAGAGCACGGCCTCAAAGATGTGAGTACCTATTATATCAACTATATATATATATATAACGCACCTTACAAAGCTGCTAATTATATATTTTATCTGGCTCTGTTCTTTAGTGCTGTGGTGACTTCGTATAATTCCTTTTGTCGCGAAGTATTTTAGTGAATTTTCGTAGAAAATTAAGCTATTGCGATGACTCCAAACATTTTAAAATCAAAATTTTCGAAAATTTTTCTCATTGAAATCCATTTTGACACATTCTGAAACGAATCCTAGAGTGTAACGCTTTTTCATATGTATACATGTATAAATGTGTGTGTGTGTCTCCTTTCAGACGATAACTCTCTTTAGGATTGCGATAAAAATTCCGTTCTTGCGCCATAAAAATCATGCATTTCAAACGAAATGACGAGTTTTTTATAGCTTTTTTTGAGCCTATTAAATTGGACAAATTTGAGAAAAAAAAGTGCTGAAAAAATCACTGAAAATAGCAAACAACTGCCACAAATTGTTACGTATATATTTTTTAGGAGAATATTGCTCAAATAAAGTTTATTAGGTATAAAATAAACAATCAAAAATGAATGTACAAAATTTTGCTAAAAATGTACTTAAATTTCATTAAAATGAGCGAAAATATCTGTAAAACTTCAAAAAAGTTAAAAATCCAAAATCTCTTTTTTAATAGCAGATTATTATTTAGAACGAGTTATTTGCCATAAAATTGGTAGTTGATAATTTATTTTCACTCAAAGTTCTCAATTATCAAAATAATGTAACATACTATAGTACGATAAATAATTTACGAAAATTCGCTCAAACGATCATGCTGCATAACTGGAACTTTTTTTTTAAATAACTCGATGTCATAAGTATTACAATCATAATTTATATTGAGTGCATTTTTTTCTTTTCAGTATCTTCGAATGGAACCAATCCTTCGTGTAAAGGATGTGGAGAGCGTATCGGCAATGATCGACACAGCTGTTGCGGATGACATCAACACTTTCTTATTGTTCGAGTACAGAGACGCAGCGAACCCTCCCGATGAAGAGTACTTTGGCATGCACGAAGTCAAAAAGCCAACATGGCTGTCCAGCATGCTGCACAGAGTCAGCGATTGAGCCGTGCCTTCAGCACTGTCATCAGCAGCCATCACCATGGCAAGAAGCAGTCGACCGTCTTGAGCAGCAGAATGAGTTCTGTGCTGAGAAACTCTGTGAATCTTACAGATCTCTGAGTCTCATAAAGTAAAATTGAGCACAGTTAGAGCTCAGTCACCATGACGTGAATTTCACTTTAATGATAAATTGTACTCTTAAAATCAATAATAGCTTTTGCAATAATCTCCGTCAGTCTTTCAGGCCACTAACTTATCCGTTAAGGTCAACTGCACTCTAACACAAGGTAGCAGATAAAACCCTCAACCGAAACGTCACTTCAACATGAATATTTTCCCTTGGTGCTAGTCCAACGGCTTGTATTGAACTTTACAAACAAGATTTATTTAATAAATGGTATTCCGAGTGTTTCATTTTTGTGATGTAGGAAATTTTCAAATCCATCTCGAAATTATCAACATAAGAATGGAGTTTTTTTTTACCAGTTTGGTGTAGAAACATATTGGTAAATAATGCATGCATTACAGGGACGTCCCTATGAATGGGTTGTATATAAAATACCATGACTTCTCGGAATTACCCCCCCCCCCCCCCCATCAACCTCCTCCACCGACAGTAACTTTTAACGATAAAACGTCCAGCATGAAATTTGAAACACCTAAAATATTTCTCAAATTTTGACGTGATTCAGAATTGAACAAGAAACATATGACAGAAATCTGAAGAGATTAGTTAATACATCATGGTTTATGACAACTATCCCCTCCATTCACCCCCTCCCATGATGAAGATACTTCTGATTTTTGATCCTAAACTAGACCGAGTTCATAAATTAACAAAAGAAGAATCACAAAAATCGGACGGAAATTGTTAAAATATCATGATTTATTACTGTTACCCCCTCCATTCACCTCCTTCCTTAATGAAATTTGAAACTCCTGATAAAAAATCCAAAACTATACCGGATTCATAGTTGAACAAAAAAGGAATCACGAAAATATGAGACGATTGAAATGATTGGCTCATTCCTACTCAGCTGAGTGGGCTAAATTGTCTCCTGTTCATCAGAGGAAGTCGAGATTTGATAGGGATACTCTTTGGGACACTAAGAGACGATTGAAATGATTGGGTCTTTTCTGATCAGCTGACTGAGCTAATTTAATAGAGACATTTTTAACTTGAGACACAAAACACATATTTCACAGAGGGAAAATAAGACATATCCATGTAACGATGTATCTGCATGTAGTGTAGATACTCAACATCAGTTTACTGATTTCTTTCAGCGAATTTTCTTAGAAAATAAAGCTATTGAAATGGCTCCAAAAATTTTAAAATGAACGTTTTCAAACATTTTCTTCATCGAAATCTGTTTTGAGGCATTCTGAAATGATTTCTGGATTTTAACGCTTTTTTATATATATATATATATATATATATATATATATATATATATATATATATATATATATATATGTATATATATATATATATATGTATATATATATATATATAAATATATATATATATATATATATATATGTGTGTCATTCCAGACGATAACTCTCGATAGAATTGAGATAAAAACTTCGTTCTTTCGCCAAAAAATCAAGCATTTCAAAAGAAAGGATGAGTTCGTTGGACAACACTTTTTGAGCACATTAAATTGGTCAAATTTCAAAAAATGTACTAAAAAAATCACTAAAAATGGCTAAAAACGGCTAAAAATCGTTAAATTTATATTTTTTGGTAGAATATTGCTCAAATAAAGTTTATTAACTATAAAATAGAACATTAAAAAATGTATGTACAAAATTATGCTGGAATATGTACTTGAAATTCATTAAAATGTGCTAAAAAGTCGATCAAAACTGCAATAATAGCTAAAAATTCAAAACCTCTATTTTAACAGCAGATTATGATTTTGAATACGTTTTTTTCCATAAAATTATTAGTTAACAATTTTATTGCACTCAAAATACCTTCTGAAATTTCAAAACAATTTAACATTATACAATACGATAATTTACCAAAATTCGAGCGAATACGTAAACATAATGTACAGTAGCGTAAAAAATGTAGCGTAAAAAAAATTTACGCGTTTATGTATATATATATATATATATATATATATATATATATATATATATATATATATATATATATGTAGACATGCGACCTCTCCTTATGCCCCTCTCTCCCTCCCCCACGTTTAAATGCGTGTTCAGTGTTCACGTAACTCGCGTTCAAGGGGGCGGCGTGTGAGGAAAACGGTCCAGCCCGCCAGGTGTCCGCCATCTTTGAATTGGGGCATGAGACACAAAGTCGGTTGGCTTAGGGTGCAGTAGACGACTAAGCAACCTACTAAGTATTGTTTTTTGCATCCGAGTCTACCTAAAGGTAGCGGAAGCACTGTTTTCCCTTTCGGGAGAAAAACAAATTTTGGTCTCCAAAATCAAAATTTCCACTCGCATTTTACGATGAAGACCATTCTGAACAACTTTGGCTCCGTGTCTGTCTGTGTTTGTTTGTGTGTGTGTGCCTGACGTGGTTCGCAAATCCTTGTAACAAGCTCATTTTCCACAGTTTTCATCCGATTTAAATGAAATTTTCAGGGGATGTGCGGGCTAGGGGGTAGGCAGTCCCATATCAGTTTCATCGTTCTTGACTCAATACCTCACTCTGCGCATGCGTCAACGTTAAATTCTACTAAGCATTATTTTCTCACGCCCTAGTCGTCCGATCTCTCTCAAATTTGGATGATAGTTGGGAGATGACAATTAGATCATCGTATATCAATTTCAACATGATTGTATCATTAATAGCTACTGTACATGCGCCAATATGAAATCCCTGTAACAAGCTTATTTTCCACAGTTTTTATCCGATCTGGATGCAATTTTCAGGATATTTGCGGGCCAGGGGACAGACGGTCCCTGTCAGTTTCATTGTTGCTAAATCAATACTTCACTCTGCGCATGCGTAAACGTAAATTCCATTATGCTTAATTTTTTCACCCCCTAGTCGTCCGATCTTGCTCAAATTTAGTTGGGAGATGACGATTTGATCATCCCATATCAATTTCAACATGATTATTTCATTAATAGTGCATGCGCCTACGTGACATCCTTGGATCGACCTTAATTTTCCATTGCTTTCATCCGATTTCGATGAAATTGTCAGAGAATGCGCGGTTGCCCCATTAATACTTCATTCTGCTCATGCGCAAACGTAAATTCCATTATGCTCCATTGTTTCATACTTTAGTTTTTTGACCACGCTAAAATTTGGTTGATAGTTGGAAGAAGATGACTTGATTACCTCATATCAATTTCAACACGATTTTATCTATGTGGTCCCCTTTAACTTTCAATGCCGTGGAATCAACAGTAGCCAGTAGCAAGCTTGAATTTCTAATAACGTTGATTTCTCATCATCTGTTAGTCCGATTTTTGTTCAAACTCGGTAACTAATTAGTTATACGTTTTAGGAAAATGCGATTGGTAGAGTAATATTGACCCAAGCAAAACTCCGAATGTAATGTAACGATTTTTATGATATTTTCAGCGTTTGTGCGTGAGAGCCACCAGACTGTTCTCTATAACTTTAATGGCCGTCACACAAACAGTAGCGTCTGCGCATGCGCAAACGTTAATTTTTTTATAACGTCGGTATCTTTCCATCGATTGGTCCGATTTCGTTCAAACTCGGGGAGTACATAGGTATATTTTCCAGAAAAATTCCCTGTGAATTAAATCGCGGTTGGTGGAGTAATAACTATAGCGCATGCGCCAAACTAAAATTGATCGACACGGACGAAACTCTGATACTAATGGACCGATTTCTATGAAATATTCAGGGATTGTGAGGTTTAGCTACTAGACCATTCCAAATAAATTTCATTGCTGAAGGATTAACAGTAGTCTGTGCACATTCGCAAAAGTTAATTTCTTGTAACGTTAATTTCTTATTATCTATTGGTCCGATTTCGTTCAAACTAGAGAGGTTGTTGGGAGCAGGATGACGCCCTTTTATTTTATCGCATTTGCTTGAATAGTAGGTAACTATTGCGTCTATGCAAAACCATTATTGGATGACACTCAAAATAATGTATCGATTTTTATGGCATTTTCAACTATTGTGTGGGTTAACCTTTAGACAATTTTCGCACATGTAAATATGAATTATATCCCTAATTTGCATTCTAGCATGTATACACATGTATAAGATACCTGCTGTTATATTTTGCATTCAATCATTTCGACTCGTAGTTTGTTCTTCGTCTAATTCTACACGTCCATTTTACAATATGTGAGAAAGCTATACTGCCAACCCAACTTGGCAGACGTTTCTAAATCTAAAAAATAGAATTAAATGCCTACTTCGGATAATGTGTACATGACAAAAGGAGGAGTTTTTAGTGTATCAAAAATTCACATCCTCCCCCGAAAAGTTTTAAATACTAACCCCTATCAAGTAATACCTAATTTTATAGGTACTGTAGAAAGATGAATAATGGTGTCAATCAGACGTCCCTGCATTGACCATAATTGATCTGGCTGCCAATCTAACTTGAAACTTTAACTTCCCAACTCCAGTCTTTATTTTGTTACTTTAAAATTTAAGTTAAGGAATAATAACATGACCCTAACATGTTCCATAACTATTGAGTGTTGACGTCATCAAGTTTGAAGTTGTTTTATTATACTTTAGTAATACCTAATTTATAAATGCATCTGAAAAGAAGAAGAAGAATAAGAAATTTGTTTATTGATATTCACAGACAATATGTAACACTGGCATCTTAACATAATAAACAATGCAGCATGGTTGCATGCAACCATCTGCCGGAAGTTCGAGAAAATCAAAGGTCAATTTCAAAAATAATCAACAAATGATTAGTGGGTTCTGATAAAGAGCAAATAAATTCAATACCTACTCTAACAGAGGCCTAAAAATTAAATTGTCTTACAAGAAAAGATCTATACCGCCATTCCAATTTGTAATACAGAATTAATTTTGTCCAACCCAGTCCACCATTCAGGATATAAACTGCCTCGTCTTGCGACAATTCACCCCTATTAAAAGCCAAAACTCTATATTCCCGAAGAACTGGACAAATACATAAAAAATGGAAGTCGTCGCTCGATAGTTGCATGGCGAACATTCTTCACATGCGTGAAGAACATTCTTCACATGCCCATGTGGATTCCCATACAGAGACCACATTTCAGTCCGCAATCTGAATATCCATCGTGCACCATATACATCATGGCATCTGAAAAGACAGTGCAATTAAATTCCAAGTCAGCCTTTCAATTACAAAACAATATGGTCTGTGTAATATTGTTGTTATTGCTATTTTATCATGAGATTAAAGGAAATTAATATAATCTATAATATCAAATACAACATCATTGGTTCATTTTTAAAATGATCATTAATATTACTATTTTTATTGAAGGTATTAAGGTATTATTAATAAAACATTACTAAGCATAGGTAAATTAAATTCTTAATGCCACTCGATTCATTACATTAGAATTTATAACAGCAAATTACTGTGCAAGGCGAATCCCGGTCCTGCCGCAATGCACGGCGCTGGCCTTTTGCCTCTAGCAAAGATATTTGACGTTGGGTACACAACATGTCCCGCTGTGCGCGCCCCTACCGAGCTGAATTGTAACTACGTTCCCCCATTGTCTTTTCGCACGAATAGGTTCCGTTGAATGAATTGGCGCCTCAATTTTTATTAATCCATGTCCGCTGCTGGTCAGAATGATTTGAGGAGTTTGGTGGTCTGGCTGCTCGCAAGCTCGCATCTCAGAGATACATTGCACCAAGTAGTCAATCTCTTAGTAAAAATTCAGATTAGTTGGACAAGTAGATCAGAATGATTTATATAGCTTCGTGGTCTGGATGCTCGCTAACTCGCATCTCAAAAATACACTACATCAATTAGTCAATCCCTTAGTAAAATTAGTTAGACTTAGTAAAACTTAGTTAGACGAATAGATCAAAATGACGTTTAGGTATGATTTAAAACATTTACAATAATGACGTTTAAAAATACATTTCGGAGGTGTTGAACTCGAATGCAAAAACTTTCCGTGTGAACTTGGGATTGAACTCGAGTCCCTCGCTTTAGTATTCTGATATGCTACCCTTTACACCATAGTGAACTTGAGCACACAATGAATAATCACAGAAGTTAGCTACCCATAAGGGAGCTTATTTCCATTGCCAGTTGACGCTAGTTCGAATTCAGGCCGGCAGGGGAGCGCACAGCGGGACGGGTTGTGTACCTAGTCTCCAGTAGCAAAGATAGCGGCCAGGAGCGGCAGTGGACCGCTTCTGAAACACACAGCGCACGTTCCATGTTATATAGTTTGTTGGTTTTGGCCAATTCCGGACTTCTGATACCCTTCATATTGCACCTTTTTGAAATGCTCTTATCGAGATCCTTCAGTAGATGAAATAAAAATAGGTTGACACTGTTCATTGCCTTTCTACCTTCTGGTAGTGACAAAGCGAAATGGGTTTAGTCAAACTAAGATAGTGAATAAATTGTATTGTGTAACTTCTCTTGCAGTTTACTGAGGCATGTCATTTCGTTATACCAGTGACTTGGGGATATTTACTAATGGAATGAGGAAATCTTCCTACTTGCTGACGTTGGAGGGTTGAATAAAATGTAATAAAAATAACCTTTTATCTGGGGTGGGCCCGGCGGTAGGCACCGAGTGAGGAGGCGGCACGCAGCCGAACCGCGTGAGGGCGGGGTAGTTGCACGTGGTGCGGATGGGAGCGCTGGGGTGGAGAGACTTTCGGTCTCGTGCCCTATTCTTCGACAACCTGCCCCTTATCTGCCTTCTCTTATCGGAACAAATGACAATCAATACGTCCTCAGAGGCCTAGCAAAGCCAAGGTACCTGGGTGACTGTGGTATTGGGGGCAGACCTTTATACCTGGACCGCTCACATTGTGCCCTGAAGAAGGGCCATAATTGTGGGGGAAACTCAAGGCTTAATTTCAAATTCAAATTCACCCCCCCTTCCCCTGCCTTGGCACTCCTTCCCCGCAGAAGGTGTAGAGCTTGGCGTTGGTTGGCAAAAGCGGTGGAGTCCACCTTTATAAATTACAGTTTAGTATTACTTTTACCTCTTTTTTTATTGTTTTTATTTTTTATAGAACAAAACATAAGAAATACATTATTCAATATAAAGAAGTACAAAATAGACCCCCCCACTTAAAGCAAGCTTGTAGCGTGGGTTGGGGAGTCATTGGCTCAAGACCCTATTTCTCCTTCATTACAAGGTACCTACGTTGAGAGAAAAGAGTAGACACAAATACAATAAGAGATACGACAAGAAGATATAAGAAGATATTACAAAGAAGATATTATGACAAAGAAGATATGACAAGAAGAAATTACAAAGAAGATATTATGACAAAGAAGATATGACAAGAAGAAATACGACATGAGAAACAATCGAAGTAGGAAAATGAAACAAAAGAAACAAAGATCCGCCCGAGACCATTGCAAAACTGCTTAACCAGAAAAGCAAAATAATAGCCATAACAAAAATCGAATCGAATTTTTAAAATTTCTTCAAAATTTTCAAATATTTTCAATTTTTCCAAATTTCTATTATATATGTACAAAATTTACTAAAAGGAAACTAGAAGAGAGACGAAAAGGAAAAACCTTTCAACACATGTAATTGCAAGGAAAATTATCACCATCAAACAAACAATTCTAACTTACGTACTAAAGTCATCTTTTACAATATCCAGATTGACCCATGCCTTAAAATGTCCAACATTTAAATCGAGCACAGTTTTATCTTAATATAATCATTAACTTAATATAAATATAATTAATAAATATATGATAAATTATTATAGGTGTAAGTATATTTTCTCAAGCATGTATGTTACAGCAAAGGGAATACCATAGATAAATTTAGGATGGTGCACAGGCAATGTTCTTGATGGGATCAATAAAAACTCAAGCAAGAAAAACATGACCTGGTAAAAAAAAGAAAAGTTTTTGAAACGTCTCTGCAACATTTTCATGAAACTTTCAAAATGTGTTATAAACGTTTCACGAGTGAAACGTCATGTGTAAAGTTTCAGTAACATACAAATGTCGGCGAATTAGGAATGTTCTTGGAAGGTATGCCGTAACATATCTTATGCTACCTTTTTGAAACGTTTTACTAACGTGCAAGTTAGGTTTCACTACAGATCTCTCCGATATAACCGAGTTTTACACTGTTATTAACTGAAGTTGATTTTTTATGCACAATAATCCAATGTTTTTAGGGGTAAAACTTATTAGTTGATGGTTGAAACTCGGTTGTAACGGCGTTGGAGAGAAGGGTATTTACAGAGGGGAGAGGGGGCGTATATATTTTGTGGGAAGGGGTGTGTAGGGCTGTGAGAGGGTGAATGTAAGGGTGGAAAACGGTGGACAGAGGAGGGATGATACACCTTCTGTGATAGATGGCCTTCTCTCCACCCCCAAACTCTCTCCGATCCTTCACCCTCTAGGGGTTGACGCCCTCCGACACCCAAAGCTTTCAACCCCTTTTCCCGGGAATCGGTCAGACCTTCGACAACAGCTTTTCATATTCGCCCTTCCTTTTCTTCTTACCGCAAATTAAATAACGTTACATCATGTCAACCTTTTACAAAACGAAATTGCTAGCTATGGTACTTTTACGGTTCTAGTCTTTCATTGACTGTAATTACTGAAAGGTTGGTCCTTTGGTGATTTCTTTGAGAATAATAACCGCACGTAATAATAAAATAATCGCTGTTATCGTAGAAACCTCTATCTCCTTCACCAACTTAACTGTTTTGTTCCACAAACTGCCACAACAGGGATTTTACGTCGTAATTTTAGCGAATTTTCGTAGATAATAAAGCTGTTGCGATGGCTCCAGAAATTTCAAAACTTTTGTTGGGGGAACGCTTTTTCATCGATGTAGACATGGTGTCCTAGATAAAGAATACCCCCCCCCCCCCCCCTTAACTTCCTTAATACATGGGTTAGAAGAAAGACGTTCCAGTCATGCAGCATGATCATATGAGCGAATTTTCGTAAATTATCGTATTATATGTTACATTGATTTGAAATTTTGAGTGCAATGAATAGTTAACTATGTATGGTATGGCAACAGAATATAGGTATAGCAACATATAGGTATGGCAGCAACACTCGTTCAAAAAATTATTTTACAAATCTTCTGTTGGCCAACGAACTCATCCTTTTGGGAAAATTCGAATTTATGGAGCAAGAACAGTGGTTGTAAAACATCGCTTAGGAATCAGCAACATAAGCACTCGTAAACGAAGACCTTACCTGCAACCATTCAGATGAAACTCACATTCCTCCTTTCCACCATCACATTATATCACTTCACCTCCTATTCTTCCTTCATACTATCCGTTTTTTCATCACTCCACACTGATTCAATATATTCATTAAGTTCTACGCATAAACACCTTGTATAAACACCTGTTGATTCATTAGGGAAAAATACCATAACAATGATAAGCCGTTATCTTTCCAATGCCTTCGGGATCCCTTCTAGTAGTGGCAGCTACATGGGCTTATATTCTTCCTCCGTATATCTCTTTGTAGGGTCAACTTGTACAAATTATTTACATTTATCCTAGTTTATTATAATTTAAATTCATGTAGGAAATTTGTACTCCCTTTTTTTGTATTATTCTAGTTCAGCCGTTGCAAAATTCAGACCTTTTATCATTTTCAAATCGTATCCTATAACATCCGTGCGTTATTAACAATTATCCAGTTTGATTTTGGTACCAAATCACTGCATAATTCGACAACCTTCCCAAAATATCACTAGGAATTGCTGCCGGTGTGGATACTGCCACTTATCTGTTGTACTTGGTTGGTTCATCATTTTCCAATCAGTGCCACCTGTATGCTGTCCGATTCTCAGATCAGGATTAAGAGATAATCGTGGTGAGATCTTTCTTTATTGCATCTTTATCTTCATTTCACCTTAAGGTCTGTTTTGGGCTGCATCAATTCTTCTTACCTATCTTACCTTCTTTCCTTACTTGGTGTTGGGCCTTCATTCTTCATCTACCTACTTCTTCGGCTATGGGAATGAACTTTTCTGAAATTATCTACCATCTGTGATACTTCCGTTACCTATATCTTCTTTCTTCTGTGGCCACTCTATAGGTAGGAAACTTCATCTCAACAAGTTACCTCACGTAGGTACATACCTACTGTTTAATAAATCTTCAGAAGCTACTTATATCCACATATTTATTTAATTATCCTAGTCAAATTATCACATCTAGTCATTGGTTATTATAGTGCAATAATATTTAAAAATACAGTCCACTTTAGGCACATGAGTTAGTATTAGGAATCTAGGGTACCATAGTAGTTACCAGGAGCCTCACTGTGCTATCATTACCATTTTACCATTCGTACCGTAGGGAGGGTT
Source organism: Adelphocoris suturalis (assembly GCA_030762985.1). Taxonomy (NCBI): domain Eukaryota; kingdom Metazoa; phylum Arthropoda; class Insecta; order Hemiptera; family Miridae; genus Adelphocoris; species Adelphocoris suturalis. The sequence continues at coordinate 73,964,438 of CM061041.1, read as the reverse complement.
TAGCTGGAAACAAACAGCAGGCTCTTGCTTAGGTACAAAACAAACGGAATTTTTAGCTCAATCCTAAGGCGAGTTATCGTCTGGAAGGACACACACACACACCAGCACACACACACACACACACACTCTCTCTCTCTCTTATTTATAATTTACTAGAGGCCTGTTAGGGCTTGGAAAGCCCTAATCTAGTCCGTATAACAGTAGTACCTAACAGGAACTCAGCACATTATAGTAACGATATATGTCCTACCTATCAAATTTCAACTTCCTACAGTGAACAGGAAAGAATTTAGCTCACTCAGCTGATCAGAAAAGACCCCATCACTTCACTCGTCTCTTAATGTCCCAGAGAGTCTACCTATCAAATTTCAACTTCCTACAGTGAACAGGAAAGAATTTAGCTCACTCAGCTGATCAGAAAATACCCCATCACTACGTTTCTTACTTACCGACACTTTAGCAACAAACTTGGGGCCGTGCTGATTCGGAATTATATATAAAGACCGTTCGGAATTATTTATAAAGTCCGCTAAGTTCTTCAGTTTCAATTTCTTCCTTCAGAAATAACTCTCCTAGATGTTAGTAACTACACTACGTTTCTTACTTACCGTGAATTGATGGCAACTGTTGTTACCGCCACAGCCTAATAAACAACTCTCGTTGATAAGGACCGCCTAGAACACGATCAAGGCGGGTATAGAGACGAACGGCGACACTTTTGCAACAAACTTGGGGCCGTGCTGATTCGAATGAGCAGTCTTACACTAAAATCGGACCGCGAAGTTCTTCACAATTTCAAAGACCGTTCGGAATTATATATAAAGATTATAATTATAATTGATTATAATACAATATCTAAGATTGAAATTGAGGGGACGCCATTAGAATATGTACACGAAATCAAAAATCTTGGTATCATGATTCAGGACTCTCTATCATGGGATACACAAACAGCAACAATATGTAGCAAAATGTTCGGTGGAATCTACCAGTTACGTAGAATGGCTGTGGATTTCCCACAACATGTGCGTTTGCAACTTGTTCAGTCACTGCTGTTTCCCATTTTAAATTATGCCACATTGTCGTACTGTGACCTTGATACTGATCAAGTAGCAGCAATAGAAAAATCGCAAAACGCTGCAATCAGATTTATTTTTAGAGCCCCTATCGATGCACATATTACACCATATTATATAAAATTAGGCATACTGAAATTTAGAGACAGTAAAAAACTAGCACTGGCCACAATGGTTTTCAAAATTCTCAAATTAAAAACCTTTACATATGTCTACGAACAATTTAAAACTATGGACTCTATTCATTCGAAAAACACCCGTAATGCTTCAGATGCCAATGCATAAAACTGCTATTTTCAATAAATCGTTTTTAGTCCAAGGTACACAAATATATAATGAAAATTTTGAATTATTTGATTTTGATAAGTCGGTGAAGAGTTTTAAAGAAGAATTTAAAACAAATTTACTTAAAAAATATACATCCTAATCGAAATGAATATAATTTAAAATGTTTATCAAATGTTTATGAGATAATAATCTAGATTAATGAACAATTTGAAAAATTATACATGGAAATAAAAATAAAATTAATTTAATAAATATATACATAACAATTGAAAGGATAATATTACGTATCTGAATATTGAAAAGAATGTAAGAAGCAAAATATAAACAGAATGTATACATTTAATAATAATCTATGAAGAAATTGTGTATGTTTTTATCTTATTTTTTAAGTTGTTTAGTTTAAATTATAAAGTGAAGTGAATATTGTGACCTATTTTTTTAAATTAAATACTATGTAATGTAATATAATATATAATATTGATTATAGCGAGGAATTGTAAAATACATAATGCTTAATCCTATCCTGTCCCTGGTGGTTAAATAAAATGCTTAATCAATCTCTCTCTCTCTTTCTCTCTCTCTACACACACACGTGTTATAATATACAGGGTGTGTATGTTAAGGGTGAAAAATCGATAAAAACTGCCAAAAAAAAACTAAAAATTCAAAACCTCTATTTGAAAAGGAAGTTATCATACAGAATACGTTTTTCGCCGTAACATTAAAAGTCAAAAATTTCCTTGCACTATAAAATTTCAAATTTCAAATCAATTTAACGTTATAGAATAAGATAATTTACGAAAATTCGCTAATTCGATCATGCGACATGACTTAAACTTTTTTAATCGATTTTTTTGCATATATCAATGGAATTCAAGTACATTTTTCACTATCATTTTGTGAATGAATTTTTTTCGACTGGAATTCGGATAAAAATATAAATTTAACGATTTTTAGACATTTTTAATTATGTTTTTTTAGCACATTTTTTTTTTTTACCAATTTAATGTGCTCAAAAAGTGTTGGCCAACGAACTCATCCTTTCATTTGAAAAGCTTGATTTTTCGGCAAAATAACGAAATTTTTACCTATCTCAATCCTGAGGAGAGTTATCATCTGGAACGACACATATATACATAAATATACTCCTATTTCAATGAAGAAATTTTTCGAAAATTTTTATTTTATAATTTTTGGAGCCATTGGAGCTTTATTGTTTACGAAAATTCGCTAAATTTACGCCAAAGTCTCAAGCTTTGAACTGTGTAATCAATTTCACTTTTACTTTGCTAATTACGGGAGGAAACTATGTTTTAATGTTGAAAACATCGTATTTACGCTGAAATCGAGGGTTTTCTTGAAAAATGAGCTTCGATTAATATACGAGTTTGGGGTCGGTTTTTCATTATATTTTCTACGATGAATCGAATGACAACACGTTACATACCTTCCCAGCCCCGTTATAACTAAGTTAACAAATCTGAGTTCATTTGGTATGATAAACTCGATTATGTCGGGGTTTGGGAGATATGCAAGTTTACCATTCGATTCAGCTTAAAAAAGTACGAAGGAACCGACCCCGAACTCATATTTTCATAGAAGGGCATTTTTCAAGAAAACCCTCAATATCAGTGACAAAACGATGTTTTTCAACATTGAAACATAGTTTAATTCCTTAATTAACAAAGTAGAAGTAAAATTGACTACACCGTTGAAAATATGAGATTTTGTCGCAGTTTTTGCCGTTCTTGCGTATTAAAAAAAAAAAAAAATCCCCCTCCTTGAAGTTGATTTGTATCTTAAAGAAACGCTTGCATACGAGTCTGCAACCCATTGGGACATTTTATGTCTTTAGTTGCAGACTCGTATGAAACTAAATACGAAATTACAGCTTCCTAGAGTGTAAAGCAAAGAAATTAGCTTTAAGAGCCACTCATCTGATCCGGACCCTGGGCATCGTCAGGTAAATGTCCTAAAGAGGCTACATACGAAATTACAGCTTCCTAGAGTGTAAAGCATAGAAATTAGCTTTAAGAGCCACTCATCTGATCCGGACCCTGGGCATCATCAAGTAAATGTCCTAAAGAGGCTACATACGAAATTACAGCTTCATAGAAATTACCTTATAATTTATGGTTTTAAAAATCATTAAAATGATTTTACCACCGCTTCACAAATCAAACTGTTCTCGCAATAGCCGAATCACCTGCTATGAATCAAATCATCGAAACACCAGCTCAATGAAATCATCAGAAATTAACAAGCGGTTGCAATCATGTTCATAATATCAATTATTGAGAATGATCACCTGTGTGTAAACAATTATTATTCAAATAACCATGCTCATAACTCAGCTTGTTGGCCACGCACTTCGCAGTAGTTAACATAATATGGTTGGATAAATCGAGAGCGTTCGAACGAATGGTCAACGAATTTTGTGGGATGAAAAACGACGAAGTACCATTTCCCTAGCAACGACTCGGTTGTAAGCGGAAATCATCAGAAAACCAACCGTAACGCTTTTTTTAAACGCTTTTTGTTAACGCTTTTTTCGTTCATGTGCCGAAGTATAGACATGAAATATAAATTTAAAAAAAAAATTGGTTCTCATAGTTATATTTTTGATTGAAAAACTCTAGGTTCCCGAGATTAAACTTGCTTCTCAGAGTGTGAAACACGCTCCAAGACAGTGGAAGCTTGGCTACGGACAGACCTAATTACCGACAAATTCTTGGCATGAACTTAATTTATTATTGATTACAAATACACGTTCAAGTTTTATAGATCAAGTTCTTGTGCATTATACCACATAGAGGGCTTTTTCATGTCTCAAACCTTAATGCTTAAGAATGTTCAGGCATCTATCCAATGGGAAATTCTATGCATTGTCCAACGGTATCCACAAATTTAAATTTATACAGCAAATTAAGGGTGTTTTGATCGTTTTAGTGAAAAATGGTCGAAAACACGAAAAAAGTCTCAAAGATTAAGTTTTTAGAAAACTGAGCAATAAAAAAAATGTCTTGGAGGAACTTTCAATCAGAAATGATCTCTAAAATAGACGCCTGAAGTTTTGATGACCTTTGCGGGACAAGATACCTCACTCTATTTTGTTAAGTAAATTACAGTCGTTTGGGTTAAATGGAGTTTTCCTTCAATGGATCGAGATCTATTTTTCTGATAGGAAACTGATAGTCAAGAGCCAAAATATACTATAAGAACCCTTTCTATCATCTTCTGGGGTCCCCCAAGGCCCATTTGGGGCCTTTATTTTTCATACTTTTTCTCTTCGACCTACCTGAAATACTCCCGGAACAAATACACTTTTTTTTTATTTGCTGATGACCTGAAACTATTCTTGGAAATAACCTCGGTGGATGACTGCATCCACCTCCAGCTAGGTATTGGTCGGCTCGTTATTTGGTGTAAATCCAACAATTTATTTCTTAATGTTAGCAAATGTAGTATTACTACATTTTTCACGATCTCCTAATACTATTAATTTTGATTACACAATCATGCATAGTAGTCTTTGCCGTAAAATGTCAGTATCTGACCTGGGAGTATTGTGCGATAGCCGTTTATCTTTTAATGAGCATATTGATAATATTTGTAGTCGAGCCATGCGATCATTGGGGTGGCTTAAGCGTAACACTCGTGATTTTGATCATTTAAAAGCATTAGTGATCCTTCATAATGCTACAGTTCGCCCCCATCTGGAGTATGGAAGTACGATTGGGTCCCCATACTACCAAGAACATAAATGGCGTATTGAGTCAGCACAACATAAATTTCTCCGCTATATTGCTTTTAAAACACGTGTTCGGCACGATGATGTTGTTTATGATTCCCTGATGACCGAGCGTGGTCTTTCATCACTCCAAGATAGACGATTCGTGGGTGATCTTTTATTTTTGTTCAAATTACACAATTGCAAAATTGACAGCCCCAAGTTATTATCTCATTTTGATTTTCGTACGCCTATCCATCCCACAAGAAGTAGGTAATGATTTATTTTCCGTACATTTTGTCCCGTTTAATTATTTGTTAAATAACTCCCTTTATCGCATGGCTAGACATTATAATTTAATAACAGCTGAAAATAATTGCCTTGATTTATTTTTCAATAGTTTTTCCGTTTTTAAAAACCACATAATTTCCTATTGTTCTAAAAAACGGACGTTGGTGAAAAAACGTTGTCTATTTCCACGAAAAATAAAGAGTTACAATGTTAAATCGTTTTCGACGGTTAGGCCATCATCAGTAACAAGCAATAACAGTAACAAACAAAGTTATTGTTTGTTACTGATGATGGCCTAACCGTCGAAATCGATTCAACATTGTAACTCTTTATTTTTCGAGGAAATAGACAACGTTTTTTCACTAACTTCCGTTTTGAAATGGGTTTCCACAACTTCATAGCGAGTGATTTAGTTCGTATCCTATTGTTCTAAATTTCCAACCTAGTAAAAGGTCCTATTATTATATTTTGTACATTGATTGATTTATATTTATTTTTATTTTTTTTACCAACACTTTTAACTCTGTATAAGTTTATGTTTTCATTCGTTATCTGTATTTTCCATGTAGGTATTGTTTCCTATTGTTTCCTCATTGTATATTGGGCTAACTTGCCCGTAAATAAATAAATAAACTCTGTATATAAAGCTTGTTTTCAGAATGTTTTCTGATTCCTAGTGTTTCCTCGAATAAGACAACCAGCTTGAAGGCAACGAGGTCCACCCAGGTAGGCAGATATCTTCCAGAGTTCAAGAGTTTGATCGATAGTCGCGCAGGTTACCACGTTGCGTGAGCTTGGAAAACGCACTGCACGCAACCTTCCCAGCCCCCGCCGATGCTGTCACTCTCATTGTAAAACGGGGATCTCGTTACTTATACTGAAGGGAAATAAAGAAGAAAATACAATTAGTATTGTCTTTCAAGCCGCAAGGGCTGCAATCTGTCTTTCCCCTTCGGAGGAACGCTGTTCTGTAATCAAGCACGCTATGTCTACGGCAACTATGGTATTCATTCATCAACCTTCCTCAGCTGGTCTCCTTCCATCCGTCTGGGACGCGAAACGTGCACCCGTTTGTTCAGTTGCGTGTCCAAGTTCGAATAGACAATTTAACTAAAATTGACATTAAAACTATCGATAAAGTCTCTACAACCCACGTTATGTACGAAATAAATCACTCGCGACGACATTGTGGAAACCCATGTCAAAACGGAAGACGGATTAGAGATCTCAGACCACACAGTAACCAAATCAAAGAAGCAGTTTGTTTATTATTGGTTCCATCGCGACATTGCATTTATTTATTGATTATAATAAATAATAGAGATTTTACTTCATCACAATAGTGCTGCGTGTTTGGTTGTAATAAACCTAGTAACTTACGTTTCCCAAGGGATGAAACTTTGAGAAAACGGTGGATTGTTGCAATCCACCGGGAAAAGAGTTTAGTGGTTAACAAGTTAACGGAAGTGTGCTGGAGTCATTTTCGCCCTGACGATTACATGCAGGAAAGTTATGACAGGTAAGAGCATAAGGAATCTTGTTCTACTACATAGTAACTATAGGTACCTACTCATCAGAGCTACTTCCAGTCTCGATACGGAACATTCATTGAGTCCGACACTTCTGCGGTCATGGCAAAAAATGACAAGAAAAAAGGTAAGGCTACTATAAGGTAAGGCTACTAGAGCTGTGCTCTATCTCGAGCTTCTCATGTTCGGGGCCCCATTCCTTTGAGGAGACATACCAGAAAGACGTTACTACAGAGTCCATTGCGATCATTGGAAGGCGTGAACCAGAAAATGATAAGACTTATTCTTATGGTGGCGAAAGATGGCCATGATGAGTTTTTCCATAAGTGTTTCACATCAGTAGTGTAGTACAACAGACCACAACATCAACCTGCAGGGGCCTGTTTCATAAAACAGCAAGTTAACATGTACAGGTACTTGTAATGCACAGTAAACTAGAACAAGTGTTTCACCAAAACAAAGAGTAAAAGCGTAGAAAAATTACACTTGTAGAAGACAAGTTTACAAGTGTAGCAGAAAAGAAAAATAGCGTGTGGGTACAAACGAAATGAACAACGTCAAGTGGGATTGGAAGACAGATTTGATTTCAACTTATTCTGATGGCTGGCATAATCGGTTTTTTCCTCTACATTCAGCGGAAATGATTAATCAATTCATCAAGTCTTAATGCTGCTGGTTTAGGAATGTCATGTGTAACTTCGAAATTATATTCACTTTGTTCTCCAATGATAGGGAGATCATCAATACCCGATCAGGAAAAATTGCACAGGGTCACGCACCATTTGAATCTTTCAAGGGACTCGGAAGACGTCCTAAATCTCTCGTTAAACTCAGAAATACCCACGAAATGAGCATTTATTCGTGGCCGAAATCTTCTACGCTGAATGCTTCTTTCTTGTCTCTATTCTTCAGCAGAAGATTCCCACATATTAAACTCCGAAAAATTGTCAATTCACAATGCTGGAAAATAACAAGCTTAGAGGTGAATGGATGTAGGTTAAAAATTGGTATTTTTTTACAATTGTAAAACAGTGATTTGTTCAAAATGATGGGGAAACATTTGTAACTTGTCCAAATTTGCCTGTGCACTTTTCACACTGCATTACAAGTCTACACTTGTACCTCTATGAAACGTTTGCACACTCATTTTTTACAACTTGTACATAAAATCGGCTTGTAACTTGTCACTTGTTGCTTTATGAAATTGCCCCAGGTCAACCTCGAAAACGCTAGCCAAAGTACAAATTATAGACCTTGCTAACTTGTTAGTTAGATACGAACACTTTCTTTCTCATCCGCAGTAAACCGGATAGCATGAAATTTAATAACGCAGATCCCCCTTCCATATCCATCTGGTCGGCAGAGAAGTTGTATCTCCTTAACTACTGTTGTTCGTTAGACGAGCAGCTTTTTCAAGGGGTAAACGAACCTACGTGGGTAATTGGTCCTAAAGTGGAGGAGCAGGTCCTGGCTGGTCCTGGATGAAAGCGAACCAGGATTGAAGAGTGAACGTGGAAGTTGGGCAGAGGTGGAATGCCAACGGCACGGGCTTCACGTTGGGTCCGAGTTTCCCTTCTAGGAGGCTGCGGGGCTGATGAATATAAGAGACTTTCTCCTTCGAAACGGGACGGCCGCGGAGTCGACCAACTTCATGAATGTGACTCTGAATATTACAGTCGTTCAGTGGAAATCGCTTATCCTTATGGTACATCAGTGGCGTAGCTAAGTCATTTCTCATGGAGAGGCAACAGCCAAGGACTACATTTTATTATTTCTATAAACTGTCAAACGTTCAGATAAGTAGATATTCAATGGTTTTTCGTAATGATTTGAAATCACGTACGCTTTCATATTCACAAACCTACCTATGGATTATTAAAGCATACCTAATACTATACCTGGGTAATTTAATATAAGTATTCATAAAGACAAAGTTGAAAATATCACCAGATGTTTCATCACAAAATAGGTACAATGTTTTCTCAATAACGTAGGTACAATACGCTTCTAATGGTAAACTAGCAGCTTGTGAGTTGCTATGTACTTATCTTTATATATAATTCCGAACGGTCTTTGAAATTGTGAAGAACTTCGCGGTCCGATTTTAGTGTTAGACTGCTCATTCGAATCAGCACGGCCCCAAGTTTGTTGCAAAAGTGTCGCCGTTCGTCTCTATACCCGCCTTGATCGTGTTCTAGGCGGTCCTTATCAACGAGAGTTGTTTATTAGGCTGTGGCGGTAACAACAGTTGCCATCAATTCACCGTCAGTAAGAAACGTAGTGTAGTTACTAACATCTAGGAGAGTTATTTCTGAACGAAGAAACTGAAACTGAAGAACTTAGCGGACTTTATAAATATATAATTCCGAACGGTCTTTTGGGGTCCAAATCAGCACGGCCCCAAGTTTGTTGCAAAAGTGTCGGTAAGTAAGAAAAGTAGTGATGGGGTCTTTTCTGATCAGTTGAGTGAGCTAAATCCTTTCCTGTTCACTGTAGGAAGTTGAAATTTGATAAGTAGACTCTCTGCGACATCAAGAGACGAGTGAAGTGATGGGGTCTTTTCCGATCAGCTGAGTGAGCTAAATTATTTCCTGTTCACTGTAGGAAGTTGAAATTTGATAGGGAGACTCTCTGCGACATTAAGAGACGAGTGAAGTGATAGGGTCTTTTCTGATCAGCTGAGTGAGCTAAATTCTTTCCTGTTCACTGTAGGAAGTTGAAATTTGATAGGGAGACTCTCTGTTTATTAGGCTGTGGCAGTAACAACAGTTGCCACGGTAAGTAACAACAGTTGCCACGGTAAGTAAGAAACGTAGTGTAGTTACTGACATCTAGGAGAGTTATTTCTGAACGATCCTATTGGACATGACACAACACTCGAAATTAATCCTGACACAGAACAAGCACGAGCTTTGCTGGAGTGGTACCAGACACATCAGGACGAAGACAGCTGTAGCATCTCCTACACACAACTCAACACCAGTTCGACATCTACGAGTACTACCGATCAAGATACAATCAACGACATAAAGAAGGAGATAGAAGACATGGACGCGCAGATTCACACGCTTACGAAGAAACGAAGAAGACTCGAGATAGAATTACACCATCATCTCACCATGCCCGAATTCTGAATTCAACGATTCAACTTTTTGTTTAGTCTCATAGTGGCGAGGACCACCTCAACTGGTGGTATTTATTTTATTACATTACTTACATTTTGATCGTTATTTCCTCTTTTTTAATCATTTATCAACATCGCCTTAGCTTTGCACCAGGTCACATAACGCCGCAAATAGGTAGGACTTATATCGTTACTATAATGTGCTGGGTTCCTGTTAGGTACTACTGTTATACGGACTAGATTAGGGCTTTCCAAGCCTTAACAGGCTTTTACTTAGCGGACTTTATATATAATTCCGAACGGTCTGTTAGGTACTATTGTTATACGGTCTAGATTAGGGCTTTCCAAGCCCTAACAGGCCTCTAGTATAACTATAGAGAACAAAGAACAAATTACAAGAACGAATAGAGATCCATATTGACCGCACTGTCAATCACTTAGAGAACATCAGTTTGGTGACTAGTAATTGACATTTGCATTTTCACATGTTATCTTTGATTATTTCCAAAAATGATAGTATAAATGCAATCTACACAAAAAAAAAAAAAAACTCATCAAGAAAAACCATGGGTTCAATCGAATTTGAAAATATGGAGGACATGGTGAATAAATATAAAATACTTACCTCGTTAGCAAAATCACAAGAAACAGCACCAAAGAAATGACAACATAAAGTTTTGTTGGGTAACCTTCTCCAGATTTCACAAAAACCCGCCTGAAACCTTTTCCCGCCTTTATGCTTCACTGAGAAGGTATTTTGTCACGAAATTCAAAAGGATCATGCCCGTAAAACACTTTTAAGCCTTATTATTTAAACTTTTTGGTGAGATGTCAATGACTGGGCCCTTGTCAAACACTGGTCCCTCCACCCTAGTGCCTCATTTTCGCACTATCATCATGTCCACCTAGCAATAATAGTTTATAACGCTGAATTTCGCTTAATTTTCAAGCACTAAATCCAGCTGTAAAACATGATACATGTTTAAAAAGATAAGTGCTCTTAACGTAAATTATGATAATGTTATTTTGATGAGAAAACAGCATCCACCCAGCGATGGAGTAGAAAGTTTTTATCTGCTGCCCCGAAGTGACTTTTAATATATCCACATTAAATATAACTACTCAATCGCTTTCACCTTTCGAATCAAAACAGTGTTTCTCGTAATTGATATTACGTTAGTCACTTCCTGAACTCTTCAGAACTCATAAGTGAGACGATAAATCCACCGTCTTATTGTTTCGTCAGTGAAAGCTAGAAAGGAGAAATAGTAGTAAAAACTTGACTTTTTTTTCCTTCAGCCATAAAACGTGTACCTTTCTCTCCAAGACGATCTCGGGCAAATTTCGTCCTTCATCGTGTTTAGGCTATTCATTCCAGAGAGGGATATCTGGTGCGAGGCTTCGTACTGTTTTTCAGGATCATATTAAATGTACTCCTAAGTGTAATTAAATGGAAGTCTGACACAAAATATTGAGTGAAACCAACTGAAAATCTGAACCGCGAAAATGCCGAAACTCGGGGTTCCAAACACCGCTAATTAGTGTAGATATTAATTTATAGGTAATTAAGGGCCGGTTTATCAACGCTCAGTTAAATCTCTGACTAACTAACCACTGATTACAATTAGACAGAGGTTAAAATGTGTTGGACTTTCAGATATCGTTTATTAATCTTGAAATGACTGCTGACTAATTAATCAGAATTCACCACGGGAAAAATAGGGGTGCAAAATCGCAAAATATTCCCACGAAATTATTAGGTTGGTGCACTGCGCAGTATTTAGTTGTTTCCATAGCGACAGCCAGGCCTCAGCTTTCAGGCTCATTTTTCTTCCATAACATCTTTTTTTTTTTTTTTTTTTTTGCATCATTTTATCAATGGTGAATCCTTTCATTTGTGAATCGCTGAAGTTATCCGTTTTGTTTTTTTACACGAATGATGAAAGACGAGTTCCAGCTCTCAGTCTCAAATATAACTCATGATGTTCACTTCACTTTACTTTCCCAATAAACTGGCGTAGACAGAATTGCAAAGCCTCTCACCAGATTTTTGTTTTCTCCACCTCCGACTTTGAGGGGAGTTTTGTAAGTTGAAAAAGAAAAGAAAAAAAAAATTGTTAGCAGATCGTGGTAGAGGCATTTACAAGCACAATCAAGTAAGCCAAGAACATGGACTACAGCATGAATGAGCACCATTGCTGCACCGCAATGAATTGGAGGCCATGAATATTAAAGTAACCGAAAGGATTGGACATCCCGATTTCACGCAACAGGAAATCACTCTTGTAAGCTAGTAAAAACTATGAGCTTTACTAAAGTATTACAAATTGAGTCTAATAGAAGTTGCAATAACGTCAACAAAATTAACTTAGAAGGATCACCTGTATGTAAACAATTATTCAGACAACCGCGCTCATACCTCATATTGTTGGCCACACACTGCCCTGGGTTAGCATAATACGGTTAGGTAAATCGAGAGCTTTCCTTCGCCTGGCCACCGATCTTTGTACGATGATACAGGCCTATGATACAGTTTCGTAGCAACGATTTGGTTTTAAGCGATAATCACAAGAAAATTCTGTTCTCAAATGCTATCCTTCAGGGTTCATCAAAATTGATACACTAGACCTCATTTGTAATTTATGACCCAAGTTTCATCTACTTTGGTCCAGTGTTTTTGAAGAAACAGATTATTTAATACTACATATCTTGAATTGTAATACAACCAATTTTGTGGGTGGAGGGGGCTTAAAAACTTTTTTTCTTGTTCTATTACCAAGGTTCATTATTGAAAATTTCCACTCCCCCCCCCCCCCTTTCAACAAATAGTTTTGAGGAATAATGTTCAAAACAATAATTTTAATTGTACTTTAAATTCAATTTAATTGTAACAGTTTCAATGATTTCAATAAGCTCTTGTAATAAAGTACCCAAATACCCACGGCTTCATTTTGACGTTTTCACGAAGTGATTTCTAACGTGGAAACTAATCACAATACTACATCCATTAATAACATTAATAAATATGAAATGGCGACATAAATACCAAGAACAGGTACGAAAGAAATGCGTGATAAATCGAGAGCTTTCCAACGAATGGCGGACGATTTCCGTCCGTTGAAAACATAAGAATTTTCATTTCCCCTGAAACTGCTTGGTTGTACGTGAAAAGCTTCAGTAATCGATCGTAACGCTTTTGTATAACGCATCGCTTTTCGAGCACTAAATGTCACGTAACGGTAATTTTGTCTCATTTTGGCCGGGTTATGATGGCAAAAACATGTTCCATGTTAAAAAGTGCGAGTATGTGTGTGCGTGATTCCATACTATAACACCCCCTAGGATTGAGTGAGAAAAAAATTCCGTTTTAGCGCCAAAAAATCAGCTTTTCACTGGAAGCATGAGTTTGTTTGCCAAATTTTCGGTAAAGTTTATTAGTACCATTGCCAAGGCATGGAGTAGTATACAGTTCAGTTTTTGTTCACAAGTAGTACAAACTTATTAGAAATTTGGACAGAGTTGGATATTGTATATGCTGTACTGTTAGCTCGAGGGCTTTCTACATACTCTACTACGTACTGTATGTAGAAAGCTCTCGAACTAACAATACAGCATATATAATATCCAACTTTGTCCAAATTTCTAATAAATTTATGCTACTTGTGAACAAAAACTGAACTGTATACTTCTCCATGCCTTGTCAATGGTAAAAACTTTACCAAAAATTTGGCAAGTCAAAATCTTATGACTGATCCTCAAGAAAACCATACATATACATATATAAAATTAGACTTAGATATGATTAGCCCCATCGTCAGATCCAGGCAGATGTAGAGCAGTTTCGCCTTTCCACGAGTTTTTGGACCCGCTGGAACCATCATCGTTATCCTCCCCGCATAATCTCCACAAGGGGGTTTCGGATGAAGATGAGGGAACGTGATCGAACAGGACCTCTCCCGGCAAAAGATCCTTCTTTCATAATGACAAGTGTGAGCAAGAAAGTGAAAATGCAATTATGGGCAGGGAAGGAAACTTTCACTCGGAGCTGGCAAAAGTGCATTGCACTCGTTGGCCGCTCTTACCGCTGCGTCCCCTCCTGCCGGGGTCCTCCAGCGTGCAAAACTGCAGTTGTTTTCTCTAGTCGAGATCGTAACAAAGCGAGTTTTTTTTCTTTCCCGAGGCGGAATAAATTGAGTCTTCCCTTATTGTTACACTTAAGGAAATACAATTCCTGTCTGTAAAAGAGCTCATCTAGTTTCGAAGTTTCAAAGTATCTCCATAAGTAGTTAGCATCTGTATTCAGCCTGCAAAACTTTACATAAGAAGGAACTAATAATATTAAAACGTTTCTTCATTTGGACAATTCAAATTATTAGAAAACTTATAAAACTCCGGTACTTAATTGGTTTCTTTATTGTTCTCCAACGTTTCTCGCCAGGAACTGGGACTTCTTCAAGAGGATACAAAAAAGGATATTTCAAATAAAAAATTTAAAAAGTTAATTTATGCAGCATGATCTTATGAGACAATTTTCGCAAATTATCGTACTATATGATGTTAAATTGTTTTGAAATTTGAGCAATTCGAGTACAAAGAAATTGTTAACCACCAATTTCATGCAAATAAACTCATTCTAAATCATATTCTACTACTCAAAACAGATTTTGGATAGTCAACAATTTTTCAGTTTTTTAATCGATTTATCAGCAAATATTAATGAAATTCAAGTACATATTTTAAGTATAATTTTGTGAAAAAATTTTTTAATGTTTTAGTTCATCGTCGATAAATTGCTTTCGACAAAAATTCCGTTAATAATATAAATTTAACGATTTTTAGACGTTTTCAGTAATTTTTAGTGATTTTTTTAACACATTTTTTTGAATTTAACCAATTAATGTGTTCAAAAAGTGCTGGCCAACGAACTCTTCCTTTCCTTTGGAACGCTTGTTTTTGGGCGCTAGAACAGAATTTTTATCTCAATCCTAAGGAGAGTCAACGTCTGGAAAGACACAGACACACACACACACACAGATATATATATATATATACGAAAAAGCGTTAAACTCTAGGATTCGTTTCAAAATGTCTCAAAACGGATTTCAGTGAAGACATTTTTCGGAAATTTTGACTTTAACATTTTTGGAGCCATTGCAGTAGCTTCATTTTCTACGAAAATTTGCAAATGATTAAGTATCTAACAATATAATCATTACATTGCATTCAAGTCCAGTCATTTACGAAAATTTATATATTTTTTAAAGGGGGGAGGATCAGCTGTTACGACCTAGGATGAAGAGAATTGGCTGTGAGAGCTTGAAGACTCGGACGGTGCCCTCTTGTTCCGCAATGGAGTTTTAGTGAGAGTCGACTGTTTTTTATTTTTGCCCATTTGCGTGTAGTACCTTTAAAGACAATTAAGAGTATACTAGAAAATTTAGAGTAATAGGAAACCACAAGCGTTTGTTCTGAATTCATCATCATATGAATAGGGAAAAATGGGGTAATACCGCCACCTTATGCACATTTGTCTATCAAAGCCCAGGTTTGTCAGAGCTTCAGATTTTGAAGCAAATTGTAAAAAAAAAAAAAACCATCTCCAGTAGTGAATTGCAACGTTTTTGCTGGTTGTGTAGCAACTTTATATTAGTAAACAGCAATTTACGAGACCCTTGTAAATGGAGGTATTACCCCAGCTAACTTGGGAAATACTGCTATGGGGTTAGGGTAATACCCCCATATTAAAACAAGAAGGAAATGAACAGTCTCACCAAAACATCGGAATTGCGATTTATTGCATTTCAAAAACTCTTCCTGGGTAGTTTATAACCATATTGGGAACTAAGTTGACAAGAAAAAGATTCACTAAAGGTTTACAAACAATTTCCACATCAGAATGGTAAAATTGGAACAAAATAAATATTGGTAAAATAATGTTGGTTCCTCACAGGAACTGAATTATTAGAGAGTTCCTAGTAGATCTGTAAAACGCGTTACAACTAGATCTGTTAAGGACTTGACGTGACTTTAAAGTGCGGTTCAGTTTCTCATTACCGCACGCCGTATTGAGACTGACGGATCTCTAGGAACTCTCTATTGACAACGCATTGGGCAATACCGCCATGGCGGAATTACCCTGGATTCGGTGCGGCGGAATTACCCTGGATTCGGTGCGGCGATATTGTTTATCACAGTACTGTGATAAACAGTAATCAGTTTTTGTAAAAAATCATGAAGTAATGGGTGGAAATTGAAGCTAAATGACTTTTCTACGTCGTAATGCTCAACAATTTACATAAACGTATGAAAAACTATTGCTTATCAAGAAAACTTGACAACAGTAAATTTAGAACGCCAAGCTTCAAGAACTGTGAACTCGCTTATCTTTGCTGAAAATGATTGAATGACCCCAAACCCACTTTTCCAACATTACTGCTGATCTGAAGATCATACGATATTTGGCTACAAGATTTGTCACTCAGGTGGTTAAATAATTACATGGGGTAGCAGTATTCCCCGGGTGGTATTCCCCACTCTCCCCTACCCGCAGAAAATCATTTTCGTCATCCTGGCAAAACATGAGTCCATTTGATATTCAAATAACTTGTTATAATAAATTCTTCAAAATCAATTTATAATAAAACAGTTGACAATGTTGACAATAACGAGTCTCCTCTTAGGTACATTCTGGTTATAAAACATTTTAAACACCAAATTCACCCTTTTACAAACTAGATTCACCCACTTTAAGCAATACGATGAGTTCGTTGAAGTGCAATGAAATAGGTAGGAGTAAGGATTAAGTCGCAATTCTTCTTAGTGTATTCTTACCAGTGTACTTATCTCTGTAATAAGATATTCCTTCTGTGTGTGGAGGATAATTTTGGTCGAGATTCGTCAGTTGTTGAAGTGAACATTATATTTTTGTGGTCAACTACTACATATATATGGGTGACTATCTTTCAGCTCGCTCGTATCGAATTCATCAGTATTTTCTTTGATGATTTGGTAAGGGTTAATCGAAGTATCAATAAAGTAGCAATCTGTATCGATGTAATACAGATTGAGATCAGGTTCATATTCAAGGAGGTTGTTGTAGAAGAAATCATACATTAAATGTTTGGATAAATCTAAGACAGAAAATCCTAGGTATAAAGGTTGGTTAAATTTTATCGTGTTAAGAGCGACATAATATGGCAAGCGACAAAATCTTCATCGAAAATTGTGAATCTTGACAATGTAGGTTTTTTTCGCTAATTAGTTTGCTCTTTTTTCATCACAGAGTCTAATATTGACGCTTCCTAATACCATGACGATATATATATATATATATATATATATATATATTATATATATATATATATATATATATATATATATATATATATATATTGGAGAACCAGCTCCAAGCGAAGGATTGCACCCTTGTAGGAAGCGCCGCTGCTAAGTTTGCCAAGTAGTTATTGAGGAGGAAGTTTTCAAGTCTCCGAACAATCCCAACTCATACGCATGCAAAGGATCAGCAGAATGCTAGACACCTAAGTGTGTGTATGAGTTGGTTCGTAAAGAGTGTCCTGCCTTTTACGTGGGGAAAGCAGAAACTCCACTCAACTTGCGGATGAACGACCATCAAGCATCCGTGGTTCGGTCTGACGATGATCTTCCTGTAAGCCGACATGCCATTGCCCATAACTAAACCTTTGGTGATAGTTTTGGCGCCCTCAAAGAAAATGAGACCCAACGGCAACAAGCTTCACCAATCAGAAATATATATACATATGGAAAATCTTTAAACTCTAGGATTCGTCTCAGAATGTCTCAAAACGGATTTCAATGAGGAAATTTGTCGAAAATTTTGATTTTAAATTTTTGGAGCCATTGTGATCCAATCTATATATACAAAAATCAATTGCTGTTCGTTAGTCTCGCTGAAACTCGAGAACGGCTGGACTGATTTGGCTAATTTTGGCCTGAAATTATTTTTGGAAGTCCAAAGAAGGTTTAAAAGGTTTAAAATTTCAAATCTGCCCCATAGGGGGTGTTTTAGGGGAGGAGGGGGGATGGGGTTTCTTTGTCATCACTGAACAAACTGGGGATTTGATTGTCGAGTATGTTTAGATTCCTCCAATTCAAGTCAAAGACTACTTTTTCAAATGTTTGAAATCTGACCTACAATGGAGAAGGGGGTGGGGGAGTTAAAGCGTTTGGAACGTCACTAAACGAACTGGGGATCTGAGTGGGCGAATCTATCAGATTTACTTTAACTTGGGTCACAGGCTATTTGATAATGTTCAAGTCAACCTGTGCAACGCACGGGTAAACCAGCTAGTTTTTTAATAAAATTCGATAAAAGCCCATAGGCTGTAGGTGTTAGGTGCTTACGATCCTCCAGGCCTAAATAAATTTTAAATTACATTAAGTAATACATATTCAGGTACCTTGTATATAAGTAATTTCACCTACTTTGCCGTATTCGATGCATTCAGTTCTTTTTCTTTGCCCTCCAACGCATTTCTCGCATTGCTTAAAGAGGGTGAATCTGATTTGTGAAAGGGTGAAATTGGTTTGTAAAAGGATGAATTTGATTGTAAAAGGGTGAATCTGAATTGTAAAAGAGTAAATTTGACTTGAAAACGCTATATAACTATTTTGATGACATAATAAATGTTTATGACGAAGAGTAGGTATACAATTACCGAGCCCTCACCTCTTCCTATCGTGCTCTGCCATCCTAACGTATTTCAATTTTTCAGTCGGAGACAACCCAGCCCACATCTTTCCAAGAACACTGACTACTTCTGTAATCTGCATATTTGGATTTTCTTTCATCACCTGAAAGTATGGATCATAATTTGAGCAGCTAATAACCATGAAGAAGCGCGATTCGTTCTGTTTTTGCTCAATTCGGAGCAAAGATATCGCTGGTCATTAGGTATTGATGGAACCATCAAACCCATATACTATACCTACTTGACTACATGTGAACTCTTACCTATCCTAGTGACAACTAACCATAGTACACTTTGTGACCACTAGGGTCGTAGGGTACACCCTCACAGGGTGGCCTCTTATTGGCTCACCCTCCGATTGGGCACTAAAAATCTACCTGTCCTCCACCTTCTACCTTCTGAGGAATAAAGGCCTGTTTGAACACTTGCCGGCTCCTATGAAATCACTTCCAAGTAAGGCCTTCAAGAAGAATGTCAAGAATCTATTACTTACTTCATGCTGAACTTTATTTTGTGAACGACTTTTTTTAAATGTCCTTTTAAGGCAATATCTTCGATGATCGTTATAACTACCATATCATGATTCAACTTATTTATTTATTGTGTAAAGTCTATGTTTTTCTTGTAGCCAATGTAGATTTTCTTCTCAGCAGCCGAGGAATTTTATAAAAGTACTCGTGCTAGCTTTTTATTTATTTATTTATTTAGAAGAAGATACGGGACGAACCCAATTACAAGAGAGAGAAAAAAAAGAAAAGTGAACAGGTAGTACCTAAATTAATTATAAATATATGAAATGGAACCACACTAGAGAGTCACACTGATTGGCAAAATAAGTTATTTAGGGGTATCCAAGCAGAGGTGGAGGAAAAGTTGAGATTTGATGGTTGAGATGGGCGAAGAAAGAATGTCGATGAAGGGAGGTGATGATGAGAGGAGGTTCGCTTGGCGAGGAAGGCGGCTCAGTGGGCGGTGATATAAGTAATTTGTGGAAGAAAAGGGGATGGCAAAAGGCGTGACAGAACGGGAAGAGAGGCGAGGTACGAGAAAGCCAACCCGAGCCAAGAGATCAGGGGCATCAATCCGACCCGACAGCAAACCATGAAGGAATGTAATATCCGCACACAGGCGACGGTCACGTGGAGACATCAAGCTGAAGCGACGAGCGAGTAGTTGGTAGTCCAAATTCTCACGAGGAATGGAGAGCTTATATGCCAGGTAACGGAGGAAAGCCCTGAAGACGCGTTCGATTTGCACAATATGGGACTCATAATATGGACTCCAAATCACTGATGCATACTCCAGAGTTGGCTGCACGAGAGTCTTATAGAGTGTCACAAGAGCTGGTGCCTCAGAGAACTCTCTGGTATTCCGTTTCAGAAAACCAAGTGTGCGCATTCCACGGGACGCCACCTCAGCTATGTGGTCGGAGAAGGAAAGCTGGGAATCTAAGTGAACGCCAAGGTCCACAATATCAGCCCTACGAGGAATTGTTACACCGTTGATTGAGTAGGGGTGGATGACTGGAGAGTGGGAACGATAGAAGGAAATGACTGCACATTTAGATGGGTTCAGGGCTAGTCCGATAATGTCACACCATTGAGAGAGGGCATCCAGGTTTAGTTGGAGAAGTTGGCAGTCTGAGGGGTCACGGAAGGAGATGAAGAGCTTCAGGTCGTCAGCATATATCAAGAACTGCGTATGGTGCAGGAAGGAAATAACGCCATTAATCACCAGATTGAAGAGAAGGGGACCAAGATGCGAGCCCTGAGGAACCCCCGATGTGGCAGGAAAGGAGTGAGAAACAACACCACTTACACGCACTAAAAGCTGCCGAGCAGCAAGGTAGCTAGCAATCCATGCATGAAGTGGTCCAAAGACACCAAGCGATGAGAGCACATCAAGGATCACACTATGAGGCAGCTTGTCGAATGCTTTAGAGAAATCGGTCGTAACCAGGTCCACCTGATGACCCGCCCCAACAGCGCAAAGTGCGTAATCCTGAAAAGTTGCTAGGTTTGTCACTGTAGAACGCCCCCTGACAAAGCCGTGCTGCTCAGGAGCTAAGCGCGAGCTGAAAATTGGCGAGAGTTGAGCCACAACCAGCTTCTCAAGTAGTTTGGGAATAGTTGATAAGGAGCAGACTGGACGGTAGTTACTAATGTCGTTCTTATCACCCCTCTTGAAAATCGGAGTAATGTAGGACAGCTTCCATTGAGCAGGGAAGAGGCCAGAAGAAAGAGAAGCATTAAACAGGTGAGTCAGAGGATGGGCCAAGCTACGCGCACAAGCGCGAAGAAGAATTGGAGGGATACCATCAGGGCCCATACCCTTTGAAACATCCAGGCCACGCAGGGCACCATCAACGTCTACCTCCGTCACAGCAACGGATTATATAGTTTCTCTGTGATATAATTGTTGATAATATTATTGTTGACCATTGGATATATTATTCTTCTCATTATATTTTGTTGTTAATTGTATGAATGAATGTTTGTGTGCGTGTAATTTATAGATTGACTGGCTGGTACATTTTATTCATTTAGTTTCGGCCTGGGGGTCCCGGTTGGCCTGGGGGCGGTCTCGCCTGGGATTTGGTCTTTACTCGATTAATTAGTCGTGTTTAGGGGTGCTCACCTAGCAAGGGGTGGGCACCCTCGGGAGGCCGCCATGGTGGGTCGGGTCCGGGCTTGGCCGGGACGCCCTGGCCGAGCCGCCCTATGAGCGGGTGTTTGAGTCTGCTGGCCCTCTCAATCACTTGTTGGATGCAGGAGGAACGTTACGTTTGATCAACGGATGGGTTTTTTGTAGTCATGTTGACTGTATCTCTTTGACAATTGTCACACATATTATGTTTTTGACAAATAAATAAATATACTGATTATACTGATAAATAGGGCATACCTAGCCCCATGCAATCATTCTGGAATAAAGTTCGCTACGTGTTATATACTACAAGTTTCTTTCATTTACCTCAGGTACCTAATCATGAAATATACTGTGAACTTTGTCGGATTGATCTGGTGGAGTCTATGGCGTCTACAAGGAAAAGTGATCATCGATGCAACATTGACCATTGACCATCGATGTGGGTAAATGTTGGTAATCTCGCCATCGATGTTTTTCAACATCGATGTATTGAAAGTAAAAAATCGATGTTGTAAAAAAATTGTAGTAAATTAGAACATTGATTATCTAAAGATATTCATCAAAAACAAATATCTCTCAAAAATCAAATTAGGCTATGCCCCTATATGCATGGTATATTAAAAAGTTTCAAAAAAATTTTAAATTATTGGTTAACCCAGCAGAAATTTAAATTTAAACTAAAACAAGTTGATGCAAAAACATCTTTGTTTTCCTTCTAAAAAGAAGTTGAAGAATACTAATGGAAGAAGTTGGATTTGGAATTTTTTTTATCAAACCCCCTAATTTTATCCCCCCCCAAACCTATCTAGATATAACCTAGATTTTTAAGTTTTCACCCTAAAATTTAAACTTTTATTGGGCAAGTGGGAAAAAATCGGTGAGGCCAACATCTATGACTTACCATCGATGTTCAATAGTATCGTTGCTATCAACATCGATGTTCGATAATATCGTTGCTATCAACATCGATGGAAAAACATCAAACATCGGCAATGAAACATCGATGTTTCAAAACATCGATGTCGATGTCCGATCTCTACCCTTAATTCTTTGGAGGTGTGTATATTGGAAAGTGGTCTGAAACTAGATCAGAAAATAGCTTTATTTATAACCAACAAGTACTGAATAAACACAACCTGGCAAAACAATGATTTTGTATAACCCAAGATCAAATGGAAAACCTAAACTGCTTACTTATCCCTGATGAGGCCTGTTGCAGGCGAAATGACTTGGATGTACCAATGGTGAGCTATTATAGCCTACCACAAATCTATCTCTTCAAACCACCCCTACCATAGATGGATGGCAACACACCGATCATATTGTTTATGAAGTTGTGTTTACCTACAAATAATAAAGGCCTTTAAATAAATAATTCTAAAAAACTTTTTTTACGTGCCAAAAAACTCCTGTTTTGTGGTTGTTTAGCATTCTGAAATTACATTTACGATAGATACTTAGTTGCAGCGATTTATCTGAATCGTGAGGCGTAACTTTCTATATTACCATTCTATTACAGTAATTCGATTACAATAATTACATGACACCTACGTTTGCCCTTTTCTCCATTATGAAGAATATGAAGGCCGAGCGTGGTTTCTTTATAGGTTTTCTCTCCTGAATCATGGTTGGAGTGTTACTTGGCGTCTGCGCTTCAAACTTGGTCCTTTCCTATTAAAATTCAAAATACTAATTTATCTTATAACTAATTCAAATAATTAGGTAATTTATAAACATAACAGATCAGAGGCCAATAATACGTTTCGTTCCTTATAATTCTGGTAATCTGGTGTACATAAAACAGGTCTGCCAAACTGAAGGAGTCGATTCTACAACCATTTTGTAAGTTTTTGTAAGTTGTGTGTGATTTGTGAAATTCATTGTGTGTTTTATTTTATTGTTGTTTCCAATATTTATAAGGTAAAGAGAATAAGCTGAATGAACAACTACCTAATGTTACATTAATTTGTAATTTATAAAATATTTGAAATTTCCACTAACGCTGTAATACTGAATAGATCATCATTAATTGTGAGAAAATCATGTAACTGGACTTCATGATCAATTTCTAAATTTTGTATACCTACAGTTGATTCAACTGGGTATTGAAAACACTGCGTTAATGATGTTTTAAATACACACATGTTCAAATACATTAAATAAATAAATAAATACTGTACGATTATGTTGCAAATAGTCAATTTTACTTACCACAGCAGCCTTTTCTTGCCAGACCTTCTTCCCGTCGTCATCCATGCTGTTCCACCTATTGGAAATTTCTTTGGCGAAATCGACGAATGGGACGTTCATATTTCGGGCCTTCCACTGCTCTCTTGTGAACAGCAAGTACGGATTTCGAATCCTGGATTTTTTATTCTTCTTATTCTTCTCCATTGATGCGAGCACTGGGAATTTGTTTAAAAGCACTATACTACCAGTAAATATAAATATGAAGATTTGGTTGAAGGGTCAAATTTCCTAGATGCCACATGACTAACCGTATGACTAAACCATGTGAAAATTCATTAATAAACACCACAGGATCTTGTTTCGCATACGATTTCATAACCTCTAGAATAATACCGCGAGTTATTAAACAATGTTTGATTTTAGATAAATTAATGAATGAAGCCAATATAATACTGATAGGTCCGCTTACCAGGTTTCTTGCGATGCACAGTGTTTCGACTAAGTGTTTCATGTTGAAAAAAAGTCAATATATGAGTTTTTGAAGAATAATAAAGATGCAGTCATGCAGCATGATCGTATGAGCGAATTTTCGTAAATAATCTTTTTTTTTAAGGTTCAAGCCGCACCTCAACCAGAAGGGTCATTAGCGGCATTGAACAAGGTGTCTAAAGGGACACTGGAAGTGGCAAGATTCTAAGGGGAGCCATGTTGCTACTTAGGGGTCCGGACACGGCAGATTAGCAGAAATTTCACTGTTTAAACCTAAATTTCCATATTTTATTATAAATATATGTGTATGTTTTAGCTATTGCCATTTGTAGAGAAAAATCGACAGCTTATGGAGAAATTGGTTTTGAAGCCCAAATCTTAAATGGGAATTCGGAATCCTCTCCGGACAACTATTGGCCCTTTCTGGGAAAATGACCCATATAAATATATCACAGATCCAGGGCCACAACATCTCCAAGTCGGGCCCGGGACCAGATTCTGGTGGATGGCTGAAGATTCAAGATGGCTGAAGGAATTAATTGAAACAATGATTATGTTTGAAAGAATACATTTATAAATTTTGGAAAAAATAAAAATCAACAAAAATATAATTGTTTCATTACAGTTTATCTACTTGTAACGAAGCTATGCAGTAAAGAATTAGATTTATAACAACAAGAAATACAAGAATTATTTAGTGAAAAACTATAAAAAATATGAATTAGTAAAATGAGAAATTTGTTTTGTTGAGTTATAATAGCATTCTGTAATAAGAATTATAATTGTGGAAAACTTTTTGAATATAGAAAACTGTAATAGGCTATAATTTCATGTTTTATAAAATGAAACATTTTAAAACTAATAAAGTGAAGTGAAGAAAAGTGTATTTGCATTTGAAAAATACAAGACAAAACACTTGAAACTTTCGTGCCTCTTTAAAAGAAAATTCTTTAATAACCTTAGAAAAGTCTAGTTTGGAAGCTAACTTGTGCTTAATGCTGAGAATGGCAAGGGAATTCAACCTTTCTTGGCCCATGGATGTTCTCTCCCAAGTATTCAGTCGAGTGCCTATTGGTAAAGACGGTAAAGGGTAAAGAGTAATATTTTGGGCCATCGCAATCATCGCAACTGTTTAGGAGAAACAGTCTGGTGTAGTAAATCAAATATTATAATCTGATCAGGGCCCATCAAGTGTAATACACTCTGTTTTATGTAGGCATAAAAATTCTAAAATACTTTATTTACTAAATACAGGACCGGACCGGGCCCCCCCTGGGCCTGGGCCCGGGGCAACAGTACCCACTTGCCCCCCCCCCCCCCCCCCCCCATGTGGCGGCCCTGCACAGATCAGATATCACAGTTCGTAGTAGAGCTCAGCGGCTCCCAGGTACAACAACAGGGATCGGACCTTGTCTGGTCCGGATAGAACGTCAACCCACTGAGGGGGCTGATGCTGGACTCGGAGGTCCACAAAAGCTGGGCGGTCCTCCAGAAATCGTATTATATTCTGTCATAAAACATATTGTTTTAGAATACATTGTTTTGAGATTAGTTGAAGAACTGTTTGGAAATTCGAGCATTTTTAGTGCATATAACATAGTTAACAGAGCATAATACAGTTAACTACTAATTTTATGGCAGCAAAGCTCTTTAAAAATTATATTCTGCTATTCAAAGAAGATTTGGAAATTGAAGCTGTTTATGGGAGTTTTTTAAAATTGATTTTTCAGCAAATATTAATGAAATTTGCGTTCGATTTTTAGCATAATTTTGTGCGTAAATTTTATAGTGTTTAATTTCGTTGTTGATCAACTTTTTTGGCTAAAATTCTCATAAAAATGTAAATTTAACAATTTTTAGACATTTTAAGTGATTTTTCAAGTACATTTTTTGAAATTTGACCAATTTACTGTCTCGAAAAGTGTTGGCCAACGAACTCATCCTTTCGATTGGAAAGCTTAATTTTTTTGGCGCTAGAAAGGAATTTTTATCTCAATCCTAAGGAGAGTTATCGTCTGGAATAACAAATATATGTATATTGATATATATAAATACATATACATATATATGTCGCAGCCCTATCCTGAAATCAGCCTTTTTACAATACGCCGCCTTTTTGTAATAAAACCGTAAAAATGACAATCAGCCTGGTATTTTTTAGCCTTTTCGTAAAGAAGCTGGAAGAGCTCAGCTTTTTGCAAACCAACCTATTCTATTTAACAAAAAGGGTGAGCGTGATCCACCTCAGTTTGGTGGTCTGGATGCTCGCAAGCTCGCATCTCAAAAATACATAACATCAAGTAGTCAATCCCTTAGTAAAAATTCAGATTAGTTAGACATGTAGGTCAGAATGATGTGTATAGTTGTTATTCCAACGTTTTTATTACGAAAAGGCGGCGTATTGTGAAAAGTTTCAATCACGCAGCATGATCGTATGAGCAAATTTTGGTAAGGTATCATATTATAAGTATTGAAATTTGAGCTTCTTGATTGCAAAGAGAATTTTAACAATTATTTTTAGGAAAAAAAACTTATTCTAAATAATAATCTGCTATTAAAAAAGTGCTTTTGGATTTTTCGCTTTTTTTGAAGATTTTATCGATTGTATAGCAAATTTAAATGAAATTTAAATACATTTTTCTACATGATTTTGTACATAGATTTTTTAATGTTCCATTTTATATTTGATAAACTTTATATGAACAATATTCTCTTTAAAAATATGAATTTAACAATTTTTTTAGCCAATTTCAGTGATTTTTTTCAGCACATTTTTTGAAATTTTACCAATTTAAACAGTTGAAGCCTTTTTAAGCTTGATTTCTTGGCTCAAGAACAGGATTTTTAGCTCAATCCTAAGGAGAGGTATCGTCTGGAATGACACATATATATATATATAGATTCATAAGTATTTATATACATATGAAAAAGCGCAAACTTTAGGACTCGTTTCAGAATGCCTCAAAACGGATTTCAATGAGGAAATTTTTCAAAAATTTTGATTTTGAAATTTTCCGAGCCATTGCAATAGCTTCATTTTGTACGAACATTCGCTAAAAGATTGAATTTGACTGGGAAATCCTGAAGATACTTGAAACGTTTCGTGTTTTGTACATAGCATCAATTATTATTGTCTGTCTAACTCGTTGAGCGGTATATTTATTGTGACAGCTTGAGGAACAGCCGATGACAGCTTGCCGAAGTTATATTCAAGGAAGACGTCAAATCATCTTTTCTAGGTGCCAGAAGAAGAAGAAAAAGAAGGTTTTTCTAGCTCTTCCTAGAGTCTGGGAGGTTTCTCGAGGTCTCGCTCGGCAAACACGTTCGCTGGGGACCCCTGAGGCCGCTGGTTTCTGCATTCACTTCCTGGGGAGGCCGACGAGGCAAGGACGACCCGACCAACAACTGCATCGTAACGACACCTGAGCAACTCGCGACTACAAAAATGAGTCACCCTCGTAGGCTGAGACTCGAGAGGCTCTCCGTAAGAAACAAGTTGAAAAATAGAGTTTTTGTTCTTCCCGTACAATTTTCCCCCGTTATGCGTAAAGCAGCGTCTAGGGCAAGCAACTGCCGATGCTAGCTTCGCGTATTTCTACACGTATGTTAACGAATAACCAAACGCTATCATCACTCTAAATAGAGAGTTTTTGTTCTTCCCATCATTTTCTACCCGTATACGCAAAAATAATGAAACACCAACTGCGCATCTTTGCGTCAACGCGAAGAACTACGCGTGTACGGAAAAGATGCCTATCTACGCTTTGGCGGGAAAAATGCTTTCGTTGAAATCCCGTCCTACTTGTAGTCATCATAACTTGACACAAAGGTGACCACAATTTTAAGAATAGAGTTTTGGATCTCCCTCTGACTGCCTTCTAACCTAACTTTTCTCATTTCAAGTAAAATATATGATGAATATAATTGTACTATTAAATCTAATTCTGTTAATCACGTGAACGAAGTACCTACCTACATAGTCCAACAGCCAGATATCCTGTTCACCTACTTGGGAGTGAATGCAGTTGTCGATTTACTCATCATTGTGTTTAAATAATACGATTTTGTATAAGATCTGTTGTCAGTTCAATAACTCGGTACCCACTCAGATCATGGAACCGACGATTTGATAAAGCAATGAAGGCATTCAAAACGAAGTATTCCACGAGGCCTGAGTAAGTAAACTTGATGTAGATAGATGACAATTGAATGATGAGACAAAATATGAAAAAAGATGTAATTGCGGCTCTCACGGATGGTCACCCATCGAAGTACTAACCAAGCCCGACGTTGCTCAACTAAGGTGAATCAGACGAGTACCAATGTATTCAATGACATAAGGGCATTGGTGGATAGTATTTTTTTTTTTTAGGTCGTAGGTCTGTACTCGAACCTAGCTATTCAAATTCAAAACCTGTGAAGAGAGCTGATGAAGCAGCGTGTAAATGTAAAATGAATTCATTCATCTTCAACTCAATCTCGAATTCAAGAGAATCGTTGACATTGAAACATTATAGAGACTTTAGCGTGACGATAGCGTTTGGTTATTCGTGTACATACGTGTAAAAATACGTGTAGAAATACGCGAAGAGCTAGCATTTGCAGTTGCTTGTTCTAGACACTGCTCTACGCGTTAACGGGGGAAAATCGTACGGGAATAACAAAAATTATCTAATGTCTCTTTAGTATTTCAATATCAACGGTTTTCTTGAATCAGAGATCGAGTGGAAGAAGATTGAATTCATTTTACTCTCTGCTTTATTAGCTATCTTCACAGGTATCGAGCTAGATCCGAGTAACTAATAGACCTACGACCTACGAAAATTGTATTCACCAACGCTCCTATCTCGTTGAATACATTGGTTCTCGTCTGATCACAGAAGCTAAGCAACGCCCGACTTGGTTAGAAGGTACTTGGATCGGTGTCGCAATTTCGTCTTTTTTTTTTTTTTTTACTCATCATTTAAGTTTCTATGAATCTACATCAAGTTTACTCTATCAGACCTCGTAGAATAGTTCATTTTGAGTGCCTTCCCTATTTTAACAAATATTCGTTTCCATAATCTGAGATGAGAAATTTATCACGCTTTCCAACTGTATAATCAAATTTGAATTTACTCAGGTAATTAAGGGAGTTATGGCCGCTTTAGTGAGTTCAGGTTAAAATCGCTGAAATGATGATGATGAAATCTGTTAACACCTTGTATAGAAGCAGAACAGGAGGAGAAGACATGACTTCGGGCGGAGAGGACAGCAGGAGGACGATCAAAGGAGGGGGAGAGGATCGCAAGAGGACGAGAGGATCGCAAGAGGGCAGGAGGAGGATCGCATGAGGACGAGAGGAGCGGCAGGCGAGAGGCGGTCGCGAAGTGCCGCCGCCGTTGAAAGAGAAATCTCTGGCCGAAATGTCAGGTGACCGCGTCATCACGAAGGACCTTTTTTTTCGTCGACGCCATTTCGGTCATTTTCAAAGCTCCGCAGAGGAGGAAGTCATCATCTCGCTCCCTTCGTACCAGATTCGATTCTTCGAAAGTCCGCAATCGATTTAATTTCAGGGTTCGCCGATGGATCGTCAGCTTCAGAGCGAACTTTCCTGACGAATATCCAGGACTTCTTCAAGTAGCCAGTAAAATACCAAACTGATGAGGATTTTAAGGTAAACTTCCAACATAACAACCCTCCAGCATGTTTCAATGGCTCCAAAAGGGGTGTACTTTAGTGAGTTTATTTGAAACATTTGCCAAACAATAAATTGAAGAAAAAACACACTGCCAAGGAAATGGCACATGAGCTTCCTCGTGACCTTCACAGTACGTCACCATTAAATTCCAGAAAACTAGAAACGACAGGTTCTGGCATCAGGGAATTAATAAGGTGGGAAATTGGAAGCTGAATGGCACATATAATAAATGAGATTAATAAGGAAAATTTTGATTTTAATATGGGACCATCCAGGATGTAGTCCGCATGTTCCCTGAAAATTTCGTCTAAATCGGATCAAAACGGAAGGATAAATTCCCGGCATGATGGGCACAATCACTGGTAGTACCGTACGATTCGTATGGCACCTCAAGGGACTCTACGGAGATCATCTCTGAAAATTTGAACAAAATCCGATAAAATTAACTAAGCTGTGACCGTAACAAAAACATCATTTTCGCGCATGCGGCTAGCGTACCGCTGCTGATGATCGCGAAGAATGTGATACGGGACCTCAAGAAACCTTGCCGCATCATCCCTGAAAATCTGACCGAAATCCGTTCACAGTTGCCTGAGTTATGACCGAAACAAGAAAATTTTGTTTGCGCCTGCGCAGAAGCTACCGTTGAATCGATCATGATGAAGTTGATAGGGGACCATCTAGAGCTTAACAATCCCTGAAAATTTGGTTAAAATCTGATCAAAATTGTGGAAGTTATGGCTGTTACAAGGAAATGGGACGGACAGACAGACAGACACGGAACCAAATTTGTTCAGGAGGCTCTGAAATGCAAAATGCGAGTAGAAATTTTGATTTTGGAGGAAAAATTTTTTTTTC
The DNA here is from genome assembly GCA_030762985.1 of Adelphocoris suturalis. Taxonomy (NCBI): domain Eukaryota; kingdom Metazoa; phylum Arthropoda; class Insecta; order Hemiptera; family Miridae; genus Adelphocoris; species Adelphocoris suturalis. Next base: position 73,933,805 of record CM061041.1, on the reverse strand, counting down.
ATTTCGAAAGTGAAAACAAAGCTTCCGCTGCCTTGCAGTCTCGGAAGCAAAATCGCAACTTATAACTATTTCCTGTAATACAATACATAATTCCTGTCGTGTTAAAACATTAATAATCATTCAAATTTTAAAAAATAATATTTTTGACGAGTACTGATTTGTTTTGGTGGCGGAGGGTTTCTTCTTCAGGGGCCTCACCTTCAGAGTCCACCAAAACTTCTCCATTATCATTGTTTTCTCCACCATGTCTCTAGTTGCATCAGTGCGATACGGTCTTACTTTGCTTCCGAGTCTACTTAAAGGTAGTGGAAGCATTGTTTTTACTTTCGGGAGAGAAAAAAAATTGTTGGTCTCCAAAATCAAACTTTCCACTCGCATTTTACGTTTTTGACCATTCGAAACAACTTAGGTTCCCTGTCTGTCTGTGTGTGTGTCTTGTGTCCGCAAATCCTTGTAACAAGCTATTTTTCCTCAGTTTTCATCAATTTGGGTGGAATTTTCAGGGAATGTGCGGGCTAGGGGGTAGGCGGTCCTTTATCAATTCCATTGTTTTTGACTCAATACCTCACTTTTCGCAAGCGCAAACGTAAATTCTACTAAGCATCATTTTCTCACGCCCTAGTCGTTTGATCACGCTCAAATTTGGACGATAGTTGAGAGATGACAATTTGAACATTTTACGGTAAGTACTTTTCCGTTATCCCCCCCCCCCCCCCCCCGTCAATTTGTGACAATTTCAAGCTGTGGGAAGAAATTAAATTATTAAAAAAAAAGGGGGGGGGGGGGGGAAGAATTACCGTGTTTTCAGAAGTTGCCGATGTCGGTGAGGATTTGTTGAAACAAATTGGCGTGGTTGTGGCTTGATCGCCTCCTCATGAATTCGCACAAATAGATCAGACTGCTGTGTGTAGGTTGGTGGTCTGGATGCTCGCATCTAAAAATTATATAACATCAAGTAGTCAATCCCTTAAAATCCTTGACCTCCAGCCAAAAGACATATCCATGTCAAAAGTTTACGAAAAAATTTCACTATAACCTCATATGAATGTGCTGCGGGAAACTACCCGTCCTCGCACCCACAGTCAAGTGACAATGAAAGGAGCATTGCATTTTGTGTGGATAATCAAATTTATCAGGTTTTTAATGGAATTTTAGGTACTTATAAATCAAGCATTTTAATTTCTCCCTTGATGGGAAAAACAAAAGATCATGGATATGTCTAGTGCCTACTGCTTACCAGCCTACGTAGACCAACCATGTAGTGCTTCAAAGAATTCCATTATGGTTACATATTAGTTTTTAACTCAGAGTAATAAATCATAACAGTCATAGAGTCAAGTCGTGGTAAAATGAGAGCATTCCAAAAAGTGGCGAACGATTTTCCTAGTATAAAAACTTTGGGAGTTACACTTCCCTAGTAACGCCTTGGTTGTGCGTGAAAATCAATAGAAAATGTGCCGGTCGGGAAAAAAAGTGTCGGTCGGGAAAACAAATTGACTGTGAGGGGGGCCAAAAGGTATAACCATGAAAAGTACCCATTTTGCACCAATTTCATCATGATGTCTATCATTAGTAGCTACTGCGCATGCGCCATTATGAAATCCCTGTAACATAGCTTATTCTAAGTAAGAAGGAATGCGGATGTTGAAGACATTCCGATCTGGATGTATAACGAGTACCCATTTTACATCAATTTCATCATGGTCCTATCATTAGTAGTACTGCGCATGCGCCATTATGAAATCCTTGTAACGAGCTCATTTTCTACAGTTTCAATCCGATCGGGATGGAATTTTCTAGGAATGTGCGGGTTAGGTTGTAAGTGGTCCCCTATTAGTTTCATTGTTGCCAAATCAATACTTCATTCTGCGCATGCACAAACGTAAATTCCTTTATGCTCCATTTTTTCACACTCTGGTCGTTCGATTTCACTTAAATTTGGTTGATAGTTGGAAAAGGATGGCTTTATTACCTCATATCAATTTCAAAACGATAGTATCATTAATAGCAACTGCGCATGCGCCAATGTGAAACACTTGTAATTACCTTAATTTTCACAGCTTTCATCTGATTTTGATTAAATTTTCAGCGAATCCTCCCGTCCCGTACCTATTTCAATGTTCTCAACTCATCAGTTCATTCTACGCTTGCATAAACGTAAATTACATTGAGTATGATTTTTCGTTGCTTAATTAACCAATTATGACATTTCACGCAACCTCTTGATTTACCCTTTTCCACTTTGGAATTTTTCAAGATCATTTAAAACTTTTCAATGATCTATACATTCATGATAGGTAAACAAAGAAGCTATGTGCAACATTTTTTTTTTTTTTTTTTTTTTCTCACTTTTAAGATTTGTTTTGCGATTTCAACCTAAACTCTCTAAAACCTAAAACGGCCATAACTCCCTTAATTACCTCAGAAAACTCATTTGATTATACCGATGGAAAGAGTGACACATTTCTCATCTCACTAATGCACCTTAAAAGTTTTTTAAGATGGTTCAATTGGTGAAAAAATCAACCTGAAAAGTAAATTTTGTCAAACCTTTAGAGTGACCCTTTTTTCATACGAGTAGATCTCATTATAATCTACATTTTAAATTTAGCCTGTAGTCCTAAAATTTGCATCAAGATCTCACCTTTCCAATGGTGTAGTAAATTTTACTTTTTCTTTGCTAATTAGAGGGGGAAACTATGATTTCATTATATTGTGTATAATTTCTTCGTTTTTTAATTGACCAATTATGACATTTCACGCTACTTCTTGATTTACTCTTTTCCGCATTGGGGAATAAGACAACAAGAGCTTGGGGTGGAGCAAAGCAAGTTTTGGTTAATAGAAAAAAAATGCCAAAGTTGGGAATCCGCCTGTCGCTTATTTGATTCGTTGGTAGGTGCCGTTCTACTGTACAATTCGGAAAGCTGGAGTTCGCGTTACTAGGACGAGATTGAAAAAATTCCATCAAAATTCATCAAAGCTCAAGATCATCTAAAACTTTTCAATGATCTATCCATTCATGATACTGTAACACTTGGCAGACTTTTTTTAGGGTCCAATTGACATGTGAGAGGGAGTTGGGTAAGATAAAGCCCCTTTTAGAAGTCAGTTAAGTAGTTATTACTTCTGAATCTATAAAAACCTAAAAATCGATATTTGTGACCATTTTTATCAAAAAACGCTCTACTGAAAAATTTTCCAAAGTAAGATAAGGTTTGATTTCCAAGGACGGGTCACATATAATGATATATTCTATGTCAACTAAGAGTAGTGTAGATGTAGAAGTTGGCGTGCTGAGTTCTGGGAGTCGGAAGTTAGCCGGGATTCCCGTTAGGAGCTGAGCAGCAGAGCCGCGGACTAGAAGTGGTCCACATCCACGCCGTGCAGAACCGACTCCGCTCCTTTCTCTTTCGCGGCTAACCCGGTTACAGGCGGAGACTCGACAATAATTAGAAGGCAACACTTTCGATGGACGGTCGGGACTTTTTTTCGGGTGAAGGGATCCTCGCAGTTGGCTCAGCTGAGTTCGCTTCATAAACGGCAGATGGGGGGGGGGGGGGGGGGGGGGGGTACTTTTTTCGGCAGTGCGAATCCCGGGTAGTAGAGCGTGACAGATAAGGACGAAACGATGTGTAGAGCGTTTTTCGGCAAGAGTTCACTCCGAGAGCTTAATATTTTCACAATTTTAGCGAATTTTCTAAGTAGAAAAGCTGTTGGAATAACTGCAAAATTTTTAAAATTTAAATTCTCAAAAAAAAAAATTTGTTATGGGAATTTATTTTTGAGGCATTCTGAAATGATTACTGAGTTATAACGCTTTTAGCAAATTTTCGTTGAAAATGAAGCTATGGCAATGGCATCAAAGATTTAAAAATAATTTTTTCGAAAGTATACTTTATTGAAATCATCACATAAACGGCAGCGGCAGAGACAACCTATTCGACAACGATTCCCTATTCGTACAGTACAACTCAGAGGTTAGCTTCTGGTTTGCTTGCGCTAGAAAAACCTCTGGGCCTTTTCTGTTATATCCCCGCATATTTCCGTTAATTCTCTACCATTCATTCATTCTGACCTGTATGTCCAACTAATCTGAATTTTTACTAAGGAATTGATTACTTGATGTAATGTATTTTTTAGATGCGAGAATCCAGAACACCAAACCATACACAGCATTCTGATGTATTTTACCACAGTGGACGTAAAAATGATTGGGGATCATCAATCCGACCAATCCCCATTCTATAGAACATTTTTTGTAAATGCGGGGATATAACAGAAAAGACCCAGGTAATCTATGACTCGGGCTTAATTATGAAAATTTCTAGTAGTGTAGTCACGTTAGTGTGACTTTTGAATCGTGTAATTCAATCGTACAACGATTCCCTATTTGTATAGTACGATTCAGTGGTTTTGTACAACGACTCAGCTGAACGACTCAGATGGAAAACTGCAAAAACTCCCTAATATCTTACGCCTACTACAGGGACGGTCTCTTCTCATATGAATCGTTCAATAAGTTACATGAATCGTCAACCAAGCTCCAGTTCCCGTCTTTATCTGCCCCAAACGGGCCTTTTCTGTTATATCCCAGCGTATTTCCGTTAGTTCTCTACTATTCATTCATTCTAACCTGTATATCCAACTAATCGGTATTTTTACTAAGGATTTGACTGCTTGATGTTATGTATTTTTGAGATGCGAGCTTGCGAACATCCAGACCACCAAACTATACACAGCATTCTGATTTATTTTACCACAGTGGACGTAAAAATGATTGGGGATCATCAATCCGATCAATCCCCATTCTATAGAAAATAGTTTGTCGTTGCGGGGATATAACAGAAATGATCCAAACCTCTTTTTGTACAACGACTCAGCTGAACGACTCAGATGGAAATGTGCAAAAACTCCCTAATATCTGACGCCTACTACAGAGATGGTCTCTTCTTATATGAATCGTTCAAAGAGTTACGTGATCGTCAACCAAGCTCCAGCTCACGTCTTCATCTGCTCCAAACACCGACGAATTTGAACACAACGTGAACTCTGAAAATTCCCTTAATTTTACAGTTTAAAGAGTTTTTGGCAGGTCCTAGATTAAAAGCTGTATTTTTCCGAGTTTTTTAGATAGGAAATTTGCAAGGGAGCATTCCCAGGGTATAATTTGGTGTGAGATGTAGGTGTTATGGAAGGATTGGAGTTGTTTAGTGAGTATTTTGGATTTGGTAATTTATGAACTGATTTGATGGTAGAGTGTCGTGGAGTCATATGATAGGCTCGTTTGCAGGTATTGAAGGGTTGGAGATGCAGGCTGGTAGTGGCTGTATAGTGTTTGTTAGGAAGGGATTGTTTTTCTTGAAGGGATTGATGTGGGATGACTTTTGGAGGAGACAAGGTAGGTGGTTAATGATATGGTGTAATGTGATGGTAGGGATTGATGTTGGGGGAAGTTTTTTGAGGGAAAATGTATGTTTTCAGTTGATCCGGTTAGTTGCTGGAGTTGGCCTGCAGTATTGAGTTGGATGATGGAAGGGATAGACAGGCAGAAAGAGATAGCTTGTTGATTGTTGTAAGTTTGTTACCTCTTTTTGTTATTATTTGATCATAGGGCCCATTATTATATATTTTTATCAATTATTATGATGTATTTTTGTTGGAAGTAAGTTCGAAATTTGTTAGATTTGTAAGATTTTATTGCCTACTAAAATTTGATTGTTTGGAGAATAAAGTTACTGAGGGGTTGTTTGTGGAGGATGTTTTTCAGAAGTCATGTTCTATTATAGTGTATTTCATACTGTGGAAATAAATTACAGAGCCAGAGGAAGGGGGCATCATATCTCCCGAAAGCGCTCGCAAAAAACTGAAAGCAGTCTGTGTTTCTTCTTCCAAATTCCAGAATAAGATTAATTTCTCAAGACTCCATCTTGTATACCATTCTTGACTATTGGTGAAAAATTAATAAAACCCAACCCGTTTCTGAGTCATCCAAAAATAGCGTTAACCAAGATGGTTTATCAAAGTGGAAAGTTTCGTTATAACCCCTCCCCCCATTCCTCCGCCCTACCGCACCCTTATTAACTTTGCGAGCGACAAATAGATCACGAGTCATTAAATGATCGTTTCCCGTTCGATCAATTGACGTCAACGTACCTTTCAACCAATAAATATGTTTTTCACAACCGCTTACATAATTATGTTTTTCCGTTGAACGGATCCACACGGAAATATGAACTTTCGAGATCATTTTCTCGCAGTACAATTCTAGCAGAGGGTTTTGCGTTCCGGTCGTTAAAGTGAGAGTCGCAAAGTCCGTTTGTGCCGAAGACAAATAGGAAGTGATTATTTACCAAGACGGGGGATATACCGGCTTATTATTATCATGGGACAGCTTTGAGTTTGAGTTTACGCTTTTAGAATAATTTGGTAGCCACTTAAACGTCCATCTTTTGGTTTATTGCAACAGTAAAATGTAAGCACCATGTAAAACGTTAGAACCTTTTCTCCCATCAAAATTTTACGTTTTAAATTTGCAGAGAAACAGAAATACGGGCGACTTTTCAGTCAAATCGCCGACTATTGTTGGTTTTATAATGATTTCAATAAGAATAAATCAAAAACTGGGAATATTACAGAAATATAAAATAATCAGGTGATCCAGAAAGAGTAGGTAACGCTTAGGCCACCGAGAAGTTTCAACGACCCTCTGTTTGCGCGCAAATTGAAAAGAACCAGAACTTGATCAAACTCTACATACACGTATCGAAAAGCGTTAAACTCAAGGAATTTCAAAACGAATTTCCATAAAGGAAATTTTGGATTCATTGCAATAGTAACGTTCCGACATTGGTAGACTCGGAAGTGATTGACTTTCAGTTGTTGGAATAATAATTTAAAAAATAATAATTCAATTAAGAGTAGTTCCTAAGTATTTACTTACTAACCAAAAATATCATAAATAAATTTAAAAAAATAATTTCATAAATTAATATAATTGAAGTTGGTGATTACCTACCTACGCTCCACAAGCCCAATAGGATACAGAAGTTATAATAAACTCGATTTCGGGAAGACAAAATTCCATTTGAATGATATTATCAGCTGATACAATTGTCATAGTTTTCAAGGTGATTTTTTAATATGTTTTTACGATTTTTTGATATGTTTTATGTTGTTACGATTCAATCAAGTCCCACAACATGGAATACTAAGTGTTCTGCTATTCATACTAGTCATGAATACTGTGCTCAGTTGTACCACTAATTCAGAACGTGCCTGCATGTATGCTGATGATCTCGTTATTTTCACTTCAGCTCCTCACTTCTCGGTCATAACCGAACGTTTGCAGTCAACCATTAACAACAGTTTCCTGGACCCATGTTGCTGTTCTCAGCATTTCTGTTCAAAAAACCTCTTAAGTAGTTTTTTCCCGAAAACATACAGCCTAACAATCGAATTTATTCCTTGACAATAACCCTATTAAAACTGTTAATACCATTCGCTACTTGGAAATGGAGCTGGACAGTGAGCTCACGTGGGTACCTCATACCTATCCAACAAGTGAGAGACAAATCGTTGAAAGCTCTCAACCTCCTAAAAACACTTGCCAATATTACCTGGCGCTGGGACAGGATATGCATGTTACGATTTTATCTCGCTTACATTCGATCTAAAAAGAATATGGGGCGATCTTATATCGCACTGCAAAACCATCAAAACTGAAAACCATCGACCCAATTGGCAACCAAGCGCTACGACGGGCTTCAGGTGCGCACAGATCCAGCCCCATACAAAGTCTGAATGTGGATGCTCCCTTCGACTTACAGGCGATCAATCTGATTAGCAATGCGATATGTAGTCAAAATAAAAGCACTACCATCCCACTCGCTACGCGACATCTCTTCTGCTCCAGAACCACTTCCACAAAACGCTCGTCGACGAAGCTACGAGACCTTCTCGACGTTCCCTACAAGAAGAACTGTGAGTTCTTCAATTCCGTTCAACGCGGAGCAGCTCATGAGTCACAAATGAAAAGTCACATTTACGTTTCTAAACTGTCGACGAAGCTCTTTCGATTTAATTCGTAATGGCTTCAAAACCTATTCACTAACCCTACTGAGTTTTCAAAGTGAAAGAACATGTGCTCAAAAACCATGGACACTCCCCCAACCGCATCTGAGGCTTGATTTGACGAAACTCTCCAAGAAATCAGCACTTCCTGACGAATTTTCCACTGCATTCTGTGAATTAATGTTTAATTTCTCACCATGTCAAATAGTGTACTGTGTTGGGTCAAAATCTATACATGGTTTTGGGTGTACAGTTTTAAATCGTAGAGAAGTGTACAAGTTTTCACTACCTAAGCCATATTCCATTATTGCTGTAGAATTGTATGGTATTCATGCATGTCTACACTTAATTAATCCTAGCCATCATAAGCTCATCATATGTACTGACTCGTTAAGCCATCTGAAAAGGAGTTGATGCCCACTCACTGATCGAAGAAATACTCATGAGCATTCAACGCCATCTTTTAAAAGGTATTGATGCAATATTTTGCTGGGTTCCAGGACATCAAGGCATCATTGGCAATGAAATTGCCGACCGTGAAGCAAAGAACGCTAGTTATGAACCAGTGGCCTCTGCCATTGAAATCGTAGATGACTACATGTTGACGATAAAATCTGCAGTATGGACTTCCTGGAAATCCAAATGGCTGGAAATGGATTATCAAAAACTATGGGCAATTAAAAAAGACGTAAAAATGTGGGCTTCGTCAAGCAGAACAAGAATATTATTTGATGGGGCGATTGTTCATTCACGCCGAGAAGAGGTAATCCTCACCCGTCTACGAATCGGGCATTCACGCCTTACACATGGATACATCATGACATCACAGCCAAGACAATCACCACCAGAGTGCCCTATGTGCAATAACTGCCAAACCACGCCATCAATGGATATTCCCAAGGACATCAGCGAACTTCTGGGAAATGACTCGACTAACTTTCATAAATTGTTTCTGACTATAAAACCACTATCGTTGAACCATCATATTTGAGTGAAAGAAATTGAACAATAATAACGCAATTGTAAACATGTGAAACTAGCATTTATGTAATATTTTGTAAATTATGTATGTTTGGCGCCAATGACCGTCTGGTTAAATGTGCATATTAAAAATAATAAAAAAATTTTTTTTTCCCCGAATTGAAAAATCCGAAAATTGAAAATGAAAAAGCGTCACGCGGGGGAGCGTCACGCGGAGAGCGTTACGCGGAGATTCCCTAATGGTAGGTACTCAATAGTACCTACCATATAGTGCCTTCTTTTCGCATTATTAGTTCATTATGGTTACTTATTGATATTAGTTTATAACTTAGCGTAATAAATCAGCTTTCCTTGACCCAACAATGGCTTAGGAATCATGAGATGTTATGATAAAATTAGAGCATTCCAAAAAGTGGCGAACGATTTTCCTACTATGAAAACTATGGGAGTTACTCTTCCCTAGTAACGCCTTGGTTGTACGTGAAAACCAATACAAAAATAAAACTTATTTCTGTTCTAGAACCAAAAATTTCAACCATGTATCATGTTTTCTCCTCGATATTGATTCGAAATTCTATGAAAACATCAGAAATTAACAAGCGGTTGCAATCATGTTCACAATATCAATTATTGAGAATGATCACCTGTGTGTAAACAATTATTTATATAACCATGCTCATAACTCAGTTTGTTGGACACGCACTTCGCCGTAGTTAACATAATATTGTTGGATAAATCGAGAGCTTTCGAACGAATGGTCAACGAATTTTGTGGGATGAAAAACGACGAAGTACCATTTCCCTAGCAACGACTCGGTTGTAGGCGGAAATCACTGTAACACTATATGTTTCGTGGGCGGAAAAAAATTGACTCGCAAAATTGACTCGCAAAAATTGCTAGGACCCCAGGGCTAAAACATGATACATGTTAATGTGCCGGTCGGGAAAAAAAGTGTCGGTCGGGAAAAAAAAGTGTGAATGATGGTCGGTCGGGAAAAAAAAGTGTCGCGAAAAATTCCTTGACCCCCAGCCAAAAGACATATCCATGTCAATAATGCGAAAAGAAGGCACTATATGGTAGGTACTATTGAGTAGTAGGTACTTGTAAGCAGTAGGTACTAGACATAAATGAAAAAGCGTCACGCGGGGAAGCGTCACGCGGAGAGCGTTACGCGGAGTTTCCCTAACGATCCCACGATTCTGAGATTTGGTATGCAGCCCCTTGAGGGACTTCTGAACACAACTGACCGATCACAGATCAGCTGAGTGGTTCTAGAATCCAGTTTTTTTTTTAATGATCCCACGATTCTGAGATTTGGTATGTGGGCCCTTGAGGGACTTCTGAACACAACTGACCGATCCCAGATCAGCTGAAGGCTCTAGAATCCAGTTTTTTCCATATTGTTTTGTAACCATAATTGAATAATCTTGAGAAATGAAGACACTACATGGTTGATATACAATTGAGTAGTAGGTACCAACTGGTAAGTAGTAGGTACTAGACATATCCATGATCTTTTGTTTTTCCCATCAAGGGAGAAATTAAATTACTTCTACTTCGGATTAATACCGTTAGGTTACATCTCGTTTCTTCAACAAATCGTGAGTTTTCTTGGTCGATTACAAAGGTTCATAATTGAAAATAATAAACCAAAAGATAGAAGCATTGAAAATTTCAAGTAGGTAACAGCTGTTCTCTCACACACTCCCGACTAAATTGCCTGATTTTTCCCCTTGCCGTCTTTTGTTGTTGGTTTAACCTTTGTATTTGTCTTTCTTTCGTGTTTTTTCCGCGCACCTCAACCGCTTCCCACGTTTTATCGTAGATTTCAGCTTTTTCATTTCCAAGATTTCGTTTCAAGGTTCATTGTACACGTTTTAAAGATTAGTGTTCTTCACGGCTGAATCGTTTTTATATGATGTAGAGGTAAGTGGTCGTTGTTTCTTAATTCATGATGTATTTTGGAAATTGTCTACTGTGACAATCGAGTTTTGAGCAGTGATTCACTTCAAGAGTCCCGTTAACGTCTCTATAAGAGTTCCTTCGTCGAACGAAAACGCTACGAGAATATTGAGAAATCGATGCAAAAAGGTTAGCATTCATCGTGCCCGTTCTAACAGCTTGTTTTCGTGTTTACGAGAAATACAATAACTCTTCAACGTATAAATTAACGTTCAAACTTCAAATCTACGATTTACGGAAACTCTGTAAATCAATGATTGCTGATAACAGAGTAACCAGTGATTACATTGGTGAAACCCGTTAAATCACTGTTCAAAACTCTGGTTCCGTATAGCAATGATCTGCTTTAACCATGGTTAGGGATGGGTGGTGAAACCGGCTCTTAGTCAGAATTCCTAACCCCCTATGCAAATGTGTTCAATATTAAGTGACAGGATACCTTCCGATCCACAATTGTGATTACGTAAGAATCCCTTTGAAATATTAACAGAGAACTCATCAGAACCTAAGCGAAAATCTTTACAGTGTAAAACAGCACTTGCTGTGTGGTGTGCTATCTAACAACGTGTCTTTAAAATTATATCTTTGGCTCGTTAGTTGTGGGTTGGCAGTTTGAGAAAATGATGGGAGATGAAAACCGTGAATGGAGGCAGCGCGGATGAAATCAGATGAAAGAGCGGAGCTGAAGGGGGCGGACGCGGGCTGATGATCCTCAGGAGGAAAGTGTTCCCGCGAAAAGGAAAGTTCCCTCCTGAAGACGAAAGCGAGAGTTATGGGCACGGGGGGATTCACAAAACGGTTAATTAACCGCAGTTTAGACGCGGTCCGATGACGGGCCGGATGACCTAGAACCGGGCTTCGAAAACTTGACGGCTATAAGAACCTGTAGCAAGTTGCAGCCCTCTTCTCTCACAACTCCAAATATCTCCGGCCCAAAAGGCGTTTAGGAACATGATTTCATCCTATAGCACCGAAGAAATAAAAAACAAAGAGAAAGGCGTTGTTTCGTTTATAGACACAACGTTCCATTAGTCGAACTTCGAATGGTTAGTTCTAAATCAAAGGCAATAAGAGCTTGGGGAGGAGCATAGCAAGTTTTGGTTATGTGCGTATGTGAGGTGGGCCTTTATGACTTGTCTAGTTGATACTAAATCAGACAAATACCTTGCATATGACTTGGAATAATATTGCTGGTAGATATATATCACCTTCGAAGGACCACTGGGGATGAAATGGAAGCGCAATGAAGGAAATTTTTGAAAACATAAGACGAAGTAATATAGTAACAAATAATGCGCAATTAATGTTAGTTAATTTTACAACTAAAATGCACTGTGTCTAATAATAATCTATTGATGTAGATACCTAAATAAGCATGTATAGATGTTTCACTAAAATACATGAAATGTGAATCAAATATAACAAAATGTTTGTAAGCTGCTGAAGTGTTGACGATCTCCAAAATGCTGGGATAAAAATGAAGATGCGCGTGTGTGGCGAATGGTAGAGGTGGGGTTGGTGAATTCATTGGTTCCTAGCAAGGATATTATGTGTTATAGTATGTAAAGTAGGTAAGTTGTGGTAGTAAGATATACCCTCAAAGAGAAGTGATTGTTTAAGTAGGTAAGTAACTTCCCTTTATGGTGAGCAAGGACTTCAACTGGACTGATCTTACCAATTTTCGTTGGTTCAACAAGTGAGATCACGTGGAACGGCAGCAAACCTTGATATTTCCAACCTGGATTGATGAATCCCAGGGGAAATCGTTTCTTCCTTTTAGTGCTCTCGTCGTAGACGCGTGTAGTTGAAAAGGCAGGTTTAAAAACAAGTAGGTAAACTGAAAATGACGGCCGGCATTCAAATAGGAATTAAACGAATGTTAAAAAAGCTTGAGGTAGGTTCGGGACGGGAATCTCACGTAGTAATGGCGAAGGAGGCTCCACCAACCGCACAAATGTTGGAGAAGGCATAACTTTTTATTTTCTCAACGACGAACTTAATTCTAATATATATATAAATTTTATACAAGAATATTATGAAATAATAGATGACAATAAAAATGCTACAAGACAAACAAAAGCTAATTAATCAGATGTACTGAATTATTATTCATATATATTGATGAATCATGATTATTGATAAGGCGTTCAAGTTTGAAGTTTGTTTACACCGATTACAGTGGTTGATCGATTTTCTATTGATTAAGTTGAAAATATTAGAAAACTATTGAAAAGTTATATGGAAAACTAATAAAATCGATATATTTTTGAATGGTGAGGGGTTTGGGATGATGGTGTGGATGGATCGGAAAAGAAGGCTATTTCAGAGTTGCGAATTCAGGTATGCATTCTTGTACAGGTTAATAGCAAAAAATGCCAAAGTTGGGAATCTGCCTAACGCTAATTTGATTCGTTGGTAGGTGCCGTTCTACTGTACAATTCGAAAAGCTGGAGTTCGAGTTACTGGTACGAGATTAAAAAGTGCAATCAAAATTCATCAAAGCTGTTCTATACTAACCCCATGGGACACCTGGGGCCTATATCATAAAACAACAAGTTTCAAGTGTACAAATTAACAAGTACAGGTACTTGTAATGCACGGTAAACTAGAACAAGTGTTTCACCAAAACAAATAGTACAAGTGTAGAAAAGTAACTCTTGTAGAAGCTAAGTTCACAAGTGTAGCAGAAAAGATAAATGGCGTGTGGGGACAAACGAAATGAACAACGTCAAGCGGGATGCCGAAATTGAAGTTTTGTCAGCGAATCATAATATAAAAACGGTATTAAGTACACGATAGGATGTTTATCGTATATGAAAAGGTGTAATGATTGGAAGGTAGACAAATTATAAACTGAAAAGAGGAGAAAGTGTGTAATTGATTTCAACTTATTCTGATGGCAGGCATAATCGGATTTTTCTCCTTCAATCACTGGAAATGATTAATCAGTTCATCAAGTATTAATGCTGCTAGATTAGGAATGTCATCTGTAACTTCGAGATGGTCTCCACACTTCACTTTGTTCTTCAATGATGAGAAGATCCTCAATACCCGATCAGGAAAAGTGGCACATAGTCACGCACCATTTGAATCTTTCAAGGGTCTCGGAAGGCATCCTAAATCTCTCGTTAAACTCAAAAATACCCACGAAATGAGCGTTTATTCGTGGCCGAAAAAATCTTTGGCGTTTTTTACGCTGAATGCTTCTTTCTTGTCTGTATTCTTCAGCAAAAGATGATTCCCACATATTAAACACCGAAAAATTGTCAACTCACAATGCTGGAAAATAACAAGTTTACAGGTGAACGGACGTAGGTTAAAAATCGGCCATTTCTTACAACTGTAAAACAGTGACTGTTGAAAATTATGGGGAAACACTTGGAGCTTGTCCAAATTCGCTTGTACACTTGTTAATTTTCACAGTGCATTACAAGTCTACACTTGTACCTTTATGATACGCTTACTCACTCATTTTTTACAAGTTTTACATAAAATTGGTCTGTAACTTGTCACTTGTTGCTTTATGAAATTGGTCCCAGGATATTTGATTAGAATAGAGACAGGAAGATTGAATATTGGGGCACAAATTCTTGATCGCTGCTTAGGGTGGTGGGAGAGGATCCTGAGGATGAGAGAAGGGAAATATCCCCAAATTTACTATAAACAGTTGGTGAGAACGATTGTACTATTGGGCTGAGCAGCTTAAAAAAATACTTATCCTAGGTTGGCAAGAAATTTGGGAAGATCAAAACCCGAACGAAATAAAAAGAAAAACGTTAAGCTATTATTCAAACTTATGTTACGAGGTCAAAATACAACGATTACGAATGTAAACTATATTTTTCTTATAGTGACTATTATAAACATTTGACTTCGAACATATTCAAACCCGAACTTGGTGTACCCATTATACAAAAAAGAATGCTGGCCCAATTAAGAATGCGTAATAGAACACGGTTATCTCTATAGTTAAGCAAACTCATTATAAAAGCCGAACAAAATGTCCCCTGTATTTTATGCAACATGTGAGCGCAGGAGACTGTACGGCAAGTGGTATCTGAGTGTCCTCAATTAGCGGTGTATAGAGTGAAATATCTAGGAAATAGAAGGCTATCAGAAGAGCTTTCGGTTACTGTAGTTTTAAAAGGAGGAAGAAATAATGAACCTCCCATGGATTTTCGGTATATATTAGGATCAGAAAATTTATTCACCAATTGACACGCTACACTTCGTCAAACCTTAGGTAGGCCATAGTTGGGCATCCTATTTTAGGCCAAGATAGGATTCGACGATATGAGGAATTCACGTTTGCGCATGCGCCCTGGCTACTGTTGATTCGACGGCATTGAAAATTATAGGGGACCGTTTAGGAGCTAACTCGCACAATTCCTGGACATTTCATCGGAATCGGACTGAAACTTGGTATAGTTTTGGGCGTGACAAGGATTTACCACAGACAGACAAACATCAGACAGAGACAGACAGACACGGAACCAAAATTGATCAGCAAGCTCTGAAACACAAAAGTTAAGTGATTTTGGAGGGCATAAATTTTTTTTACTTCTTGCACGATCTCCCCTCCCAAAATTTCCAGACGACAGGTCAAGAAGAAGATGAAAATCTACAAGAGATAGAACAAACATCAACACCGCGTTGGAAATTTTGACAATGACTCGGGATTATTATTGAAATTCGGCAGTGAGTGCAGGCATTATTGATTGTGATCTATGTTAACTATGCAGTGCTCATTTATTATACATAAATTATGTCGACCTATATAAGTAATTATTTAATACATCATACGTAAAAGTCTAACATTGTTTGTTGAGGCAGAAATAAAGGCAAGATATCATGTGCTTTTTTAATTATGTAGGTATTTAAGGAACTACTTGTAATACCCACGGGTTATACAATAAAATTGAATTGATTGAATTGAATTTACTTCTTGCACGATCACAAAGACTCGCAACCTCCGTTAGTGAGGAAGCAAAATCTGGACTTTGGCGGTCTTGGAAACACGGCATCACATTCATATACAAATAGCGTATGCAGATGGGTCGTACTTACAGTGGTTTAGGTTTTGTCGGTGTGCTGCATTGTATCCAAGTGTATTTCTAAAAAATAATTGCAGAGTTTGAAAATATTCTTAATGGCTGCAACAGCGTGAGTATGGAGTATTGAACAGGAGCATGAATAATGTATTCTCCTGAGTGTGGAACGCAATTTGTCGTCACTACACTCAACCGATCGTAATTAATAGAAGACTCTTGCAGCTTCGGCTATTATAACCTAATAATTATCAATAATTTTAAAACCGGAGGAAAAAGAATGAAAGCGTTGAAATTATCATACAAAAGCCAACGGGAGGAGAAGGCAGCGAAGGTTGAACAGAAAAAGAAAAGCGGCCTTCCTCCAGCTTTCATGGGCCCGAGTCGCGTGGGACCCGCGGAAAAACGGTGTGTGGAGAAGGTAATTGCAGCGATGCTAAGATGGAGTAAAAACTGAAAGTGACGAGTGAGATGTGATGCGGGATGCTGGGAGTCAACGACCTCTGATGTCGCGAAGTCACATGAAGAGAAAGTAAGGAAAGTAACTGTGTATAATCTAGTAAGGGAATGTATGCCTCCCTTACAGGAAACAAAAACTGTTTGGATAATATTGATTTGTGCTGAGGATAAGGAAACGGTGATAGATGAAGCTGCAAGTCTCACAATGATTTAAAATGAAAAAAGGAACCTATTAAATCGCGCCCAAGGACTATCTAGTGATATAATAGTGCCCTCACCCACCCCCTACCCCCTCAAAAAACAGTCTGAGTTGGGTGTGGCACATAGCTTCCTCGTTTACCTATCATCTTCTCCCAACTATCATCCAGATTTAAGCGAACTCGAACGACTAGAGAGTGAAAAGATTGAACATGATAGAATTTATGTTTGCACATGCGCAGAATGAAGAATTGTTTTGGCAACAATGAAACTGATAGGGGACCATCTACAACCTAACCCGCGCATTCTCTGACAATTTCATCGAAATCAAATGAAAACAGTGGAAATTAAGGTCGTTACAAGGATTTCATATTGGTGCATGCGCAGCAGCTATTAATGATACAATTATGTTGAAATTGATATGGGATGATCGAATCGTCATTTCCCAATTATCGTCCAAATTTGAGCGAGATCGGATGACAAGGGCGTGAAAAAATGGAGCATAATGGAATTTACGTTTGCGCATGCGCATAGTGGAGTATTGATTTCGCAACAATGAAACTGATAGGGGACCGTTGTAACAGAGTTACCTCCATCGAGGTCCCGTTAGGGCTTCAGAGATAGCGCTGTCGGCGTCCCGTTGATGAAACTCATGAAGCTCGTGTTTTCTAGCAGCTGGGTTTGGCGTTGGATGGGCTTTCCAGGTGACTGGAAACTAATCTACTCCGAATATGGCTCATTAAAAGCTATTAGTAGGAGTGGTATCTCTGACGGGATGCTCTTTACTCTCCTCTACCTTTTTATGAGGATTTAGGCCCCCATTGCACCTCTGGGGGGGGGGGGGGGGCACCTAAATTCCTTATATGGTAGCAGAGCGTGGTTTGGATTATGCACGGCTGACGCCTAGTAGTCCAATCCACTATTTTTTGGGGCGTTAATGTTTCAGAAGAAACATGGCCCGGATTTCCAAAAGGAATTCCCATTATCACCCTTTGGTATATAAATAATTTCATTGGTCCTTGACTTATAATTTCTCTTTTATTCTCCTTTATATTTTCAATTTTTAGCCACCTGAGTATTGCTATTATGTCAATTACCAGGTTAGAGCACAATTTAAGTCCCCAAAGTTGGGCATATTAATTTAAGTCCAAAATGTTGGGCAAATTAATTTATATCAATTTTATTTTCCTAAGGTATAAGTCTCTATAGTTGAGCCTCCGTTTTGTCCCGATTGTTCAATGAATACTTCTTATGAAGATTCATTGACAATCCATCCCGTTTTAATTTCTCTTTTTCCCATCCTCAATCGCCAATGCAGCTATTTATGAATGAAAGAGCATCAGTTCTCAGCTATTAACTATTCCACCTAGTTAACATACTTGATCTTCAATCAATTATGTCTTTAAGGGGAGGAGTGTAACAGAGTTACCTCCATCGAGGTCCCATCAGGGCTTCAGAGATAGCGCTGACGGCGTCCCGTTGATGAAACAACGGGCGTCACGGCCTGTTCTCGTGTTTTCTAGCAGCTGGGTTTGGCGTTGGATGGGCTTTCCAGGTGACTGGAAACGAATCTACTCCGAACATGGCTCATTAAAAGCTATTAGTAGGAGTGGTATCTCTCTGACGGGATGCTCTTTACTCTCCTCTACCTTTTTATGAGGATTCAGGCCCCCATTGCACCTCTGGGGGGGGGGGGGGGGGACCTAAATTCCTTATACCGTTTACATCGTAGCCCGCATATTTCCTAATAATTTCATCCAGATCGGATGAAAACTGTGGAAAATAAGCTTGTTACAAGGATTTCATTTTGGTGCATGCGCATCAATTATTAATGATAAAATCATGTTGAAATTGATATGGGATGATCAAATTCTCATCCGCCAACTATCATCCAAATTTCAGCGAAATCGAATCACTAGGGCGTGAGAAAATAATGCTGGATAGAATTTACATTTGCGCATGCGCAGAGTGGGGTATTGAGCCAAGAACGATGAAACTGATAGGGGATCGTCTACTCCCTAGTCTGCACATTCCCTGAAAATTTCATCCAAATGGAATGAAGACTTTGGAAAATAAGCTTGTTACAAAGATTTGCGGACCCACGACAGACACACACACACACAGACACGGAACCAATGTTGTTCAGAATGGTCTATCTCTTAAAATGCGAGTGGAAATTTCGATTTTGGAGATTTTGGAGCATTTGACTTTTCATTATAATTCTATTTTTATTGAGTGCAGCAAAGCGCACCGGGTCAGTTAGTATAATAGTAAAACCGTCTCCATACCTAAATTCCAGTAAATGTGTGCAACATTGAACCAATGATTACGCTCTTCAAATCTGTTTCTCATCGCGAAGTCGAGAGATCTAATAAGGGATAAAGACAGATGCAAAAGCTAATAATAATGTTGGAGAAACGCTGAAGGACACGCACCACTGGCCACTTGCCAGCCAGAGGCTATTGTCTCCGCGACTGAGCGTCTTTGGAGATTATACAGGCCCCATAATACCGACTTTCCCATTACTATGCGGAATCAGATTCGGTTGTTTAGCCTACAAGTTGTTTTGCTTGGTCTTGCCTGGTAATATTGCATCTGACTGAAAACCACACGGTACGCATCACGAAACAAATATTTACGCGGTATGAAATAAATCTACATCTATAAAAATCAAATTAAGTATGTATGTTTGCTGCTTGAAGCTGTTTTTACAGCATGCCTTTGAACACCAAAGAGAAAGATAGGCTATTTAGAAATTATGCAACTCACCTCTTTCAGCTCGAAAAACCGCGTTTGCTTCTTGCTACATTCTAAATGCTTTACTTCGACAATTTCGTTAGGCCGAAGCAACAATAACTTTTTTTTTTGGAATAAACAATATAAGATATAATATCATCATGGTGGGTTTTAGGAATAAAGGACTTTCCACAATACCAAAACAAATTCAACGATACCAAAACGATTTTGGTGGAGTGAGCCGAGCATTTTCTATTCGTAAAGATAGATTATCAAAAATTAATATTAAAAATCCGTTATTAAGTGCAGCAATCTTGGTCGGGAAGGGTTTTAACGTAGCTAAGGTTATATTGAGCGTGGAGAAACCGGTACGCTTTCCCAAGGTATTTGAAATTTGATACGGTGACCCTCCTGGACATCTCTAAAATTCACATTAATGAGGAACTGGGGTGAATTTAGGTAATCGTTGAACATGAACCAATCTGATTTAATACCTTTAATACCTTTGGTTTAATACCTCTCGGAATAAAGGCAGTACCCTGTTGATGTTTTATCAATTTAGTGTTATCATCTGCAGCACTCAATATATATTATTATTGCATTTAACACACCTTAGAGATCAAATTGATCTTGGTACAAATCATCTGTACATCTGGGAGGTGCTATGAGGTAGTTATTGTGGAAATACAATCATCAGCTAATTACCAACCGAATTATTAACCATATATGTGTGTGTGTTTCCTGAAGGGTATACTTTGAGATGGAACTTCGAGTTGCAAATCTCCCCAACTCCATAACCGAGAGTTTTACCATAACTATCTACTTTTACTCTTAAAAACACATGAAATTGAGCATAAAAAATAAACCAAAAACTTGAGAGTTAAAGTGTAAAACTCGGGCACAACGGGGTTCGAGAGATCTGCAAGTGTTACCATTTGATTCAGCGTAAAAAATACGTGGAATCCGACCCTAAACTCGTATTTTCATACTAGGTAGGTCATTTTTCAAGAAAACTTTATTTCATTGAAAAAAAAAAAGCAATAGTTTCTAAAATTAAAACAAAGTTTTCTCCCCTGATTAGTAACGTAAAAGTAAAATTGTCTCCACCATTGGAAAGGAGAGATCTTGACGCAGTTTTTACTGCACTTTGAGAAAATATAGATTTTCATTGTTTAATTTCAGATGAAAAAAAACTCAAGATTTCCCAAATTCGGCGTTGGTGAATACAATTTTTTGTTAGGTAATAGGTCTATTAGTTACTCGGATTTAGCTAATCGATGCCTGTGAAGAGAGCTGATAAAGCAGCGTTTAAATAATGTAAAATGAATTCAATCTTCTTCTACTCGATCTCGAATTCAAGAGAATCATTGATATTGAAATACTGCAGAGACTTTAGCGTGACGATAGCTTTTGGTTATTCGTGAACATAGGTACGTGTAGAAATACAACCTTCGTACTCAACCTAAAAAACCCTGAAAACTATGTACAAAGATTTATTGGGTGTGTATAGAATGGTACCTTCGAATACTACAAAGATCTATACAATTGCTTCAATTACTCGAAGACCACCTCAAAGTATACCCTTGAGGGAATATATATATATAGCCATTTTGTTTTCTTGACCACTCAGCATATAAATTCTTGTTTTGAGCTAGCATCTGCAGTTGCTTGCTCTAGACGCTGCTCTACGCGTTAACGGGGGAAAATCGTGCGGGAAGAACAAAAACTCTCTAATAGCCGTTTATATTTTCCTGACCATATTGTCGCAATGGAATAGAAATATTATACGGTAGTATCTTCATGTCTTGGGCGAGCGAGCGAATCGAGCGGGCACATCTAGTTTATTAATGCTTACAAAAAGTTGCTAATTAATAGCTTAATCAGTTAAACATTTGGCTAATGAATGTAAAAATATAGTCCATTATCTAGCGATTCACACTATTCAGCCTTGATTGGTTTAAGCTCACGATTCGAGTTCCAATGAACCACTTGAAATGCGACAGCGACTGACGACCTGAGCCAAATCCCGGAAACCTTTCTTTGTCTTGAGATGACGGGCGGAAAAGTCGTGAGCGGGTTAAATAAATAACTGCAGTTCCGTTTAGCGTCGTTTAGTCGTCTCTGCTGACCGCTGGCCAACTTTCAAAGAGGTTCCAATGAATTGCGGAGTAACAGGTTCCAAACACGAAAGGATGGAAAATGCCTAGTCGCCTTCCAAGTGCCCGTAAGCGGTTGAAAAATGAAATTTTAAGGCAAACTGATGGTCCAAAGCAGAACATCCTGTTTTCTAAATATCATTTGGAATTCATTATCGTCAATTCTCAACCTTCGTACTCAACCTAAAAAACCCTGAAAACTATGTACAAAGATTTATTGGGTGTGTATAGAATGGTACCTTCGAATACTACAAAGATCTATACAATTGCTTCAATTACTCGAAGACCACCTCAAAGTATACCCTTGAGGGAATATATATATATAGCCATTTTGTTTTCTTGACCACTCAGCATATAAATTCTTGTTTTGATTTTTGAGGGTTGGTCAAATTAATAAGTAGTTTATCTAGGCCGACGTTTCGTCCAATTTACTAAACATTTTCACGGCTATAAGGTACAGAGGTACAAAGAAACCAAATCGAACATTGAAAGTCTTTCTAGTCTAGTTTCGTAGTCGGATTCTTCATCCGCACTGGGTTCAGGTAGGCAGTCTCTAACCGCAGTGGATGGCTGAAGGCACTTATAAAAATGATAGTATTCTGAGATGATGTTACCATCATCGCACATCTTCGTCAAATCCTCGAATTTCCTTGGAAAACGACCTGTGAAATTGAATAAACATTTACGGAAACATGAAATCTGTACTAAGGCTGTTATTGTAAAAGTACTAGACGGGTGTACCAAATTACCAATAGCTAAAATCATGGAGTTCAGTTACCCTCATTCTAGATTTTTTCATTTGTTTCGCGTTGTGGCTGCTGTTCTGATGAAAGGACATTAATATCATCTTCTTGACTCGCTATAAGATCGAGTTCGTCAGAACTCGAACCTCCATCACTCCTCTCAGGCTCATACTCGGAGCATGAAGATTCCAGCTCGTCCAAAGGGTCAGATTCACATGATTGAGATTGAGGAATCATCCCCATAATCATCTTTGTTCGCTCCCTTATAGGATCAAGGCCAGGCATATTCGCCTCTCAAATCCGCTGGGCAAGGTATCCCTAAAATTAAAGATGATTCTAACTTCCTTCGACAATGGCGAAACTGAGGTGGGAAAACCCGACTGAGTAGTCATCTGGGTGGTTTCCTTGGAGTTTCCAATGTCATTAGTGGAGTGGTCACTAAATCAGGAGGAAAGTTGAAAAGTGACGCAAATGATGCGAGTCATGATTGTCACAATCACAGAACTGATAGATACGTGCGTTAGTTCTGATTGTTGTAGATCCGTCTTTAGTACTAAATCATTTGCTGTGTTACTAAGCGACGAAAACGTGTGGGATTTGTGCTACCCCTAAGAGCCATTTATCAGGGTATTAAACATGAAGCTAAATCAAAAATCGGATTTTTTCAGTTCGTCCGTTTGTGGTGGTGTAAAAAAGATACGCCACTTTGTCATTTTTCCGACAATATTTGCTCCCTAAATAAAAGAGACTTTTGTTGGACGGAAAATTAACGACAATATGACCGTGAATCAAACACAAAACTATGGGAGCCCACACTCTGGCGGATGTTGTGACGAGGTCCCATTCTCAAGAATCGTACAACTTCACCAGTTCCCATTTGAAAATAAATACAATTTTCAAGCTTAGCAAACAAAAAATTTAAAAAATTCCAAGTAGGAAGTTGAAATTGAATTAAAAAACCAGCACAAATAGAACCTGCATCAGAAAGTGAAACAGACCAAGAAAACCTTTATGAAGGTAAGAAAGACTGTTGTCAACTCTCTAATAAGAGACTTAGCGCATCATCGGAGTCATTTATGACCTGTGGAATCGTCAGATGATGACACCGGTGAGACAAGTATGACCTCGCTGGATATTGATGCATATTGATGCGTTTGCAGGCCTTGGGAGATGTCACCTTTCCCCTTGAACTCGAGTAGATAGCTTAGCGACAGCTGTCTCAAATCTGTACCGTGTATTTGAGATGCAGAACAATCTCAGTAATTAGAACTTGCCTCCAAAACATTTGTCAAGTTGATTGTTGGCAGTAGAGCTTCCTCTCTTATTGTAACATGAACGAAGAGAATCAGTTGAAACAAGCAATTATGTCCAAATCGACGTTATCAGAAATTCATTGTTGCATATGCGCACGCGCTGTTATTGATTCGACGCAATGAAATTTATAGGAAACCATTTGGAATCTAATTTATTTATTATTTATAAGCCCAATGCACTAAAGAAAAATATAAGAATAGTAAATACGAAAATACAAAGTAAGTAAGGTAGTGAACTGTCCTAACATCCTTTAGAAGAATTTAAAAAAAAGTCTGCCAAGTTTCGTGTTGGATATAGCTTCCTCAAGTATTGTAACACTTACGTATAGAATTAGTTGAAGAACAAAGTACGAGTCGAAATAGTTGGTAAGTCGACTTTATCCACCTATCCACTCTCCGATGACAACTGATTCTCCACAAACAGGGTGGCAAACCATGATTGATACAATCAATCATACCTACGATACAAAATATCAGGATAGAACGAAAATTTCTGAGTAAATACCGAGGAAGCGTATGAAACATTCTCCGCAAAAAGGATGGTTGGGAAAATCCGCCCATATTGCAGCAAAACTTCTTTGACTGAATTTTTCTCTAAGAGGTGTTGGGAAAGCAAAAATATCGTAGGCTTCCGGTGAACTTGAACTCGTCAGTGAAGGTATTATAAGGCAAGCACGACTGATTCGTGTGACACAGCCGATTGGCTCCCACTACCGGCCGCTTCCTGGTAATTGTGTGTTAATTCCGATCGGGCAGTATCCGGCGGTAATACTCCAGTTAGTTCTTAGCTTCGGAGAAGAAAAAATGTACTATTCAATCCATATCCGCATTAGATCAGTCAAACAGCCCATTTTTTTTATCGAACAATCAATTTCTCTGCTGTCATACTGCACTTTGCAATCAAGCTAACTCTAAGATTTCAAAATAAAATTCGGGAAATTGGCATTTTAATGCAAAAAGGTCCGAGAAGATATCCGCTTGATAAAAACCTTAGAAACAATGGATTTAACGATTATTTGAATTACCATAAAGTCCCTTTTCAATTTAAAAAGTTATTTGCACAAATAAGACCAAGACACCAAGACAAGTGAACACCATGTTACAATTAAAATTATAAATTATAATTACAAAATTTCTCCAAATTCCGTATGTACAGCCTGTGACACGGGGGTCTACTTGAAAACTATTTCAAGTCAAGTGTCAAGTCAAGTCAAGTCAACTCATGTTCTATTTGAGTGTCATACGTATAACTGGATCAGAAAAAGATATATCTCGGACTTGGTGGAGGGAACCATAAACTTGATAAATTTTGTATCAGTACCAAGTAAATTTGACATAAAAAGGCTGTATTTCTTCTTAAGTGAAGTTTGCAAATTGAGAAATTTATGTTTGTTTTACTGAACGATTAAAACGCTTATATATACTGGTACTGCCTATTTTAACTGCTTGAATGTTTTTTAAAATGATTTATGAAGTTCATTGTTTGTTTTATTTTATTGTTGTTTCCAATATTTATAAGGTAAAGAAAATAAGCTGAATTAATAATGAATGTTATATTAATTTGTAGTTTATAAAGTAATTGAAATTTTTACTAACGCTGTAATACTGAATAGATTATCATTAATGGTGAGTAAATCATGTAACTGGACACCACGATAAATTTCTAAATTTTGTACTCTTATACTCGTAGTTGATTCAACTGGGTATTGAAAACACTACGGTAATGATGATTACACTACAACTGTTTCAATTATGTATTTTTTGTAAAGCATACTCGAATGTAAGGAACATACATGTTCAAATACATTAAATAGATAAATAAACCTTAGAAAGCATTCTGCCCTGAGTAAACCTTCACTCGGTCCAATAAAAAAGTCGAAAAGTGAGTGGAGAAGAGGAGAGGAGAGAATTAGTAATTTTCAATGCTTCATGAATGGAAATAAATTCTTGTTTTGACAATGTAACATATATATAATACGACATTTAAAGAAAACTCGCTCTTTGAATAATGCTACATGACTGACTTTATTTTAGTAGGTAGTGTGATTTAGATCTTTGTTCAATGATTCAAATGAGATACGGAATATAGAACGACCAGTGTTGGGCATAATCTTATCGTCGAATACGAATACAATTGTAATCGCGATAATTATTCTTTGATCCTCAGTCAACTGCGATTATATTCGTATTCGTGTAATCGTATTCGTCTGTCGGCGGTTACACGAATGCAACCCAGAACCCATAAAAAGTGCGTCACGGTCATCAATTTCAATAGGGCGTCCCTCCTATAATATGCGAAGCCTTGCCAATATTACCTAGCTTCAGAGGGACATCCTTAAAGCGAATTCAACGATTGGAGCCCATCCTATTTGTCTCAAATCTACTTCAATAGGACGTCCCTCTGAAGCTAGGTAATATTATTAGCAAGGCTTCGCATATTATAGGAGGGATCACCTACTGAAAGTTATGACCGTGACGCATTTTTATGTGTTGTATTCGTGTAATCGCCGACAGACGAATACGGTTACACGAATACGAATATAATCGCAGTTGAGTCAGAATCAACAAATAATTATCGCTATTACAATCGTATTTGTATTGGACGATAAGATTATGCCCAACACCGAGAACGACCAACCGTTCGTGCTTCAAAAAGGAAAGAAGGAAAAATGGGAAGGGGGACAATAAAAATCGTCAACACGAATATGAATCGCGAAGTGACTCCGCCATTTTCTATTTAATCTATCTTGAGGGAGCGAAAATGGATTCTTTCAGAATTAACCCAATTTTCCAAATCCATCTATCTTCTCTTGTAATCAACACCCATTTTTGGCTTGGGCTCCTATAGTTTTCGGATATTATATTCAATCAATAGAATTGTTTGCCATGTGGTTGCGAAAGATAGCTCTGCGTCATACGTAAAATTTACTCAAAACTCAGCTTTTATGGTTCTACTTTCAAGGCAATAATTACTGCTACATAATATTTTCCGAGTTTCTTCAAGGTATACTTCTGCATACAATTTAACAACACATTTCTATTTCTACTATTATTTCTATTAATATGTTATATTTCTACTATTCTACTATTTCGCGACAATACTCGTACTATGGGTAATTCTTTTGAGGTAGTTGGGGTGAGGCTGTGGAATGCACGTCCTCTCCGTCTTAGGTCGATCCCCACGATCAGCCAGTTCAAGAGTGGCGTAATTAAATTGTATGCCAACACTGAATCCTCCCTACCTCTTCTTCTTGCTTCCATCTTAATCAGATTTTATTTTATTAGCGAATTTTTGAAGAAAATTAAGCTATTGCTCTCGCCTCAAAATTTGTAGAATGTGAATTTTTGAACAAATTTTATGCAGAAATCCGTTTTAGGCTATTCTGAATCCTATTCTGAAGTTTAACGCATTTTTTTATGTATGTATGTATGTACATATATATGTATGTATATATGTATGTATGTATATATGTATGTATGTGTCATTCCAGACGATAACTGTCCGTAGAATTGTGCTAGAAACGTCAAACAAATTTTAAAATGTTAAGGACACAAAACGAAAGTTCAAGTACGTTGGCCAGCATGATCGGATTACATCTTCGGGTTGAAATTTTCAAAAATGTAGTCAAAAATGTCAAAATAGCCTGTTTTTTTGCGATTTGTTGTGCGAAATAATTTTTTCAGCATACTAACATGTGGTATATTAGGAATCATCGTAAAATTTCCTATAAGAATATGTATCAAGTTTTCAAAAATTTCAAAGTTGAAAAATCAGTCAAAAATCGAAACAATGCCGTTCGCTAGTTGTGAAAATCGGTAATATTTGCATGAAATATTATCCAAATTCAGATTGAACTACTCTTTTGAAAGTATCCCTGTATAACCAATCCTAGAAGTATGCTGTTTAACGTAGGTAGTAGGTGCTTGTTAAAAAAAAAAGAAAAAAAAAAATGTAATCACAACTGATGAGTTTACTCTGTGAAATATTCCGTCCTCCGATTCTCTCGCTCGCTCTCTTTAATGTTTTACGCTCAACTGTTTTAGGAATTGATGTAGCTTTAATACTGACTGTGGCTTAGAAAATATCAGCCATGAAATCACGAAGAAGTTCTATTTATGTACGTACTAGCACTCAGACCCAAGGTCTCGCTCCGCTCGAAATGTCGAAGATTTCTTCAAAAATTTGCTCATGGGGTCATGCTGCATGGCTGGACTTTTTTATTATTTTCTTTTTCTTTCTTTTATTAGGGCCTCCCATTACTTCCCCCCAAACATTTATTATCTTTAATAAAAATTTCATTTTGTATTACTCTTCCTTGCTGCAACACGCGTCTTATGTAATTCGTAATGGCTAACATTTTTTATACTTTTTTATTTTTTTCTAACAATTACCCTTGTAATTCTTGTGTGTATAATGGGCCACTAGGCCTTTTCACAATAAATGATTATTTATTTATTTTCCCCAAGTTGAACGAAGACGCCTTTTTCTGAGCTCTCAAGAAAATGTCTCCATACAGTGGTTTGAAAACTCCGCTATTGATATTAAGATATACAAACCGATACATCTCAGATCTTATCAGCTCCAGCTGTACAGCGACAAAGATGCTAATCGTGGAGAAATTTAACCTACTACACCTCCAAACCAGTGAAAGGGTTTGCCTTGACGTCCTTATAGGTTCGTTCCCGCAGGTTATTAGTTGCAGCTGCGACTTTCTGGAAGTGGTCACCGGTTATGTCTAAATAAGTCACCGGGTAGCCCCTTTCGCCCATCACGACTTCTATGAGGGGTGGAGCAGAGATTTTATCTCTTGAGAAAACAATGCGAAGTGAACTGGACCTCGCCGGAGCAGTAGAAGGAAAAACGCAGTGGGTGATCCTGTTGGGCAAACCTCGCAATAGACCAACGAAAAAATGGCCTACATCTGATCCTGCCTCTTGATCCTGTCACTAAATGTACAGCACATCTGTTTATTTAGTTTTGGTGTGTATTCATTCAAAACCTTCTCTAAGGATTAAGTTTTAAGGGTTCAACGAATGATGGCTAACACTTTTAATTCTCAAGCTTTCAGAAACTGTTTGTTTCCTTTGTCAGGAGATTTTAAAATTTAAAATCTTGGACAACGAGACGTTCGCAAACAATCAAGTTAAGACACAAGACTCTAGACTAGACCTTGACTTGCTCTTTAGTTCGGCTACCCACTGCGTGGCATTCCCAGCGCTCCAGTCGCCATGAGATTTTACACAGATCAGTTTTCTGCTTAGATTAGTAGTCTGGATGCTCGCTACGCTCGCATCTCAAAAATACATAACATTAAGTAGTCAATTCCTTAGTAAGAATTTAGATTAGTTGGTCAGGGTCTAGAGTCTCGTGTCTCAAATTGATTGTTCGCGAGCGTTTCGTTCTTGGACATTGGTTTTTAAGTGTTGTGTGTTAGCTTGGTGATCATTTCCATGTATGTTGGAGTGTAGCTATCAAAAACGTCTTGGTGATTGGGTTCAAAAATTTTCCGTTTCTTCTGTTGAGTTTTTTGTCCGGCTCAATTATTTGACTATGGAGTCCTTCTTTAACCGTCCGCTGGTAATAGCGTGGCTCCACTTCCAATAAAGTTGCAGATTCTGGAGGGATATTATGAGTTGGAAACTGCTTCCTGTGGTCAGCTTCTTCCGAATTTGAGCTCCTTCTGAAATGTTCAGCTATTCTATCTTTGTACGGTCTTCCGGATTCTCCTCCATATTCTTTTGAACATTCTCATGTAATTTTGTATATCCCCGGTGGCGATTTTGTTTGTTTTTGTTTTTGATTACAAATGAACCCACCAATTTATGTTCCTCGAATATACTCGAATTTACATTTTGTTCGTGTCCAAAAATAAGTGCTTGACCTTGTAGTTGTAAATGGAATGGCTGTCTCCCATTGGAATCGGAATCTTTTCCAGACTACCACCCACTGGATTCTTAGTTTGTTTGGAATGAAATGTTTTTAATCATATTTTGGTCACTTGGTTGTAACAAGAGAACAAATTAGAATAAATTATGTACATTTCATACGAAATTTGCATTTTGGTATATTATTTTCAGTAATAAACCTTTGTAATTTACCAAGAAAACACTTTTTAACACAGAATGTGTTTTAGTCATGGACTAACTAGCCGAAAATGGAACGCGGGATGGTAACGAAATGTGTGACGGATGATTTTCACGTACAACCGAGTCGTTGCTAGGGAAATGGTACTTCGTCGTTTTTCATCCCACAAAATTCGTTGACCATTCGTTCGAAAGCTCTCGATTTATCCAACAATATTATGTTAACTACTGCGAAGTGCGTGTCCAACAAACTGAGTTATGAGCATGGTTATATAAATAATGTTTACACACAGGTGATCATTCTCAATAATTGATATTGTGAACATGATTGCAACCGCTTGTTAATTTCTGATGATTTCATTGAGCTTGTGTTTTTATGATTTGGTTCATAGCAGGTGATCTGAGTATTACGAAAACGGTTTGATTTGTGAAGCGGAAGTTAAATAATTTGAATAGGTAATTTCTATACTTTACACTCTAGGAAGTTGTAATTTCGTTTGTAGCCTCTTTAGGACATTTACTTGACGATGCTCAGGGTCCGGATCAGATGAGTGGCTCTTAAAGCTAATTTCTATGCTTTACACTCTAGGAAGCTGTAATTTCGTTTGTAGCCTCTTTAGGACATTTACTTGACGATGCTCAGGGTCCGGATCAGATGAGTGGCTCTTAAAGCTAATTTCTATGCTTTACACTCTAGGAAGCTGTAATTTCGTATGTAGCCTCTTTAGGACATTTACTTGACGATGCTCAGGGTCCGGATCAGATGTGTGGCTCTTAAAGCTAATTTCTATGCTTTACACTCTAGGAAGCTGTAATTTCGTATGTAGCCTCTTTAGGACATTTACTTGACGATGTCCAGGGTCCGGATCAGATGAGTGGCTTTTAAAGCTAATTTCTATACTTTACACTCTAGGAAGCTGTAATTTCGTATGTAGCCTCTTTAGGACATTTACTTGATAAATCGCTCTTGATTTATCACGAATTTATTTCGTATTTTTTTTTCGTAGTTTCATACTATAACTATATAAATTGATGTTATAAATGAATAGTAAACAATGACGCTTGTTTGGTTGTCACTTGGTTGCGCGACAACGCAAACACATTCTGTGTTTCAATAATTTCGTCCGAAGTATGTAAATAGAGGTAACCGGGGGTCCAGGGGGCTTGCCCCCTGGCGAAGCGCGGAGCGCCGAGTTTTTTTTAACCAATACCATTTTTAAAAATAATTTTTACATTAATTGTGTTGGAATCCAAGTCCTGCCTCCATATTGTTATAGTTCATATGTTCATTAACCTGGCCCGTTGACAACATTGTTAACATTATAAAAAATGAATTTCAGTTCTGTATCAAACCACAAACGAAGTTATAAGAGGTTATAGGCCCAGCACGCTTCCACTGCGTCAAAAAGGTACATAACGAGGTGTAGGTAAGCACCTATCAAAACCAATTAGGAATACAAACAAAAATACCTAATGGAATTCTGGATCTCCGACTCAATCCAGCCCCTGAGGGGAAAGAAAAACTATGGAGCATGGGCAAACCAGGCGAAAAAATTGCTTAAAGATAATGGAAACTGGAACCACTTTATTGGTCCAGTGGCAGAATCTGAAGAATGGATGCAAAAGGGAAAAAAATGAAGGCCGATTTGATCCTATCTATTGAAACTCCAGTGGTTCTCGTAATTAAAAGCTTCAAAAGGTCAAATGACATTTGGAGAAAACTCCAGGAAGAATACGGCTAATTACATTCACAATGTCCAATAGATCATTCATTAATCAGCAATACAGAAAACTCGGCGCTCCGCGCCTCGCCAGGGGGCAAGCCCCCTGGACCCCGGTTACCTCTATTTACATACTTCGGACGAAATTATTAAAACACAGAATGTGTTTGCGTTGTCGCGCAACCAAGTGACAACCAAACAAGCGTCATTGTTTACTATTCATTTATAACATCAATTTATATAGTTATAGTATGAAACTACGAAAAAAAATACGAAATAAATTCGTGATAAATCAAGAGCGATTTATCAAGTAAATGTCCTAAAGAGGCTACATACGAAATTACAGCTTCCTAGAGTGTAAAGTATAGAAATTAGCTTTAAAAGCCACTCATCTGATCCGGACCCTGGACTTCGTCAAGTAAATGTCCTAAAGAGGCTACATACGAAATTACAGCTTCCTAGAGTGTAAAGCATAGAAATTAGCTTTAAGAGCCACACATCTGATCCGGACCCTGAGCATCGTCAAGTAAATGTCCTAAAGAGGCTACATACGAAATTACAGCTTCCTAGAGTGTAAAGCATAGAAATTAGCTTCAAGAGCCACACATCTGATCCGGACCCTGAGCATCGTCAAGTAAATGTCCTAAAGAGGCTACAAACGAAATTACAGCTTTCTAGAGTGTAAAGTTTAGAAATTACCTATTCAAATTATTTAACTTCCGCTTCACAAATCAAACCGTTTTCGTAATACTCAGATCACCTGCTATGAATCAAATCATCGAAACACAAGCTCAATGAAATCATCAGAAATTAACAAGCGGTTGCAATCATGTTCACAATATCAATTATTGAGAATGATCACCTGTGTGTAAACAATTATTTATATAACCATGCTCATAACTCAGTTTGTTGGACACGCACTTCGCAGTAGTTAACATAATATTGTTGGATAAATCGAGAGCTTTCGAACGAATGGTCAACGAATTTTGTGGGATGAAAAACGACGAAGTACCATATCCCTAGCAACGACTCGGTTGTACGTGAAAATCATCCGTCACACATTTCGTTACCATCCCGCGTTCCATTTTCGGCTAGTTAGTCCATGGCTAAAACACATTCTGTGTTAAAAAATCAAGCAGCACGAGATGAAAATTAATGAAGTTGATATGAATATTGACCAAAAGTAAAAAAATACTCTCAATCGGAGGGATTAATGCTGAAGCTTTTTTTATTGGTATTCATTTATCCCATAAATTTTCAGTACGTATGTGAATGTATGTTTGCTTAAATCAGTGGGACTAGTAAAGTGTCGATGTTTGAATTGGTTTAATTTTCTGTCTCTAAGCGCCCAAATCTATCCGACCACCACAGCCGTACGGGATAGGCATTGCAATGAACCGTTTCTCATGCGATTAGCGAAGTTAAGCAACGTCAAACGTGGTGAGTACTTGGATGGGTGACCACATAGGGGTCTCCCGTCCAAGTAGTTTTCACGCTTCTGTATGGCGAACCCCTCTCCACTCAACGGGGCGAGGCAATGAGTAGCTTAAGCGAACTCATCAGAACGAATTCTGATCCTCCATTTGAAGACAGCTGATGACGTGTACGACATGTACAGTCTGACGAAAAGTCCCAACCTGGAATGGTTGTTTACTTTACTTGCTACTCTATCCAACCACCACGAAATTGGATTATCCAAATAGGTGAGGCTAATTTCCTTCTTATTCAACCTAGGAAGCTGAAATATAAAATGGAGCTCCTTTGGCATATCTAGAATACGATTTTGGTACCTGTTCGGCTCCGAACAGCTGATGAGCCTAATTTGATAGACTTATAACCTTATTATAAACCTAAAATTGATCTTCATGGGACATCTAGGTTACAATCACAAAAACAGTGGCTTCATAATCTACGAAAATTTGCTAAAATGGAGGGTTTCTAATCACCTGTGGTACCTTTGAGGCTAATTTCTTTCTTAAATTTTGAGGCTGATAAATAGATGTGGCTCCAATGTACACCTCAAAAACAATTAATTCGAAACTTTTTTTTTCAACTTCCAATAATAAGCCTTTGTAGTCGTATAGGGAAAACAAATTATTTTCTCACAAACTTTGTCACTTTACGTTTCAAGGTGCGCAGATTCCAAAACTGCAATGTCCGTCCGGCCATCAGAGGCATTTAACAAGATGAAAAAAATGCGACTTTTCTCATATGGACTCCACTTGGGGTCTAGTTGGTCCTAGAATCTAGCCAGCTCGATCGCTTCACACGCATCAATGCTATGAGCCAAAAATTGGCCAAAAACGGTTTTTTTTCTACTAAGGTGGTATTGATGAACATTTCCATCAGTTTATTTTAAAATCTTGAATGGTTTTGCATGTCATGTTTAATGCATCGTCATTATTATAGTTCGAAGTGGAAAAACAATTGTTTTTAATGTCGGGGTCTAATTTGGTCGTCAGCTGGCACAACGAAGACTTGTGAACAACCGGAGGCTAAGCGATGAGAGTTGAGGTGAAGTAAGTTAGCAAGTGAAATAAGGGTCTCCTTATATCGTTTGCGTCGAGCCTAACCTCCTTAAAATAACGCGTAATGTTGTCAACGATTGCCCCACTTGGGTGCGTTCCAACGGCAGGCCGACCGTGAAAATAGATCCGTCCGAGAGGCGCTTGATATCTCCAGAAACCGATGATGCGGAGCCTCCACGCACTTTTAAATGCGGAGTTCTACATCGATAACTCCATTTCTAGGGAGAATATATCCGAAAATTGAAGAGGGGAAATGTATGGTTTGTCAACTTGCTGAGTCCCTAAGGCGCCTTTCACACGGAGAGACATCTCTCGCTGCTGAACGCGAGGGAGCCCATCAACGCCGATATGTGAAAAGTCCAATGTTGCTGACAGAGCAATTTCCGATCTGGGATATCGTGATGATTGCAAGCATGAGTTTATTAACAAACAAATTCTAACTATCCCAGCAGTGTACATTCTAGAGAGCGCCCTGTATGTTCACTCGAATCTCCGGAACTATGAATTTCCTGCTCACGTGTACTCTATCAGGAATAAGGACAATCTTCCTCTACCATTCCACTGAGTAATGACAACCCGTGACTCCACGAAATGGTGGGGGTTTAAATTTTATAATGCGATTCCACTAAACGTACGTGAAGTACCCCCACATAATCTCAGGCGACGCTTGAAGCAATGTCTATTAAGCTTGGCTCCTTATAGTTTTGACGATTATTTTGCATCTGCGATCCTCATTAAATAGCTTGTTTTTAAATTTCTTTTTTTTTACATTTTAGAGAGTTTATTACATTTATTTACTTTATTTATTTCAAATTGTACATTACACTCTCATTATAATAAATTTACACATATGTAATATAAAACTAAAACAACATTATTGCAAGGCAATAGGCAAATGCCCGTGGTGCCCCGCAAGTGCAGTGCCAAGCATTAATTCATATAATTACAAACTTCATTTTGGTACCTAATTACATCTATTTACAGACTGGTTTCATGGTCTACACATACGAGTATATACTGCGAATAATGTGTTGTGTAGATTGCCTATACGAGGAATATTTGTCAAAATACTCAGGCACTAGTAGGTACCTACTTACCTGTAGGCATCTGCATGTGCATAAACATTTAGACAACGAGTATTCACTGCGTTGGTGAATACAATTTTTTCTTAGGTCGTAGGTCTGCACTCGAACCTAGCTATTCGATGCCAGTGAAGATAACTGATAAAGTTGAGTTTAAATGTGAAATAAATTCGGAATCGTTGACATTGAAATACTAAAGAGATTTTAGCGCCACGGTAGCGTTTGGTTATTCGTGCAAATACGTGTAGAAATACGGTAAGAGCTAGCATCTGCAGTTGCTTGCTCTAGACGCTGCTTTACGCGTTAACGGGAGAAATTCGTACGGGAAGAACAAAATCTCTCTAATAGCTTGACGAAAAAACGCGATGAAAAAAAATGCAACTTACAGCGTTGTTTGTCCGCCCTCTTCGAAAACTTTTTTTATTTTTATTATATTTATTTCCATCAAGATACAAAAGTGGTTACTAACTAAATAAACAAGAAAGTTTCCAAAAACATTTTTTGTTCAACATCAAATAGGTAGGAAAAGTTAATATTCCCATATGGGCTGCATTAGCTTGCGTTGGGAAATGAGTTGCTGTTAGTTCATTCTGTTAGTAATTCTTAGTAATACTCTTAAGCTCTAGTCACTTTTTTGTTGTAGCGTAATGTAACATAAAACACACTTCTCTATAGTTTATTAAGGTAGACATTTTTTAAGGCAATCATTTTTGTTTTTTTGCTCAACATTAGTTTTTTCCTTTCTTCAATATTTAACTTATTAAAACAGATTATACCCTTATATATATAACTCAATGGCGCTAGCGTAGTTCGGTAGAGTGGCAAATTTATCACGCATGATTTCTTCGATCTTGTACAGAGTGGATGATCAGGCGGTGCCAAAGCATTTTCCCGCAGCATTTGCAAAATACAACCGACGTCCATCATACAAGAGAACGGTAATATTTTCATTTTTCTGAAGAGGGGGAGAGAAGGCGCTCGGTATCCATAATGGGACATTATTCTAATAATAGTTTTTTGCGTAATATTTATAGCATTGTAAGCCGTGGCGTATCCACCACTCCAGGCAGGAAGGCAATATAGCAATATAGATGAAACCAAGGCATCATAAACCATTCGTAGGCCTCTTGTGTCCACAACAACTCTCAATTTGGCAAAGATGTATATAAACATTCTCAATTTATTATTGGTTTCCTTTATTTACCGATCCCATTTCAACTGTTCATCTATAATGATTCCCAAGTACTTTGTATTTTGCACTTTTTCAATTTTTTCGCACTGGGTGAAATGATTATAATCAATACAATCTGAATTGTGATGTCTCAACGTATTTTGAACAGGCTGCGTTTTAGACATCAAGGAGAAGGTAATGAAGTTTTTTTTTTTTTAATGTTTAACGTTAATTTGTTGTCTATTAACCAGGAATGAATGACCTGGAGGCTCTTTTCTGCCAACCAAAACGATTCACTCCAAGATTGCGTTGCAGTGTACAAAGCGGTGTCATTAGCAAACAAAACTACATAGAACTTTTCGACTTTTCGGCATTTGCTCGAGGCCTGGAGCGATCGGACCAGCAGACCTGCAATGTGCACCTTGACGGCCGCAGCGCCCTTCACATTGTGGCTCTTTTATCCTTTCACACGTCGTTAGCTCTTCCCACCGATCCTCGGAGAATCGCGTCTTTCACAGTATTGACATTGCTTTAACTTCAATGTCGCGCGGCCATTTTTTTTTTTTTTTTTCTTTCATTATCCTACCACAGCAATGGAACTAAAGATCAAGGCCACCTTTTTCTCTGATTGCCGTGACAGTGCGTAAAACAGTTGGAAAACTGATTGATTTACGAGCAGATGAGATGGGCCGTAAAGAGTCAACGCAGGTGGATGTCATATCCCGCGTAGTTCAGGCAGATTTTCTCGGAAAACGCAACTTGATACCAAATCAACGCTAAGGACTGCAGGATGCATAGGTTTGTAAAATTACATTTAATCAAATGTAATTGACAATTACAATACCTCTTGCTTCATCTGGTTAATTAATGATAATCGCATACTAATTTCCCTGAATGTCAAAAGATAAATCGTTGAAATAAGTTGAAAATGCATAGGGTTAATAATAATAATGGCGGTAATAAAGTTTTATAGTTAAATAAAGTTTAAATAAAGTTTTTATTAGTTAAATATCCTTCTGGGTAGATCCGAGCCGCATAATATTCCGGATTTCATATAACTTAGATTGAACCTGTAGAGGTTAGGCCGGAATAATACTCAAATAAAGTTTATCAAATCTGAACTAGAGCATTAAAACTTCAACCGCAAAATTATGAGGGAAAAAAGGTCTAGTCAAGATTTGAGCACTTTATAAGTGCAAATAAATTGTGAACTATAAACTGAATGATAAAAAAAAAAAAAGTTTTAAATAATATTTTGCAATTCAAAGGAGATTTTGGATTTATATATATATATATATATATATATATATATATATTTTTTTTTTTTTTTTTGCTGGTTTTATCTATTTTTTTAGCAAATATTAATAATATTTTATTGTTCTAGTTTACCGTTGATAAACTTCTATTTTGGTTTATTATTTCCAATAATAAGCCTATGTGATCGTGTAGCAAAAAATTTTTATAACCCCCCCTCAAACTTTGTCACTTTACGTTTCAAGGTGCGTAGAATCCAAATTTGAAATGTCCGTCCGCCGTTCGCCGTCCGCCGTCCGGGCCATAAAAGGCCTAAGAATTGACTTAAAAAACCTGTTCTTTCGCATATAGACTCCATTTGGGGTCTAGTTGGTCCTAACGTTTAACCATCCCGATCGCTTTACTCGCATAGATGCTATGGGCCAAAAACGGACGAAAAAGTGTCTTTTAGGACGTGTTAGACGCACGCCTGGCACGCTTGGCAGTGGGTCACGGGTGGTGAGGGGGGTGAGCGGGGGGTGGAGTGAGAGGAGGCGCCGCGGCACCATGAGGTGGGTACAGCGTTCCTTCGAGGCATGAATATATGTTTTTTCCTAGGTCATATTTGTGTGTTAATACCAATGCTTTTCCTACGCATATTTAATAACATATCCTCTCGACTTTTCGTACGTACTTAGACAATGATATTATTAAGGCAATAACTATTTGAATAGATAGGAGCTCAAATCGAGAAATATAAACATGCGTATATAATTATAGAAGTATAGGTTGTGGCAACTCGAAATAGGACACGCCGAGGAGCCTGGACGGGCCTTATGACGTACGCAAGCCAACTAAAACTACGATTTTTTTTTTCTAATATGGAATCGAGAATAGTTCTACAAAAGTTTGATAAATCAAAAGATTGATTTACTTGATTTCGTCATTCCACTACATTTCCAATGAGAAACGCCCCAAAAAGAGAAATTTAGTAGGTACCTAATTGCAAACGACGAAATTGTGGTAAGAATATTAAATTTTACCTACATCCTTTATTAACAATTTCCCAAAAATGCAGAATTCAAAGATATTATTACCAATAATAATCCTTTGTGACCGTATAGCAAAACAAATTTTATAACCCCCCCTCAAACCTTGACATTTTACGTTTCAAGGTGCATAGAATCCAAAATCTGCCAAGTCCGTCCGCCTTTCGCTGTCCAGACCATAAAAGGCATTTGAATTTACTTTAAAACCCATTCTTTCGTACATAGACGTCATTTGGGGTATAGTTGGTCCAAACTTGTCGCCAGCCCGGTCGCCCTACACCCATGGGTGCTACTGGTCAAAAAAAGTGTTTTTCGATCTTTTTTCTTACATAGGCAAGTAGGGTGTATTTTTCCAAGTAATTTTGGACGCAGAATCGACTGGGATAGGTATTTTTCATTTGTGGGCTTTAAGCGGGAGGAGTGTCGTTGAACACGTGTTTTTTGGGGGTGCTGAAGTGTATGTACCAAAATCAACAAATTGTGATTCCAAATCCGAAAAATTTTCTTTTTGAATTAAGCAAGTGTGGTATCAATCTATGTATATTGTACAAGGACACGATATGTGAAATTATTCTAATTTGCAAATAAATAAATTTTTAAAAAGTTGATAAATAACTATTCCCTTCTTACCTTCTTTCAAAAATTATGATGGACTAATCAAAGTCCCTCAATAGACACATTACCAAATCATACCTATTTTGCTTCCAAATTTCTTGAAAAGCTGAGTGAGAAAAGGGTAGGTAGATAATTATGGCCCCTAGCACCAGGCCATAGACTAAAAATACCTGATCCTTGTTAAACTTACAATATGCCCTTCCTATTATGTTCCTTGGATCATTTGGTTCTATGGAATAAAACTGACCGAAAATATAGGTACCTACTGAGGGAAGGGAACACAATTTCGTTTATGCTGGTACCTAACTCTATTTGAAGTTGTGAAAAAACTGAAACTGATCCTTCATGAGTTCTTAGTTCCTAATACTGTTTTCTGAGTGTTAGCTATACCGGGTGGTCCTTAATGAACGTACCACCCTTTTAATTTCGTTGGTTGTGGAGAAATCAAAAAACTTGTCGAAGTAACCTCCCCTTATTTTTTTGCAAAGAATTCGAAAATTGCAGTTTGAAGCGTCGCGCATGCGCGCAAATGCGCGCTGCGCGCACCAACTTTGTTTTTTCAAATGGAACCCCCCCATTTTTATTGCAGATTCGCATTCTACATCAAATTTCATGAACATTTTACTTCGACAACTTTTTTTTTCCACTGCGCGAAACGGGCGCCAGGAGCGTTCAAAGTTGCTAAAGTCATCAAAATTGCGCAAAACATGGATTATGGTAAACCCCAAGTGTGGCACATGACTTTACTTTGTTTTTCAGCGCTGATTCACGTGGTGCTGTCAGTATTTAGATTTAGCTCAGTTTTTTCGATTTTATAAGCTTAATCTACGTCTTTTGGTGAAATATTACAGTTTTTCCGAAGTATCAACTTTGGCAGTAGATTTATTTTCCCTCGCCCTTTCGCAACCTGGGTTTGGGACCGGCTAAGGCGGCCTTAAAAATAAATTACGTGGTGTTTTTTTATTGAACTTGATGAATCCGAAATAACAGCCGGAAACATGGTCGTTTTTTTAAGAAAAAAGTGGCTTGGTTCCTGCACCCAGAAGGATACTCTGAGAAATCATGAATGTTATGGTACCAAAAGCGTTTGAATACGATTGAATCACAAGAGGTAAACAACTCGGATTTCTCGATTCTCGGACTGCTTATCTGCTGCACTTTGTGACGAGACGTCACTAACCGCTCACGTTACGACTTCAACTCCAAGTTGATCTGTACCCGTTATCATATTTATTTTGTCTTTAATCGTGAGAAGCAACTGATCCGGTTAATAGTCTCACTGTGAACGTTCTTGAGTGCGTATCATGCCGCGTTTTACCCAAAACGAACTGACCGAGATGGTGCGGTTGTACTACACGCACGACGGAAATGCTCGAAAAACTGCAGCCGCTTGTCAGCAAGTGTTTAATCGGCTGGTTCACCACCAGGCGATATTACGAACGGTTCGCCGTTTTGTTCGCACGGGCAGAGTTGACGTTCCTAGTCCACCCGGAAGACCTTCCGCTGTACGCTCCTTCAACTTTGATTTGGACGTGTTGCTGTATCAACGGGAAAATCCTCACTCTTCCGAACGTCAGACGGCTCGAGTAGTTGGTTGCAGCAAAACCACAGTTCATCGGGTCCTTCACACCTATGGCATGAGGCCATTTAGGTCTCATGTCGTTCATGGCCAGCGTGAAGGGGATAAGGAAAGGCGGCTGCTTTTCCTCGCACACATGGAGGCGCTCCGCGAACAGGTCCCACACTTGGCCACCGCTCTTTTGTGGACCGACGAGTCCACATTTACAAACAATGGACTCTTCAATCGTTGGAATTTTCGAACGTGGGCTGACGAGAATCCACGATTATCGTATTCCACCAGACACCAGGTGCGTTTCACGGTAAATGTATGGTGTGGGTTGGTCGGCAACCACCTCATTGGGCCACATTTCTTGACCGGTGGTAGCCTCAACGGGGAGAGATACCTTCAGTTTCTCCAGGAGGTTCTGCCTGAATTGTTGGAGGACGTCCCTCTCGCCACCAGGCAGGCAATGTGGTTCCAACATGATGGTTGTCCTGCCCACAACGCACGGGCTGTTACACGCCATTTGGATGCCCGATTCCGTTCTCGGTGGATTGGCAATCGGAGCCTGATTTCTTGGCCACCCCGTTCTCCGGACTTGACTCCACTAGATTATTTTTTATGGGGTTACCTGAAGAACAAGGTCTACGACGCCTCCCTCCCTCCTATCGCAAGTGCTGCCGAATTGCAACAGCGGATCATCGACGCCTGCGATTCGGTATCTCCGGCATCTACGTTCGAGGCAGTCACCACCGAATGGGAACGTCGAGCTGCCGCCTGTTTGGAGGACGACGGCGGTCCATTTGAACGACTACTGTGAACGATTTATTTTCTTAATTTTTTTTCTTTTATTCTTTTTTAAAAAAGAAGGAATTGTTTTTGTTGTATTTTAGCAGAAAAATTATCGAGGAGTGTGATTTATTTTTAAGCCCGCCTTAGCCGGTCCCAAGCCCGGGTTGCGAAAGGGCGAGGGAAAATAAATCTACTGCCAAAGTTGATAATTCGGAAAAACTGTAATATTTCACCAAAAGACGTAGATTAAGCTTATAAAATCGAAAAAACTGAGCTAAATCTAAAAACTGACAGCACCACGTGAATCAGCGCTGAAAAACAATGTAAAGTCATGTGCCACACTTGGGGTTTACCATAATCCATGTTTTGCGCAATTTTGATGACTTTAGCAACTTTGAACGCTCCTGGCGCCCGTTTCGCGCAGTGGAAAAAAAAAGTTGTCGAAGTAAAATGTTCATGAAATTTGATGTAGAATGCGAATCTGCAATAAAAATGGGGGGGTTCCATTTGAAAAAACAAAGTTGGTGCGCGCAGCGCGCATTTGCGCGCATGCGCGACGCTTCAAACTGCAATTTTCGAATTCTTTGCAAAAAAATAAGGGGAGGTTACTTCGACAAGTTTTTTGATTTCTCCACAACCAACGAAATTGAAAGGGTGGTACGTTCATTAAGGACCACCCTGTATAGGTACCAACCAGGTGGTATAGGTACCAACGCTATAAATTGTCCATTCAACTTTGCTAAAAAAAAAAAAAAAATTTTTGAGTTTTCTAAAAAAAATCTAGTCTTCGATTTTTTAGAAAAAAGTTGATTTAATCTAATCTTACATCGATTTGTATTCATCACTATTACAATGCGACCACCCTCTACACGATCGGTCCCACAAAGTAAGCGAATTCTAATAGGATGGAATTCCGTAAGTTAGGTTGTTAGAACGAGTGAACTTGAAACGGCTGCGTCCTAGAAACGAGATACTTCCGTTTATTTCTTCCCGGAGGCGATATGATAGGTAGGTACCTATACCTTCCTTGTGGATCCGCCGCCGCCCCTCGCTACGACCACCCTACGCGATCCGCGAATATTACTTTTTGGCTTAGGAAAGCCTAGTAACGATGTTCATTACGATCGATCAAAGAATGTGAAAAATAAAAATTAGGTAGGTAGGTCATTTCATAGTTGCTGGGAATTTTCGGGAACAGTAGGTAGCGTCCTAGAAACGGGATACGATTTATTCCCATTTTGATTCCAAGATTGAGTTAATACCTTCCGTGTGGATCTGCCCGTGTGCTCGCGTCCCGACCTCCCCCCCTCCGCCACTACACGATCCGCGAACCTTCCTCCGCCATTCCTTGGAAAGATCTCAAACCGCACCAAACGCTTCCAGTTAAATAGCAAGTTTTCCTGATTCCAATCAAATTTGGTTGTTGGCTGCTTTCTACGACCCAGTTGAACGCGTCTATTCGATTTCTTTCCGCCTACTTCAGTTATCTGGAATTCCCCGAGTCTTCTTCAGGTAAGCCACTTCAAGTACCTTAGGGTAGAAACGAAGCACTTTGGTTTGAAGGGATATTCCTCGTACCTATCTGTTTTTGGATAATTATTATTCTCATGTTAGGACAAAATTCACTCATCTCAAAATGCACAACTTTCAAATGAATGTTGATGGAAAAATGTGGTTGGTATGATTAGTGTAAGTGTAATAGGGTGGAGAACCTCCGGTCGTGAGGTAACGAGACCTAGGGAGTACCTCCAGGGTGGCGTGGAAAACTTCCTACACTTGTATTGCTTTCGAATTTCATGTTCCTTCGAGGCATGAATATGTTTTTTTCTAGGTCATATTTGTGTGTTAATACCAATGCTTTGCCTACGCATATTTAATAACATATCCTCTCAACTTTTCGTACGTACTTAGATAATGATATTATTAAGGCAATAATTATTTGAATAGATAGGAGCTCAAATCGAGAAATATAAACATGCATGCGTATATAATTATAGAAGTATAGGTTGTGGCAACTCGAAATAGGACACGCCGATTTTGTCTAGTATCCTACTGAAAAATTTAAATTTCACTGTTTATATACAGCGATTGATGAAGGGATGTTTTTTAAGCACATATTTTGCAATTTGAGCTCAAAAGTGCTTGCATTTCACTAAAATCTACTAAAAATCAGTAAAACTGGAAAAAATTGTTAAAATTCTATAATTGGTTCGTTTGGTCACTTAAGATTTAGTTGACATTGTTTTCGCTATTATTTACTAATTAATAAACAACAAACAATATAGGTACCTACTCAAATTTGAAACAGTTTGACAAAGATGAGAAAAATTACGAAAATGGGCTATATGGTCATGGCTGAATTGTTTTTTTTTTTTTTTTTTTTTACCTTCCAACGGCGGTAAATGGGTCATTACCATAAGCTCTGAGCATCGGCAATAAATATCGTCGGACACCAACAAAGGTTAGGTATAGGTAGGTGCCGCACCGATAACGTATTCCGCCTTTAGACCTGGTCGGAGAGCGAACAGCCTTGCATATGAACCGTTCATAAACGAAGCAATTTCCGTCAACAACGTGCTTATATGTACCGAGGTATATTAGCGAATTTTCGTAGAAAATGAAGCTATTACAATGGCTCGGAAAATCTTAAAAACATTATGCAGAACCCGTTATAACAGAATTTTACATTTTAGTTTTTGAGTTAAAGCAAAATACCAGGTTATAATGGGTTAGGGGAGATATGCAAGAGTTACCATTCGATTCAGCATGAAAAAATACGTAGAAACCGACCCCAAACTCGTATTTTTATTGGAGGTCATTTTTCAAGAAAACCCTCGATTTTATTGAGAAAACAATGTTTTTCAACATTGAAACATAGTTTTCTCCCCTAATTAGGATAGTAAAAGTAAAATTGACTGCACCGTGGGAAAGCTGATATTCTGTCGCAAATTTTAGAACTACAGGCTGAATTTGACATGCAGCATTTTATTGGTCTTACAGAGTACGAAAAAAAGTGGTAATTCTGAAGATTTGATAAAATTCACTTTTCAGATTCATTTTTCATCAATTTAACCATATTAAAAAACTTATATGGTAGGAAGATGGGAAAATCAGCACTCTTCCCTAAGGTATAATCAAATTTGAACTTTCTCAGGTGATTGAGGTAGCAGTTATGGCCGTTTTAGTTAGTTAAGTTCGAAATCATGAAAAAGTTCCTAAAAATTGAATAACTCGAAAACAAAACGTTGAAACCCTAGAAAATCATCACTAGTCCCATTCACTAACAGGAAAAATTTATCTGTTCCAAATATTACAATAAACGGAACCACTATTGCAAATCAAAACAAAGTGGCATATCTAGGACTAACCTTGGATTAAAAAGTAATTTGGCACCAACACATCACCACCCTCAAAA
Source organism: Adelphocoris suturalis (assembly GCA_030762985.1). Taxonomy (NCBI): domain Eukaryota; kingdom Metazoa; phylum Arthropoda; class Insecta; order Hemiptera; family Miridae; genus Adelphocoris; species Adelphocoris suturalis. The sequence goes on along the minus strand of CM061041.1, from coordinate 73,888,885 downwards.
TTAAAATCAGGAACAGACTTTCTCACCTAAAGCCTCTTCTCAGCCACTCCCTTTGCACCTAAAGCTAATGCTGTATAAAACCATAATACGCCCGATATGGCTGTATGGCAGTGGCCTACGGATATCAGCGAGTGCTACTCAGATTAACAAAATCCAAGTGCTACAAAATCGTATATTGAGAATAACAAAGACCTGAACATTCCGACTGTAAACGATTCCCTCATTACGGCCTACCACTCAATGCACCAAAGAAGCCCATCCCATCCCAACGACCTCATCAACATGATACCTAATCAACGTCCACTCCCTCGCCTCGAACGTCGTTTGAAAAGAAAACACCATGGTGACTTTGCGAATGGTTTTCATCTACACATCAACAATTCAACATCCCAACAGTTCCGATCCATGTACTTGCATAACATTAACATTCTCATAGTTCCTTAACACTTCATTTCCACTATTCTAAAAATCTGACTTTACTAGGATAAGACAGTGGACTTATAACTAGGTTCCTATTTACATGTGAATCACGCTCAGCGTGCTGTTAGACCAATTGTATGTTCACACAATGAGAGTGCTTAGCACAATGTTGTTTCTTAATAAACGTCATTAAAAAAGCGTTAAAAAAAAATCTCTAGGAAGAACTTTCGATCGGAAATTAGTTGAAGAATACGTGGTTGAAGTTTGCCAAATATATCGAGAGACACCCTGTACAAGGATAAGGGTCTCTTCATGCTTCAAAATCTCGCGGTTCGCTCGGACAAGCTCTCCTAAGCGTCCGAGAGAACGTAAACCTTCTCTAAGAAGGGGGTTCGCAGTAGGTGTACGAGAAAAAAGTCAAACTTCCGTAATTGTACCTTCATTATTGACTTTGCGTGTAGCTCAGGGGCCTTCATATTCGGAACGGTTTAGGCAACGAAGATTTAAGCATGAATTTATATCTTTCCAACGAGTGGTGAACCATTTTAGTCAGGTGAAAACTGACGAAGTTACATTTCCCTAGGAACGGCCCCGTTGTGGGTATTAGAATATCGTGGGTCCTATACTAAAACTAGGTAACTCAAAATGTGTGAATTTGAGATAATCGAGGAGAACAGTTTTGGTATATAGGTCTCAACTCTTCAGTGGCTGGGTATTTTCGGTATGGATGTTTCGGTGACTGTAGCCGGTCACGTAAACTCTAACCAACAATTACCAATTGGTTTAAATTACACTGAATTACCAGATGATGATTAATTAGGTCTTAATTGATTAAAATCGTAGATACCTACTTTTAGCACTCACTGAAAATGAGATTTCACAGTTATCTACCTAATCGAGAGGAGTGTGAAACAAACATTTAAATTAAATTCCGTACCATGCGATGTTGAAATACCTATTCGTAGATACCTACGTGTAGCACTACGGCATTATAGTAATGTATAATTATTATAAAAGGTTATGAAGGGGGGAGGAGTCATTAATTTTTAAACTGTAGATGATAAAATTGTGAAAACCATAAACATGAATATACTTTTATTAACCATTCAAAACAGTGTTAATTCATTCTAATTTCTACCTAATTTTATTTTGTTCTATTAAATATTACACATAGGTAACCACTGAAAAAGGAAGGTATAAAAATAATTAGGTAATTAAAAAATCGTAAAACTGAAGTTTGTTGTTTCCATTGAACTAGTTTTCTTCGAATGTAGTGTCTGTTGTGTGTGAGAGATTATTATAAAAGTTGAAAAAATGTCTGCCCAATGCAGGGGGTTGGCAGGAGAAAAGGACATCAAATCGTTATATTTTGCCGTGGAGATTGGCTTCACTGGAGCTGTTAGAGGCATCTGAGGACTGTGTGTGTGTGTTACCTACCTGTAGAATTGATCGTTTAGCTGTTGCCATAGTTATCTAGTTTTGAAATTTGCAAATATAATATAGGTATATGGCCAATGGATCAATATTTTCGTAAACTAGCTACATCACTGGAAAGCTACTGGCCTAAATAATCTAATGAAGTAAATAACTCAGAATCGCTGAAAAATCTAGTTACCTACTTTTAACCCACGATATGTTTTGTTGCTAATTGTAAATTATTCCGATCTCCGTATTTTACATATCTCAGCTAATTAAGTCCAGCTTGTTCAATTTAATCTCGAACTGAGTAGAATTGAAGTAGAATGTCATTAGACATTCAAGGGCATCAGAACCGGCCGAGACAATACAACCTTAAGCTTGTAGTACATTATGAAGTCTACGCATGCGTGACTCGAGACGCGACGCTCCCAATCGTCGCCCCACCAATTAAAAGCTACAGTAATCACAGGTAATCAGAGGGTTAAAGTCAGGTGCCCCAGAATCGCCATTATGTAGGTTAGCCCCATCACCTTGGACGAGGCTGGTAGGCGTTGTGGCATTGACGGCAAATTATCCCATAAGTCCCCTTCCACGCACCCTTCCACAAGGAGCACCTTTGCCATGGATTTTGCTTTTCAAACATCCCGGGCACCTAAAGCCTAATCACAAAAGTACCAGGGTGTCTTTCTCGACAATCCTTCGCCGATCAGGATCCTGCGCTGCATAAACGTATAAACGGATGAAAACACGTCTGCCAAGTTGGGTGGGCAGTATAGCTTCCTCACATATTATAACATGGACGTATAAAATGAAGAACGAGTCGAAATGAATGATGAATCGACGTTATAAGAAATCAACGTTTGTGCATGCGCACAAACTACTATTAATCCAACGGCAATGAAATTTATAGTACGCAGTCATCTGGAATTTCGCATCGGAAATATGGAGTCCAGCATATATCAGTCACATCCGTTCCATTGAGCGAGTGCAAAACACGTTTTTGAGAATTGCTTATCTAAAGACAGACGCACAGGACGAGTTTGATGCCGAGGGAATGAGACGTATTTTAAATTTGGGCACCCTTGACCAAAGGCGACGTCAAACTGATTTGACTACGTTTTCGAAAATTGTCCAAAATGAGTTTGATGCTCACTCCTTATTGGCTTTTGTCAAATTTAGAGTGCCGTCTCGATCAACACGGAATCGTCCCGTTTCAGCCGGAATACCATCGGACAAAGTATGGAGGCAACGGCTCTCTTGTTAGGGTGCTCAGATCAGCCAGTGACGTATTCCACATGGTCGACGTCACTACCGCCTTACCTTCACAAATTAAACAATTGATTGGGAGCATCTCTTTGACATTAAGAGGAAATAGCGAGCTCCACCCTTGTCAGCTGAGTGAGCTATATTATCTCCTGTGTACCCTACAAGTTTGAAATTTAATAGGGAGTTTCCCTAGGACATCAAAAAACGAATGAAATCGTGGAATTTCTGATCAGGAATATTACCTTATTTCCAGGAATATATTACCTAGCTTCAGAGGGACATTCTTAAAGCGAATTCAACTATTGGAGCCCAGCCTATTTGTCTCAACTCTATTTCAATAGGACTTCCCTCTGAAGCTAGGTAATATTAGCAAGGCTTCGCATATTAACAAGGGACGCCCTATAGAAACTGATGACCGTGACGCATTTTTATGGGTTGTATTCGTGTAATCACCGACAGACGAATACGATAACACGAATACGAATATAATCGCAGTTGACTCAGAATCAAAGAATAATTATCGCGATTACAATCGTATTCGTATTCGACGATAAGATTATGCCCAACACTGCCCCCAGGCGGGCGGGGGCCGTGGCGTCATTGTGAAAATGAATTTCAAGAGCCCTATTACTGGTCAGATGCCCATCATATAGCACCTTTTTGAAAAGCTGTCATCATGATATTTCTATTGAGCAAATAAAAAATAACCATGAAAATTCCCCATTATAATTCATCAGGTAGGTACTTGATCGGAAAACTCCTCCTTGGAACTAATCTCAGATTCAGAAGCCCCCCTTACATTAATGATGAAACTGTCTATTTCCGCCTCGACTAAAATTCACAACATTCAATTACATGAACTACGGAGCCAAGGCAATGGATTTATTGTCTTTGAGAGCTCGCCAGTGAAAGCAGATTCTGGCCTTGAAGCATGGAGTAAATCATATAATGTAAGGTAAGTATAACCCAATCCGACACATTAACCGGAATCGTATTTATCATGTCAAGGTGGGTGATCTTGAAAAACCCGGCGAGCGAGAGACGGAGAGGGAGCTCTGAGTGCGAGTGCGAGGAAGGACGTGCCTAACATCACATCCAGTTCCAGTGGCATTGGGTCAAGTGCGCTGAATGAGCCGAAATCCGGAGCAGGGTCGAGGATCCGTCGGGATACTTCGGGCCGGGCTCGTGTTGTGCCGAGCAGCCGCCACAAGAGGCCGCCAAGGACGAAATCATGTGACGTACCTACGAGGAGCTACAATGGGGGTATCAGATTTGAGCTGGAAAAGTGCGTAGGGGAAAATGGGGCAATACCGCCACCTTAAGCATATTCGTCCCAGTCCCAGGTTTGCACTCAGGAGCTTCAGATTTTGAAGAAAAAAAATGACTACAATGAATTACAACGTTTTTGCTGGTTTTGTAGCAACTTTTTATTTTTATTTATTTATTTTTTTCATATTTATTGCACCAAGTAATACAAATTGGCAACATTTCTTTGGAAATGAATAATCGGTGACTGAAACAAGACTGTGATACATAACACATCCTATACATGTCATCATTTCAGCTATTTAGTGTCTTCAATGAACACGATTCGCAGGAGCACACAGCACTACACTCACTGAACAAACTTTCATGAACACATCACTCCCTATTACCACAGGTCGTGAGGTTTTCGTCTTTTCAGTCGTCTGAGCAGATCATCAACGTCCTGCAGCTTCACAACCTCCTCGTTGATATGACCTTGGAGCCTCAGATGATGGGCTATCGCTTGAGTTTTTATTACTTCATTTATTGTGAGCGTTTTGAGGTCGTTATGGATATCATTATTGGTCGAGTAGCAGCACGCATCGACGCATGACCGCGGTACTTTGTTCTAGAATCGCTGTATAATATCACGATTACTTTGAGAAGTGCAGCCCCAGAGCTGTGCACCATATGTCATGACTCGCTTAAGGACCTGATTATATAAAGTTAATTTATTTTGGATAGACAATTTTGATCGTCTACCAATCAACCAATACATTTTTCGGAATTTGGTGTCAAATTCTGTTTTTTTATTTTTCACATACCCTCTCCAGCGGAGCCTTGTATCTAGAGTCATACCCAAATATTTTGCCTCATTGGCATAAGGGATGACTGTGCCATTTAGATAGATTGGTATATATTTGATTTAGCGGGTGGTAAAATCAACATGGACTGATTTTGCCTCATACATCTTTATTCTCCACTTAACGTTTTATTAGTAATCAACTTTTTACGATACCCTTGTAAATGGACGAGACGTTCCAGACCCGACGCGAGCAACTCGCACTCCATCATGTTCCTCACCAGAAAGCAACCCCTCAGCATTGCCAACCTTCATAAATATCCGTAACTGTTGGGAGTTACGGTCAAAGGTACGAACAAAATATACTGAATCGAACTTGAACGCCTGTATTTTAAGGCTATTTCATCTCTTACTGATTCAAGTACTTAATCAATCCCTTGGTAAAAATTCAGATTAGTTGGTCAAATAGATCAGAATGATTTGTATAGTTTGGGGGCCTGAATGCTCGCAAGCTCGAATCTCAAAAATACATACCATCAAGTAGTCAATCCCTTAGTAAAAATTCAGATTATTTGGAAAAATAGATCAGAATGATTTGTATAGTTTCAGATAGATCAATCAGATAGATCGGAATGATTTGTATAGTTTCGTGGTCTCAAAAACACATAACATCATAAAGTCAATCCCCTAGCAAAATACAGATTAGTAAAATAGATCGAAATGGCGTTCTAAAATATTGCTTAAAATAATAACGTTTAAAAATATGTTTCGGAGGTGAATTCAAATGCAAAAATCGATCTCCGGTCCTTTGACTAAGTAGCCAGTTGTTCTATCCACTGGTCTACAGAGGACTACAAAAACAAGAACCAGTGAGCAATCATGCAATTCGCGAGGTCGTAGATGGCAGGCATGAGACAATCTTAGCAAATGTCTCGTATGTAAATGACGGTATTACCCCAGTTTGCTGGGGAAATACCGCTATGGGGTTAGAGTGATACCGCCATATTAAAACAAGGAGGAAAGGAACAGTAACATCAGAACTTCGGAATAATGATTTATTGAATTTCAAAAACTCTTCCTGGGTAGCTTCTCACCATATTGGGAACTTAGTTGACAAGGAAAGGATTCACAAAAGCTTGACAATTTCCACATCATAATAGTAAAATCGGAACAAAATAATTACTGGTAAAATAGATAATAAAGCAATTTACAACCGACCATTGCAAATGATCCCCGAATCTTTCTTAAATGGTGAGGGAGTTACCCACAATTATATGTTATCATGGTCAATCAAGTGGTCATTTTGACTGCCCCAGCCGCCCCTCAGGCCATCACGCTCGTCATACAGGCAGCTTCGCAGACGCTCCTCGCGCCTTGCGTTCCCCTCCAGCCCGCCCCTAAGAAAGCAATGCTAACATCCAACCAGGGCAGGCCTGAGGGGTGTGCGATCACACACTCAAGCCGTTTGGAATGGCATAAACTTCGCCAATTTTGTTTTAAAAAAATTTGGCAAATTTTTAGAAATTGATTTAAATGTTGGGCAGAAATATTTAAACTAGAAGGAGCTTTGTCTCAAAACTATTACAGTTGAATTTCAGGGTAAAACCAAAAATCTACCCCAATGAGTCCTGAAATACAATAGTCCAAGGCCCAAGGTCTGTTGAGTAGTCCCGTGTTACCCGTGTATAATAAATAGTAGAGACTATATCTCTATCTTAATAGTTAATTAACTTTAATTGTGTGTGCGCCATTATTAAACTTTGTAATAATTGGTTGACTATGTTCTGATGTTTTATTTTCTGCTACCCGTGAGATATGGAAATTTATCGAAAGTCGGCGGACGGTGATTCCCGCATTAGCTATTTATTCTGAGAGGACTTGCAATATAAGTGTAAATCCCATTGTAGCGTGACCCAGAAGCTCTCATTAGTTTATTTAACATAATAATTGAAGAGTACAGGGGAAAAACGGGCTATCATGGTTTTTCCTTGTTTCGAGGAAAACGAATTTTAATGCAAAAACTCAATAAAATGTACCTATATCCTGCGATCAAGAAATCTGAAATTTCGAAATTACAATGTCAACGTACAGGTAAAAGTAATAAAAATGCCAAACTACCTCACGAAATTAATTTTATTGAAATAAAACGGGAAAAAAAGCCGAACATCGCAAAAAACAGCTAAAAAACGGGGATAACTCCCTTGACAGCGAGTGATTTCCTCACTTGTGGGTTAATTTCTTGAAATTCCTCCTGGCTTTCTCAGTTCAGAATATTTTTGAATAAATCAAATCCCTGAATTTTTTGGAAGAGATCGAATTTTTCTCGTGTAGGAACTTGATGGGAAGTAAAATTCTGATGAACGAAGTGGCTTCTGAGCCAGGTCTTTTCTTGTTTTGGCGGATTCGGCGTCACAACTTGCTAGTAAATTTTGCATTATAGCTCTAACGAAAGTAAATAAGCCAATGGTAATCAACATGAAATTTTACTTCTCTCAGCCACCTTGTCTTCATTGGAGCTTTAGGAATATACTTTGTGTCAAGAAAACCCGTCCAATCTAAATATCTGATTTTGAAAAGGCCAAAAAATTAATGTATAACACAGGACCAAACGATGAATATTGAATAGAGACAGCAACAGATCGGAAAAGCGGAAGAATGTGAAATATGAAACACAGCTAACTTGCTGTGATTCAAAGGCTGGGTAATAAAATAACAAAGATGGGGGAAGCGGCAGCTCTAAGTTAAGTGTTCTTTCCCTGTAAGTATACGAAATATTCACCTACTGTTTTGAGGTATTTAGACTCGCTTATTCCCTGTTTTGACCACACCACCGTGTTCGGCTTTCCCAATACATAAGGTACCATTCTCAACTCACTTTTGACAAAAAATTGAGTTAGCCCGTTCTTCCCCCTGTACTCTTCAATATTGTGGTTAAAGGTACAAGAAAATGTATTGAAACTATCAAGTCAATCAATGATAAATCGAATTGAGAGACATACATTTAATCTTTAAAAAATTCAGAAAAACTGTTTTTTTAGAACTTAGATTTCAAAAGTTTTCCGGGGGAGTGACCCTGACCCAGTTTTACCTGTGGGGTATGGAATACCCCACGGTAGGGGCATGAAATAGTCTTGCGCGCTTGCAATTTTCTTAAGCTTACGAGGTACCTAACGAATTAATATTATACTATCTATTACGGAGGTCAGTCAAGTGGTCATTTTGACTGCCCCAGCCCCCTCAAGCTCCTTCGCGTACTCCCCTCCGTCCCATCTACCACCCTAAAAATCGCGAAGAAAGCCACCAATCAACAACAACCGACCAAACCGACCATCAACAACCGACCATCAAATCTTTTGACGAGGAACCAAATTATTATATTACAGAAGTCGATCAAGTGGTCATTTAGACTGCCCCCCTCCCCCATAAACACACTCACACACACACGACAACAAGCTCGGCATACAGGGAGCTTTTTGGAAGTCCCTCGCGCTCCCCTTCAGTCCGCCCCGTCTGCCACCCCAAAAATTGCTAAAGCACCGACCATCAAATCATTTCTTGAATGTCGAGGTACCGAATGACTATACTAACTACTACGGAGGTCAGTCAATTGGTCAATTTTGACTGCCCCAATCCCCCCCCCCCCCCCCCCTCGCACAAACTACGCTCGTCATACAGGCAGCTTCACGTACTCCCCTCCGTCCCATCTACCGCCCTAAAAATGGCGAAGGAAGCATGTTAACAACCGACCATCAAATTTTTTGACGAGGTACCAAATTATTATATTACTGAAGTCATCAAGTGGTCATTTTGACTGCCTCAGCCCCCCCCCCCCCCCCCCCCCCCCCCTCGCGCCACTAAGCTCCTCATACAGGGAGCTTCGCGGAGGCCCTTCCCGCTCCCCTTCAGTCCGCCCCATCTGCCGCCCTAAAAATGACTAAAGCACAGGCAATCAAATTATTTCTTGAATGACGAGTTATCGAATGACTATACTACCTATTACGGAGGTCAATCAATTGGTCATTTTGACAGCCCCAGCCCCCCTCGCGCCACTACGCTCGTCATAGAGGCAGCTTCGCAGACGCCACTCGCTACACACCTCCCCTCCAGTCCGCATCATCCACTGCTCTAAAAATTGCTAACTAAAATTTTGAAAATCAGAAACTCGTAAACGAGTTCCACTATCCGCTTTACAAGCAGATAGCAGATACCATGTTACATGGATATGTCTTTGATTGGGGATTTCATAACGGTTGTCCTCGACTGTTGTCAAGAGGATGAAAATGTTTCCTATGGAGTGGAGTAAATGATGCTATTGCTTTATGTTAAGAATATTGTAACCGGCTTATTAAAATTGTTTATAGTCCAATCAACTTAGTTTAGGAATGTAGCCAGGTACGTAAGGAGGGGGAAATTGGTAGCTTGAGATGTGGACATTTATCACATAAATCAAGCGCTTTCCAACGAGTGGCGAACGATTTTTGTGCGATGAAAACTGCGGAAGTTCCATTCCCAACGGATGGGATGTACGTGAAAAACACTGAAATTGTGACACAAATTTTGCGTCACGGAAATTTTTGGTTGACCCCTTAGAGCAAAGACATATCCATGTCAAAAGCAATATTTAACAACCGAACATCAAAATGATTACCAAATCTTGTCTTAAATGAAAAAATACTGAATTATTATATTTCGGAAGTCAATCAAGTGGTCATTTTGACTGCCCCCCCCCCCCCCCCCCCCCTCAAACACACACACACACACGACAATACGCTCTTCAGACAGGCAGCTTCTCAGATGCCCCTCGCGCTCCCTTCAGTCGCCCTAAAAATCGCTAAAGAACCGACCATCAAAGTATTTCTTGAATGACGAGGTACCGGATGACTATACTACCTATTACGGAGGTCAGTCCATTGGTCATTTTGACTGCCCCAGCCCCCCCTCGCGCCACTACGTTCGTCATACAGGCGGCTTCGCGGACGCTCCCCTCCAATCCACCCGTCCGCCGCCCCTCCAGAGCCGCTCCGTCCGCACCCCTCCCAGCTCCTTCTGTTTTCACTTCAGTCAGCGCCTCGCTGCCTTCGTGTCTTGTGGTGCGCGAAACGTGATATTTTTATTATTTTTCATTTCGGTTCGTTTTTTCGTTGTTCCAAAAAAATTTTTGCTCCCCGTTCGAAAAGTCCGTCAAGTGCCGGTTTTCTCTCGTTTGGTTCCGTTTTCCCGGGATTTCACGCTCGGTGACGACCCAGAAAGTGACATAACTCAAAATTTTGGATTTGGTGGTTTGTCAACACCAGTGACATACAAGTGATCTTCAGTTGGTGCCTTTTTTTGGATTATTTTCCCCTCCTCTGGATTAGCAGTTTCTTCGTTTTGAGACCGACTGTATCAACAAAACGCACCGGTGAGTCAAATCAACAAATTTCTAATAGTTTTTTAACAAAATTGTCCATCGACCAACAATCACAATTTGTCACAATACACCAATAGTGTTCTCCGTGACCAGGGGCTCGTACCCGTCCCAAAAAAAAAATAATAATAATAAAAAAATAAAAAATAATAATAAATAAACATATAAAATAGTAATAATAATAAAATATAATAATAATTTTTTAAAATCCAAAATACACTTCAACTTATAATATTAACTACAACTGCATAAAATCACAAAAATATAATTAAGTGAATAAAAACTTTAAATTATTATTAAATTTCTCAAGAACAATGTCACTGTATTGTCGAAAGATAAAATACGTTTAAGCATCTAGGTAGATCAGGGTAGTGGTACATTTCCCAATCCGGTAATTAGTTACAAATTAAATTAAATTAAAAAATAATCTATAAATTAGAAGTACCAATTTTGTAGTCGGAAAACCGGGCTTGGATAATAGTCATCAATCATATTGACTGATCTGGTAGGTATATACCTAGGCACACTATTAGAGTCGGTTCCAAGGTAAAATTTCAATGGGTCATTATGAAAAATAAAAAACCTATAGGTAGATAATTCTAGAAATGCATGATGTGTAGTCAAATCTCCTAGACAACATTTAGTTTTTTTACCAATTAAATTTCGTAGATTAATTAGCCTCGTGATCTATTTAATTGAATATGAATAATTTAAAAATACGAATTCGAATTTCCCTGAGCCTAATCGTCAAAATTTTCCCCTAATTTTGTTTGTTCTATTCTAAAATTTAATCCTGAATGATACTCTCGAAATCATAGAAATGTCGTGGTTGGGTTTTAGGAGGCCTAAATTCTAAATATTGCTGGTGAATACATAACTGTAGTGGACATTTTCATTTTATTTTGACATGGTAGCTTGGGGTATTTGAAAAAATCGTGTGACTTTTTTTTTCAGCCCGAAAAAGTGTAATGGAATCTTTATTTTCTATTGATTTTCACGTACAACCAATGCGTTACTAGGGAAGTGTTACTCCCTTGGATTTCATAGCAGCAAACTTTTTGGAATACTCTCATTTTGTCACAACACCTTATGACCCCTATAAGCCATTATAGTGTGAAGGAAAGCTGGTTTATTACGCTAAGTTATAAATGAATATTGCTAAGTAACCATAATGAACTAATAATGCTCAAAGAAGGCACTACATGGTATGTACTATTAAGTAGTAGGTAGGTTACGAATAAGCTGTAGGTATTAGTCGATGCAGAGACCTTTGAGCAGCTGATTGGCTCCTAAAGCTGATTTCTATCTTTCATGAATTTTCTAACTCAATTTACAATATTAATGTTGGTAGGAGGTATGAGGTCATTGAAAATCTATTATATAAAAGCAAATGATTATGGATGGTATCGTACCTACACTTCAGCTGTACTCAACAATTTCATTTACATAGGTCGGTATTTGAAATGGGTTTAAACCAAAATAAACATAAATTAATACCGTTATCGAGTGAAAGGAATAAATACTTAATGCATTTGAACAATCCACTTGAGAGCAGAGTTGTTGGCATGAAGTTCAACCAATGTGAAAAGAGTGAAATGAGTTCAACCCCATTAACTTACAATGATGCGACACGAATCGATCGATTTTAAATGAAATTGTTAATTATGTAGGGACGTAATCAAATCAGTAAGTGAACTCGCATCATTAAACGTACCGTCGAATATTATTTAGTTCAACTCGAAAAAGCGCGTTCAGCTGATTTCTTGTCATTGTTCGTGAGCAGGACAGAATGTGCCCGGAGCGTTGAATTAAACATGAGCTTATTGCATCCCAAATACTGATCGGCTTGCGTGATTGTACGTCGTTGTAGAAAATTGATTTCTATACAGTAAATTCCATTTTTGAAAACATGAATATTATTAGGTTGGAAACAAGTATAAAGTACCTACTTGATGTTGACGCACTAATCAGTACGTTAGTGTGTTTTATTGTTTAATTACGTGCAAGCCCAATTACAAGAACATTACAAAAAATGCAATCAAATTAAGAATAAATTATATGCAAGATACAAATACAAAGATAAATACAGGATAAATGCAGCAAATAACAATCACGTAGATTTGCACAATTAGAGAGAAGCGAACAGTTCATTTATAACTAATCGCAGGGAATGTAATTGCACCAAGACCAAGATTAACGCTGTCAACACACAGTCCAACAGTTATTATGTACATCATTTGCAGAGCGCTAGATAGTCATATGAAAAGAGCACAAAATTATACTAGACCAAACTGGATAAAACAAATTTTAACGTGGCTTGTGAAAAATGGGGTAGTGGATTGCGAAACTATGCTAAACAGCATTTATGTATAATATTATAAAACAATAATTTTACTATAGAAAGTTTTTCTACTTATAGAAGATAGGGAGATCAAATACCATTGTAGTTATGTGTAGATTATGTAGACGCATATGCGATGTTATGTCAACGTGCTATGTTCGAAATTATGGGCAAATCGCCTAGATCTTAACCAACAGCACGGGTGCACGGGCCAAGCCTACCGTTGGAAAAGTAAGCTAGGCTAGTTTTCCTTTTGTACTGTCTTCATAATTATGTATGTGTCTCTATTGAAATGAATAAAATCTATCTATCTATCAAATATATTAGGATTTCTCTCAGCTTTTAGAGACACAACAGAGAACTAGTAAAAAATGCAATGTCAGGGTGGGATTCTAGGATGGCATTGGCTTCCCTAACAATTCTAGAAAGAGGTCTGTTTTATAGAGGAAGGCCTATTAGTTGATGGAGGTCTATTGTTTTCATAAACTACATTTTTACCCAAGACGATGGAAAACTGGGGGAAAAAAAAAAAAACAGTTTTTTTTTTCTTGATTTGACATTTCAAAATGATACTTAGGTGAGTACACATATTTATTCCATTCCATTCCATTCGAATAAAATAGTAGGTACATATGTAGGTAGGAAATTTCAAATATTACTGTTAATGACAAAACTTATGGGTAGTTTCGAGGATAGGTAGAGGTATTTTGCTATCGAAAACACAGAATTTCATGTTGAAAATCACCTACTTAGAAGCATTGAAGTGGTAATTGTGTATTAATGACCCAATTGATGGGTTTCGACAAATTTGATGGTCCAATTCAAGTGGGAAATAACGCTATTAAAAACCATGATGTTGGCGCAAGCTTACATATTTGAAATATTCGACTAAAAGATTAATATGACTTCAGCCCAGCAGTAAATTAAGTGCCCCATCAAAACCATGAGTTGTCCAAAGGTGGACGTCTTTTATCAAAACAAGGGAGTTATTAACTGAATTTATGTGAAATATGAGGAGTGATTTTAGAACAATCATGTATTCGACCTGCATGATCTATACCTATAGGTACTTAGCATTGACACAAAAGTTAATCTTTTGACATTTCAGTGGCAACAATTGTCTTATGAATTAAAATATTTAGCATTCCAATCATTCAAGCAAATCATCTTAAACATTCAAAACATCTGCCAAGCTGGGAGGGCAGTATAGCTTCCTCACACATAGTAACATAGTCGTATGGAATTAGATGAAGAACAAAGTACAAGTCGAGAAAGACGTTATAAGAAATTAACGTTTGCGCATGCGCATAGACTATTATTAATCCAAATGCAATGAAATTTATAGGGGAACTTTTAGGAACTAAACCACACCATTCTTGAAAATTTCATAAAAATCGGTCCATTATTCTCGAAGTTTAGTCTGTGTCGATCAATTTCAGTTTTGCGCATGCACAATAGTTATTACTCCACCGATCGCGATATAATTCATAGGGAATTTTTCTGAAACGAATATCTATATATTCCCCGAGTTTGAACGAAATCGCACTTATAGATGATAAGAAATCGTCGTTTTAAAAAATGAACTGCGCATGCGCACAGACTGCTATTTATGTGACGGCAACGAAAGTTACAGGGGACCGTATAGTACCTACCCCGCACAATCCCTGGACATTTCATCGGAATCGTTCTATTAGACTCGAAGTCGATATAATTTATAAGGCATTTTATCAGAACATATATACACAAATAGCTACCGAGTTTGAACAAAATTGGACCGACAGATGATGAGAAATCGACGTTATAAGAAATTCACGTTTGCGCATGCGTACAGGCTACTGTTGATTGGACAGCATTGAAAACTATAGGGGTCATTCTAGGAGCTAACCCGCACAATCCCTGAAAATTCCATCGAGATTGGACTGAATCCTGGTATAGTTTTTGGCCGTGAAAACGATTTACAGACAGACAGACAGGCACACAGACACGGAACCAAAATTGATCAGCAAGCTCTGAAACGCAAGAAGCAAGTAGCAATTTTGATTTTGGAGGACAAAAATTTTTTCGACTTCAATCACAAACACAAAGCTTCGGTAGTGAGGAAGCACGCATGAAAACTGAGGGAGTTGTAGGAATTATAAGCGAGGGTTCCCCGTTCGCGCACGCTGTGGCTACTATTCACCCTAATCCAATAAAATTCGCGAAAGGTCTCCATCAACAGCTTTCCCCGCAATATTTCAAAGTAATCAGCAAAGTGTCATAAACCTCAAGGTGAAAAGCGAACAGAAAAAGCGACAACCGTCTTAAATCTTTAAAACGCAAAAAACAAGTGAAAAGTTTGATTTAAAAAACTTTTGTCGATGATGTCATGAATAAATTGAACTTCACCGACCGCTGATTACCCGATTGACGATTTATATTTAATGTTCGAAAAAGAAAGACTGTGAATTCAATCATTTACCCATTTAGCTTAGCTTTTTTAATTAGGACAGCTCAGTTGCAAATCTCTCGTAACGATAACGAATTGAACCCGTTGGAAGTTTTAATAACTTAAACCAAAGAAATTGAAACTGCGTTAATTGGCTTCCATTAGAAAATGGTTGTTTGATTGGCATTGATATTAAATGGCTTCTAAAACTCGAAACTCGGATGGATTTTCCCAGAGAAAACCGCCGGTTTATTTGAGCGTTGTCGGATTCGCAACATGATAAATTTACACGGTGAATTATTGAAAATTATCTCAGCGTACTCAGTATTTCCACTAATTATTCCAACCTAGCAGCTTCTGTTTCGAAAATAAATTGCTTTCCGTTCGATTATTTGAAAACGTTACGAATAATGATGTTCACATAGATTACTTGTTGTTTAGAAGGGAAAACCATCGGTATTACTACTATTCATCCCCGACCAATTCCTCTATTACGAATTTTTATAGAAAAATATTAAATGTATGGAATGGTTTTATCATTTTGGAAATGGAAATTTCTGGAAATATGCGTAATCTAAATCCGCTAACTAAATTTCAAAATTTTGGTTTTGAAAGGAGTAGTCATAGGTTGTCAGAGGTACGTAGTGTCACAGGTTTCCAAAGGTGCATTCACATGTCCTTAAACAGTCTTAATCACTAGTTGTTAAAGGTGTAGTCACTGGCTGTCAAAAGGCTCTAGGCTGTCAAAGGAGTAGTCACAGGTTGTCAGAGGTGTTGAGTCATAAGTTTTCAAAGGTGTATTCACAAGCTGTCAAAGACATAGTCTTCACAAGTTGTCAAAGACGTAGTCACTGGCTGTCAATAGGCTCTAGGCTGTCAAAGGAGTAGTCACAGGTTGTCAGAGGTGTCGAGTCATAAGTTTTTAGAGGTGTATTCACAAGTTGTCATTGTTGAAGCCACAAGTTGTCTAAGGCTTTTGGTTTTCAAAGGAGTAGTCACAGGTTGTCAGAGGTGTTGAGTCATAAGTTTTCAAAGGTGTATTCACAAGCTGTCAAAGTTGAAGTCACAGGTTGTCAAATGCTCTTGGTTTTCAAGGGAGTCGTCACAGGTTGGCAGAGGTGTTGTGTAACAGGTTTTTAAAGGTGTATTCACAAGTTGTCAAAATTTAAGCCACAGTTTGTCAAAAACTTTTGGTTTTCAAAGGAATAGTCACTGTTTGTTAGAGGTGTTGTGTCTCATGTTTTCAAAAGTGTATTCACAAGCTGTCAAATTTGAAGTCACAGGTTGTCAAAGGCTGCTAACTCAGTTTTTATCCGCTCCGCTCCTCGTGACAAAGGCCGCTTCACGGCGGGATCATCAGAACATGATTTACTGTTAGCGAGCGCTCACGTACTTCCTACATTAGTTATAACTAGCTATAGTCACATATAACTACGGTATAGTTACCTATATCTACGAATTAACTGCTACCACGAATATACCAAAACACACAGCGTTAGTCCGCGATATTATTGATTCTTTCCAGTCCAAATAAACAAACTTACATGTTGGTGCTCTGAATTTAACAACTGAACATAACAGTCTGTTATCTATGGAAATTGATTTTAAGGGCAATGCGCATCAAATTATTACACAAAGATTTATAATAGCTGTATTTGATAGCTCCATTACATCAGGATTAAGCCATGGATAGAAACAAAACCTCAACTCATTTCCACACCATCTTTATTCATTGTGCAACGTTTCAGGCCACACCTTGGACCATCTTCAGGCTAAACCTATAACAGTAGGTACCCCTTCATAAAATCTATAAGTCAATAGTCCAGAATAAACAAATATTAAAATATGCTAAGCAAATGCGCAGCTTGATGGAGGAAAAAAGTATTTTTAAGTAAAAATCAGTTCCAGAATCAGAACATTGTCACACATCTCAATAATCCAGAAGCACAAAGAAATAACTGATTCATATGTAACTAATAAGGTATTGTAGCAGCACTTTTTGAGCACATTAAATTGGTCAAATTCCAAAAATGTGCTAAAAAAATCTCTAAAAACGGATAAAATGCGTAGAATTTATATTTTTTGGCGGAATATTGCCCAAATTAAGTTTATTAATATAAAATTGAAAATTCAAAAATTCATGAAAAAAATTATGCTGAAAAATGTACTTGGGTTTCATCAAATTGTTGCTAAACAAATTATAAAAAGTGCAAAAAAAGCTAAAAATCCCAAACCTCTATTTGGCTAGTAGGTTATTATTTAGGATACGTTTTTTGCCATATAATTATTAGTTAACAATTTCCTTGCTCTCAAAAAGTTTAAATTTCAAAACAATTTAATATCGGACAATACGATAATTAACGAAAATTCGCTCATACGATCAAGCTGCATGACTGGAACTTTTCAAACTGTTTGCCTATAAATAAATAAAAAACTGGGGGAAAGGTAAACAATCAAATTTTGATTTGAGGTCGGGGGCTAAAAAGTTTTTCTTGGTCGACTACGAAGGTTCAATGTTGAAAATAATAAAGCAAAAGTCATTCATCATCAATAAGAGATATCAAGGAATAAGAGAAATGAGAAAGACAAATAAAGAACAATGTAAGATTAAGAAAAAGAGAAAGACAAGAGGATAATATTATTACGTTGAGAATCAATGATAACTTGTCTTGTTTTAAAAATAAACTATAATTTAAGGACAAGTAATATCTAGTCGGATAATCGGAGGATGATTTCGTTCCATTTTAATTAGATTATCCGCGGTTATTCTGTTCTCTATTGAGTTCCCTTGTGTTCGTGGCGGATTTACTGCGTTTGTACTTTTCGTTTCGCCAGACTATATCCTCTTATTAACCCGTATTCTTAACTGTATCATCACAATCCCTCCGACCCGATGATATCTATCAAAATCTTGCTATGGACGTCAGCCTTCGTCGTACCCCGCAAGCAGCCAGAAATGTGCTTTCGCTAGAGGCAAGGCTGTAAGGAGTCAGGCGCGAGAAATCATGTAGAATGTGTTCAAGTGTTTCACAAGGAAGAAGAAAGAGGATAATGCGACAACGTTCGTCATTTGACAAGTGAAGCGACTTAGTAGGTGATAAATTGGACACACTTCAAAAAATTTGCCGTTTAAAATTGACTAAAAATTGCAGAAAATTGTTAAAAATCGTTCAATTCACAGTTTTAGCAGAATATCACTCGGAAAACATTCATGAACTATGAACTAGAACATCCAGAAATTATTATATAAAATCGTGGTGAATAATATTAAAACGTAAATTACATTAAAACGTGGTGTGCAGAAAATCCAAAACACCTATTTTTAAATCGTAAAGTTGTCAGTTATATAGTAAATAATGATTTAGAAAAAGTTGAATAATAATTAAATAATGTGCTCACAAAGCGCTCAAGTCTCAGTACAATTTAACATGAGGATAATAAAAAATTTAGAAAACTTTGCTCATATGGCCATGCTGCAAGACTGGAACAAAAATATAAAAATCAACCGTTAGCGCACATTCTTGAATCTAATGGTTCATAAAAAAGTTTAGAGGAATTAGGTTAATATAATAAAGTAGGTAGGTTACATTCTTATAGCGGTAATTTTTAATGTGTCTAACGGTTCGCTTATAGGAGACAATGCAACAGGGTTGATTGTTTGGTATAGGAATCCTTCCGTTTATTGATTGTTTTTCGCCACTGAGAAATTGCAGTGTTTTGCCTTGGAAAAACGCTGATTCAGTTTCGGAGTTGAAACTGTCTCCGCGGCTCTCGCCGGAACGTGAAATGCACTTTCTATTTCTCTTTGGAAGCGATTGCGCTTTTCTTGCGAAAGAACTGCAGTGAAAGTCCTCTTCCGGAACGCGGGTAGAACCCGCGCGTTCCTGGAGAGGGAGAGTGCAGTTTGTCCGAAGGATGCTGCTGATATTTTGAAAGATGGAGCTGATGGTTCAAAGGATGCTGCTGATATTTCGAAAGACGGAGCTGATGGTCCGAAGGATGCTGCTGATATTTCGAAAGACGGAGCTGATGGTCCGAAGGATGCTGCTGATATTTTGAAAGATGGAGCTGATGCACCGAAAGATGCTGCTGATGTTTCGAAGGAGGCTGCTTCTAGCTCAGAAGTCACTGGTTCCTAGCCGAAATCAAAAATTGTTTCGTGAAATTCTAAAATAGATAACGACAAAAACGATTACCCTCCAGGACTTGACTACGTTTCTTCAAAGTCGCAAAACAACTAAATTACCTTATGATTATCAACAAGATGAAAATCACTGCACTGTTTTTAATCGGTAAATGACGGAAGTTTTAATTGGCGCCACCCTGGCGGAGGAGGGATACTCTCACTCAGCTAATTTGGATGGAGCTCGACCTTTTATTCGACACTTGACGTTCCAGTGAGGTTCCCTACCAAATTTCACCCTCCTAGGGTGCTCAGAAGAAATTTTAGCTCTCTAGGTGGATCAGGATGGAGGATCAGGATCTAAATGTCAAATATCATCTGCTTAGGGTGTCCAAGAGAGAGTTTAGCTCACTCAGCTGATTTTGATGGAGCTCATAATTTTATTCGTCTCTTGATGTCCCAGAGAGGCTCCCTTTATACCAAAGTTAGTTTCTAGTTGTCCCAAGTGGGATCCATATCAAATTTCAGCTTCGTAGGTTGAATTGCAAAGAAATTAGGTCCGGATATCGCTAGGGAACGGTAACACTAGCCTTCTTGTGTATTACGACACGTTGTTAGATCACACTTTTCGGCAAGAAGGTCTCATTAAAAACATAATTCAACGTTAAATATTCATACTTCAAATATTATGTATCAGGCGCTTGGCTAGGCCTTTATGTTTACTTAATAACTCAAAGATATTTCGTCAATATAATCTTCCGCATGCGTGCTAACGAAAAATTGGAGTACCTTCTCATGCACCCGTGTAAAATGTTCTTATTTTTCATCCGAAGTTAAATAATCTTATATTACATTCATTATATTACATCCTAGATTACCACTTCCTCACTGCTCTTATTTACATTTAAAAAATCTCAATCGTTTATGATTAAAGGATCAGTAAAGGTGGTCATCCCCTGGGCCGGTCTGGTTATACCGAATTATAGAGTTAGGCAATAATTGAGAGCTTATAGAAGGAATTTATGTAAACAACGGGTTTTCGCTTGGAGGGGCGTCGCTATAATTATTCAGTTTACGGAAGAGTTTCGAGTCAAATGCGCATCGAGACGGCGGCCTCGACTCAACCAGGAAGACTCTGAGCGGGCCAGCCCGTATCTCCCCTTCTGGCAAAATCCGTTCTACGATTCGAATCATTCGGTATCCCACCGATATTCTACATCGATATGCGGCTATTCTACAGGATATTATAGCGATGTTCATTCTACAATGAACAGTCCATTCGGTTTATTACTTTAATTGGATCTTTTCCGTTATACGTATACATACCACTATTTAAAATACTAGTTAAACCGAACATTTAAGTTAGTTACCTGTTTAAATCGATGAAGAAGGCCAGTACTCGGCGATATTGCGCAATATTTCCTGGAACAAGTCTTTTCCTTGGTGTCTGCGCCGCCACATAAACTCGCACAAATAGGAGTCCAACAATGCACGACTGGTCCCGCACTGAGTTTTATTACGATGTTTCGCTAGACGCCAAGTACTTTCAATTGTTTGTGTGTGTGCACCACTGTGAGGATCGACGAAACTGTGTGTATGGTTTACTGTATAGTGTTCATACCCTAATTTGTAGATCCCTTTATATGCTCGCCACTCGTCTGATATAATTGTTGTCTGATATAATGCAATGAACTGACTTGAACAAGAAATGGACAGACACTGACAGCGCGCGTTCGCACAGGCTCGCTTATCGCGTAGGCAGAGATAACGATAGACCAGATTACAAAGTCTATTGTATGGAATTCTATGGGCAGTAATGTTTTGAAATAACTAATCACAACCATCTTTTACTTCATACACGAGTAAATCAATGAAAATCAAATTGAAATAGTGGTATACGTATAACGGAAAAGATCCCTTTAATTTTCCTTTGTAATCTACCAAGAATAGATTATAAATAATGGAACCCCCCCCCCCCCTCCCCACCATATCTCCACAGCCCCA
Source organism: Adelphocoris suturalis (assembly GCA_030762985.1). Taxonomy (NCBI): domain Eukaryota; kingdom Metazoa; phylum Arthropoda; class Insecta; order Hemiptera; family Miridae; genus Adelphocoris; species Adelphocoris suturalis. The sequence continues at coordinate 73,867,433 of CM061041.1, read as the reverse complement.
TTTATATATTTTATATATATGTGGGAGCTGGAAAGTTTTGAAAAGTACCTACCTTCACCATAGATCTGGAAGTTTTGGGTACTAACCATTCCCTAACTTAACGACTCCATGTGTCGCTCTAACGTGAAAGGCGAAAAATACAATAAAGCGGGAAGAGATCGGTGAGTGTTCGGTTTCTGTGCAGTTTTGTATGGTGGTATCGTGTGTTACAAAGTGCTGCGTTCCAAGCATATTATTGAGAATTTAATCGAAAATAAAAGATTTGAATGGTTTTAGATAGTTGCAAACTATGAGTGATTCAGCCGAAGAATTATGTTATAAATCCTAAATCAGAAGTGGGATACGAGCCCACCCAGATTCCGAAAATCCGAGTCTACCTATAAGTAGAGAAAGTATTGTTTTCACTTTCGGGAGATGAAAATAGCGTTTCTCCTAAATCAAAATTTCCATACACAATTTACGTTTTAGACAATTATTCTGAACAACTTTCTTAGCGTCTCTTTGTATGTGTATGTGTTTATCCACAAATCCTTAACAAGCTTAATTTCACCATATTCACCCAATTTTAATGAAATTTTCAGGGAATGTGCTGAAAGAGCGTAGATTACGTATCATTTTCTCACGCCCTGGTCTTCCGATCCCCCTAAAACTTCGAGAGTAGTTAGGAAAAGAGAAAGTGATCCTTCCATTAATTTCATCACAACCGTGAATAGCTGCTGCGCATTCGGCAATGTGAAATCCTTGCAATACGTATAAAAAGCAAGCACATTAAATTGGTCAGATTTCAAAAAGTAATAAAAGAATCACTAAGAATGGCTAAAAATTGTTAAATGTATAATTTGAAACAGAATTTCAGCCAGAGGACGTTTACAAACAATAAATTAAATATTTTTAAAAATATTTTCACTAAATCCTGTTGAAAATATACTCGAATTTCATTGATATTTGCTAACAAATCTATAGACTACAAAAAAGTTCAAAAATCCAGAATATTTTTTTACTCGCATTTAGATCTAGTTTTTGCCATAAATACATTGCTCTCGAAATGCTTACATTTCGTAACAATGTAACATAACAATAATTTACGAAAATTCGCTCATACGATTTTGTTTTCTCAAACTACTTTTATAATTTACGAGTGCTTCGCAAATGTGTGAGTCTTCTTTTCACCATTTGAACGATCGGAATTACCGTTGAAATCAAGGATTCGTCAATCGCCTAGTCCGGGAATGCGACCTGGCGGTTGTTCTCGGAGTCAAAAGGAACAAGTTAACGGTATTTGAATGATTAATGGAACGTCCCATCGTCGAAGGCTCAACACGAAGTGATGTCAAGAAGATTATAGACATCTCGCATCCCATCAGCGGTCTGGGCGACCTTAGAATATAAATCATAAATCGTACGAATTGTGTTCAGCTATGTAGTTTCGTGCCAAGTACGTGTATGAATAACGTCAGAAGCAGCGAGAGTGAATGTGATTTAATTCACGATATAAAATTGTCTGATCACGTACCTACTGAGATAATTATTTTGTTAGATTTAATTACGTGGGGAATATCAGCTTTTTCAAGTCAAAAGGTGTTTTTATTGTTGTAGTTTAGGGTTTTTAGATATGTAGGGGCAGGAAAAATATTGCAAAAGTGTCATTTTTTACTTTCAATGTGTCAGAAGCGTTATAGGAAAAAAATAATTCCAATTGTCTTAAAGAAATATCCAACAACTTTCCCAATGCAACTTCCCCATGGGCTGCTTGACCAGGTGTCTCCGGGAGCCGCCGAGGTGGGTGGGCCCGGGCTGGTCGGGGCATCCTGGCAGCCTCAGTGGTAACTGCCATGAAGACTTTTATTGCATAAGCATTACTTATTAATGATTATAGAAAAATTGTATTGTCAAATTAAATATCGTTAAATAAACAAATTAAATGTTCACATTATGTCAATGATATAAGTGCACAGAGCTCAGTAGATCGGTTCTGATTTTGCTTATATTAGGTGGTTGTAAAGGACATTATTTGAGAGTAATGGATGCTGTAATGGATGCTGAATGAGTGCGTTGAACATTCTTTCTCTGAATAAGTGGTGAAATTAGGGCTTTGCGTTACTATTTCTTCTAGGGCTTCATCATGGTGATTCACCGGCAGGGATGGGCAAATTCATATTCATCAATTTGAGTATGAATATTCATGAATTTGAATATGATTATTTGAATTCATATTCAAATACATGAATTTTTGTATTCATGTCAATGAATTTTTCAGAACTCATCATCTCCTGACTCATTTCCAGAGTTGTAAAGCTGAAATTCAGGTTATCCAACGATGAATTGACTGAATTTTAATACTGAAAGTCGTCTGCGGGGTAGAACAACCCCATATGATATTCGAAGTCGACAAATTCATGCCCATATTCAATAATGTATTACCTGAATTTCAGCTTTAAAACTGTAAAAATGAGTCAGGAGACGATGAGTTGTGACAAATTCATAGACCAATACAAAAATTCATGAATTTGAATATTAGTATTCGAATTTATGAATATGAATTAATTCATAGGCTTCACGATTTTGAACAAATCATATTCAAATTGAATATGAATTGTTTTGTATTAATATTCACTGGCTTCACATGTTTTAATTAATTCATATACAAATTCATGAATATGAATTGGTTCATCACTGGATTTACGTAGTCCGATTCGATTGAGATCATCTTTATAGTCCATAGTTTGAATGGAGAAGGGCTAAATTCGGGTAACGTTATTTTTCCATTTTGAGCTGACCGAACCATGGTGTTACTGAGACAAGAGGATTTTCCCGTCGATATAGATAGAGGGCCTGCAGCTATGTAATCATTGTAGTTTTTACGGTGATTCGATTGACAGGTCGTGAAGGAAATTGCATCAACTTAGCATAATCACCCTCCTCGAAGGTACCATTAAGTTATTTTATTCACGCGCTGTTGTTATTTTATCTACGTTCTGTTTTATTTCCTTCCATTCAATGGAGAATAGTAGGTCTTGAGGTAGTCCCGCAAGTCTACATTAAGTAGAAATTCTCCCGAAAAAGCGGTTTTCCGAAGGTTCTCCCCCAATTTCGCGAGGTCGTTCCGTCCGTTTGAGGCAAGCGATGGTGCCGCGGCGGGTGGTGGGGGAAGGCGAATTCAGGTCGCGGGCAGCTACGGGCTGGAGGGGTGGTGGAGGGGGTTGGAGAAGGGGAACAAGGGAGAAAGCAAAACGAGGCGAAAGTGAGCACTGGGTCAGGGGAAAGTGAAACTTTTTACTTTTGATATCAAAACGTGAGACCGAACGACCAGGTTTTTTGAGTAATTTTACCTTCTTCATCGACCTGCGTGGGATCCCGTATTGAGGTCTATTCGCATCATGTGGGACTTGGATTATCATGTAGAGATACTCCAGGCTGCAAAAATACGATAGTTGCATTGCTGTGCGCTTTGCATTAAGGTCAAAACGCGTTTATCAGCAGGAAAGGTTTTGGCGTTTGATTTTTGGGTTTCTCAATGGGTGGTTTTTGCTTGATTTGAGTGCTGTTCTCAGCTCCTTGACCAACTTGCGGCCGCTTACCCATCGAAAAGGCGCTGCTACCCTTAAGGAATATCCATGACAACCCATTTTACTCCATGACAATACCAGACTGCACAGAGCATCTGAATAAGAGAGAAATTGCATGAATTTTTCTTTGAGACTCAACATCCGCTGTGCAACCCGGAGAACCGTGCGATTTCTACATGTTTGGCGCACTCAAAGATGCATTTGGAGTCAAAGATTTGATGATGGTTCTACAGTAAAAACATTTGTGCGCGGTTGCTTTCAACCCCCCCCCCCCCCCCGCCGTCACCTCCTTTACAATGGCGGGACTAAAAATCTCTTGAAACGCTGGAAAAATTTTGTTACAAAACTAGGTAATTACACAGGAACCCTGATAGATACGAGCAAGAGTGATTGGGGCACCTTACTTACCTATTCGCTTTTTAGCAACTAAGCAAACGTGATCAGGACATGCCGCATCCTTATCTGCTCCAGAGTATCCAACCTGAGCACCTTCAGCATTGCTTTATCGGAAAAATCGTCAATTGAGTAACATTTTATAATAGGCTAGTTTCAGAAATGCATGCTGTGCTGCCGATAATGTTGATTTGTCTAGAGTATTGGGGATATACACGATTCAGAACGTTCCTAACTACATAGTTGGTAATATAACTTTCCTACTGCGCCTTGCAGGAACCCTGATGCAGGTACGAGCAAGAAAGATTGGGGCAACTTACTTAGCTTTTCGTTTTTTAGCAACTTTACAAACGTGATCACATCATGCCGCATACTTATCTGCTCCACAGTATCCAACCTGTGTACCTTCAGCATTGTTATATCGGAAAAACCGTCAATTGTGTCAAATTTTATAATAGGCTAGTTTTAGAAATGTATGCTGTGCTGCCGATAACGATGATTTGTGCATAGCATTGTGGGTATACACGATTCAGTACATTCCTAACTACATAGCTGGTAATATATCCTTCTTAGTTGCTCCTTGCAGGAACCCTGATGCAGGTACGAGGGTGAAGGTTAGGCGCACCGTACCTGTTCGCTTTTTAATAACTTTACGTACGCGATCACATCCGCATCCTTCTCTGTTCCATAGTATCCAACATGAGCACCCTCAGCAGTGCTTCATCTGAAAAATCGACAATTGAGTTACATTTATAATAGGATAGTCTTAGAAATGTATGTTGCACTGTCGATAATGTTGATTTGTGCATATTATTGGGGGTACATATTCATAGATATTCGAATCCTAACTTCATAGTTGGTTATATAATACAAGAAATCTTTAAGAACAAGGTAGAAGACAAGTGGCGAAGTCTGATCGCTGCCTCCAGCGCCTCCCGGCGACCCAGTTTGATGACTTTCGGGAGGTCGCGGTGACGTCACCGCCGCTCAAGCGGTCCTCGCCGAAGAAGAGACCTTGAGCCGCAAGGCTGCTGACGGAGAGAAAACCGTCTGGAACCTGAATGTTTGCGTTGGAACACGCGCCCACAGTAATTGTCAATCTCTCGAGGCCGAAACGGCCAAATAAACACCACGACAGAGTCTCGAACTGAGTGAAACAATACAATAACAATCGAATTGCAAGTCCTTCAATTTGAAAAGAGAAACATATTACATTGTAACAAACTACAGTAAGTTATAATGAAGTAGTTTATAGTAATAAACCGTTTAATAAATACCGTAAATTGTATTTTGGCGTATAAGTCGGTACACAAATATACCTAGTAACAATAACTATTATGCACGGAGTCCACTTTATCTTCGGTTGAGATGATTTTTTCATAAATGTTTGCTTTGAAACGTGAGCCCACAGCTGTAATATACGTGTCAATACCTCAAGGTTGAAACGGTCGAATAAACATCACAGATTGAGGGAAACGATCAAATAATTATGTACTTGGTTTATGATTTCAATCAGGGAAATGCCAACAGCGCATTTCTAATTTGAGTAAACTTTATGAGAGTAGTATCTCATAAAGACTACTTCTACTTCTACTTAGAATGTTTCTAAGTAGAAAAGCTCAGTTATGAAATCAACAATGCTGTATTCTTTTGTAATTGTATGTGTGTATATAGGATTTTATCCACATACCACCGATCTTTGATGATTCAAACATGATTAAGGAATTGAGTCAAACATCAAAAATAACTTTTCCATATTGGTTTGGACGTTTGGTAGAGAAAATAATTTGAAAGTGTGACAACACAGAGTGTGTTTTTACATGGATCTATTTCTTTTTTCCAACCACCGATAAGTATCCCCAGGTCTTTTCGTTCAACCGCTGCGTTGCTGGGGACTTTGTCCCTTAGTTGTCATCTAACGAAAACCGTTCACGACTCGTCGGATAAAGCGCTCAATTTCCCTGAAAATATCACGCTGTCTCTCCCCCACCCCCTTACTCATTATACCATAATACACGTAATCATACGTTTTAAATTATGACGAGAAATCGTCAACGGGATTTAGAGTCGTTTTCTCTTTCGTCAAACTATGAATGATTATTGGAACAGTAGTTTCAATAGCAGGAGTAACGTATTATCTCCCTACGCTTGGGTATTATCTCCCAGTCACAACACCCCCAGCCCTATAGACATTGTCTCAATAAATACAACATTGTCCCCTAAGCATTCGACGGAATCATGAAACAGGTACCTACTAATTTCTCCCATTGTTAATCGGAATATAGGGTATTAAGGAAATACACGTCCATGAGCTTTTGTTTCTACCATTAAGTGAGAAATTTGAATATTTAGCAATAAGTCCCGGTATAAGCGTTTGATCTAAGATTCCATGATAGCTGCTAGCTAGACTAGAAACAGACTACTTGAGGGAGATTCTAACCTTCCTTTTTGTCAATTTCTGACATATCATCTTCAGACCAACTTTGAGTGATTTTATGCCGAAAAACAGTTTCTAACATTTTTACTAAGGACTCAATGATACTGTCTCAGGGCTACAGTTCTCAAGCTCATCGATTCTGGACGAATGATGCATGATTAAGGAGTGAACCTGGACACCAGAAATACTTTTCTTAGGATATTAAATATAAAGGGTTATTTCCGCTAGTAGTGATAGTAAAATTATCATTTACGTACCTTTCGGAGGAATCCGTCGTCACTAGCAAGTCAAAAAGTGACAGATCGATTACTGATTTCAGTACTGTTCCAACGGCCTGATGATGATGTCTTTGCATCGAAAGTGCTAGCCCCTGGTACTCGAATTGCTAGTGACGACGGAAGGTACGTAAATGATAGGTAATTTTCCTGGGATAGTTCGGGCGGGAAACGACCAACTTTTCCGCGATACTACATATCCAAATTCGTCGACTGACCTGATTGGTTTTGAGGGGAAATGGGTTTCGGTTGCTTCACTGGAAAGGAATCTCCCCCGCCCCTCCGGCAAGGCCATGCGAGTGGCCCCAGGGCCTGGATGTGGAGGCCTTGACATGGGGGAGCCACCAACCGATTCCGCGAGAACCACTTTTCCCTTCTCGTGGGAACTTTCTCTCTGACCCAGTGAGAGCGGTGCCCATCATAAGTGCACCTCATTAAACTCGGGAGGTCTTGACCAGTCGCCCACAGCAGATCCTGTTGTCCTACGGCTTTTCAGTGGCATCCGAGACTTCCACTCAACCATTCTCATATCACCATAATCCATCAATCGGTTGATGTTTTGGGATTAAAAAGCCTCATCATCAGAACAAAGCTATGCATCTGTCCCGGCTCCAGTCCAAGCCACCGTATATTGCCTGTGTAAGGGTCACGCACTGATCCTATCGACTCCAATTTCTTCTACAGAGAGGCTGGAGGTTCTCTGAAGTGTAAACATAAGCTCAGTTTCAAAGTTAACTATATAAATGTTGTTATACAAATTTTCACAGATCTACCATGTCAGATGATGTGATTAAACGCAAGAACTCAAGGTTGTCTGGAAGTTTTACGATCGGTGATCCGCACTGAATGTCTACCAACATCAAAACTCCACCGGGTATTGGGTTAGGTATATAGAGTTGAATTCGATCATGAACAATTAATCAAGCCACTGTCCACGAAAGCGTTCAGAGCCTTCCAATGCGTTCATTTTTCCAGCACGATTTCTTGAGATCCCAAACTTTAGTAACTCAGTTAAACATTGCTACGGAAAGCATGTGATCATATTTGAAGAACTACATTTTCCTGTGTACCACGATCAAAATTCCACTGTGAATTTTGAGTTCAAAAGATTTCTGTACTCATTTCTTAGCCGCTCGCTCCCAATTGTCTTTGTGGCCGAAATTCGGTTGAATACTTCAGAGGTTATGTTTCAGCCGTGAACAACTTATCGAACTAAAGACCATAGAGCATTACATGGCATTAGGTGCGCCCATTTTGCCCGCATATTTATCCGAGATCCCACGGTTTAGTTAGTATTTTGGGACTCAATTTGGAATCTTTCATTGTTGAGATCGACTTGTCATCTGCATTGAAGAAAACAATGTTTCTTTCACAAAAATTAAAATTCTACATTGATGTCAATGCTGGAAATACAAGAATTGTGTTTCAGCGCTGTACAATCATCACATCAATGCCCTTAGAACGTCCAAAATCCTTCCACGGGCTAGTTTTGACTAGGCTTTTAACCAAAGATTTATGTGTTATATCGTTGTGTTGATTTATGGCCCTTCAATGGGTTTTACAGCATTCCACGTTATATAATTAGATGTGAAATCTACTGAAGTATTCATAAAATTCACGGGTCTGCTGACAGCTGTTGTTCAGTAGCTGGTTCTTACGAGATGTGATAAAATCTATTATGCCACACTTGCAAAATATATTGTCTACGAAATGAATAAAAACCAGAAATGCTTTTAGAAAACAATGTTTAATCCAATAGTCTTCATAGTCGTAGTCAGTAGGAGACAATCATATCCAGTTATGGTAGATCTTCTTTAGATCGTCGTGATCCACAATATCATTTCAGATCGTCGACCCCATTAAACTGACATTTTCAAACAAGAAAAGTGAAACCAGTCTTGCCAGAAAGTACTCATTCTGCACTTGGCACACTCTCTTTTACCGTGTAGTTGTAATTAAAATAATGATTTACTGCCCTTAATTGTCAGAGCGTGAAACATTTCTTTTTTTTTCTTTCGAATTCTCATGCCAAAAATCCTTGACGGAAATTCGCAGCATCAAAGCGTCGTTGAACTTGTAAGGACTCCCGGCCAAGTTTGAGGAGAGACATTTTTGACGAGTGATTTTAAAAATAGACTCGAGTTTTTAATAAACATTACGGCAGGTTGTACGTGGCTGAGGAAAGAACTGGCGGGTTGTAGGTGTAATTGTGGAACGTAATATAAAGCATTTGGGTAAACTTATTCTGAATTATGTCATTAAATTATGATTTACTAGCAGGAACCCGTGCTTCACACGAAATATCAAGTTTCTGTCCATCACCTATCAATAATGCAACACATACTTTACCCGATTTCATGAGACTGTTTACAACGGTAGGTAACTTACCATATCAACACCATTCACGTCATTATAAAAGTACTTCTAAAGTAATCCAGCTATTGATTATGTTAGATACACTTATTTTGATGGGTTCAGCAACTAAAAGTACCAATTTCAACCACCCTGGGATGCCAAGGCAGTAGAAGGAATAGATTTCATGAGGCTGTTTACAAAGGTACCTATCATACCAACCATTTGCGTCATTATGAAAGTAGTTCCAAAGTAATCCAGCTATCCATTATGTTAGATACACAAATTTTGATGGGTTCAGTAACTAATAGGACCAATTTCAACCATCCTGAGGTGCGGAAGGAAAAATATGGACTGGATTTCATCGTCTGTTTATAATGGTAGCTACCTACTTACCACTTCAACTGCATAGAAGCAATCCCAACATAATGAAACAATCAAAAGCGTTACATACACTAATTTGGAAGGGTTCATTACCAAATAGGACCAATTTCAAACACCCTGGGTTGCTGAAGGCAAAATAAGGACTGGATTTCATGAGTCTGTTTACTACGGTAGGTGAACTACCATATCAACAGCATTCACGTCATTAAAAAAGTAGTTCCAAAGTAAACCAGCTTCCGACAAAACTGTCCGGCGGTTTAGCCGTCTATTGGGAAATATACATAGAAACATCGATTGTACTGCGGAAGGGGATAGATAGGTTGTGTTCAAGTTTTTGCGTAACAGGTCCAAAAATAAAATCAGCTGAGCTACTCGCAAAATGGGATAGCTCAACTATTAACAATCCAAGCGGTATAATAACGTGATTTGGTAGTAACCTGGCCTAATACTTGTATCACGCAGAGAAAATTGAGGCAAATGTAACTTGGGATATTGTTTTACTTGGAAGTATTTTCTGGTTTGACTCGACATATCCATGATTTAATGTTTTTTCCTACTAAGGGATAAATTTTTAAGGGTAAACTATGAACCTCCTATGTATCTTCTTTAGTTCACTTGGCTAGCCACGGCGCAAAGATGCCTGGTGGCTATATTACATGGCTGTATTCACCTGACAGCTCTCTTCTCTCTGGAATCGTAGTGGGTCAGCTTTTCTCAGCAAAATGCGTTGGTGCAAATAATTCCATGTTAAGGGATCCATAAACTGACAGCTTCAAAACCTCTGTTGGAAAATCAATCCTCGAATAATGAATATCGATAATAACTATCGACTATCGCCCATCCCGACAATTACTATTTTCATACTATTAATGTCCTTATAGTTGAACGTTTTGAGGAAATTATCTATAATATGTGGGTATGTGATTGTTTAATTTGCTTTTCATTTTGTTAACTAATTACGCCAGTACTTAATTGTCCCACTATGTAGTTGATTTTAATGGGAAGATTCTTGAGTGAAGTGACCTTCCTCGCGATGCTCGTAGTTCCGTCAAGCAAATTGACGTTTAACTCAACGTTCGCCACAAGATACAATCTCGGCGTCTGAGCTGAATGGATAAACAGCATGGAAGGCAGGTGAGCTTTCCAAGAACGGGTTTTCACGGGACGTTTCTCTTCTTGGCCCCAAAGCAGCTTCATCACGAGGAGGAACAAAGGAAAAACGTAAACAACGAGCTCTCGCAAATATCTCCGGAGGGAGGCTCACAGCTGGCTGGCAAGTGTGCAATTATCCCCTTCGGAATAGTAATGGGATGGGAATGTCACGAGATCTGTTGGCGAAGTTTAGTGCTGTCATTAGTGCGCGACAGCAAAACGCGTTAATGGGAACCTCGACAATATCAGATAGGCACCTACTCTCCTCCTCCTGGAATCCGTGTTACATTGAGAATTAGACAGAGAGAACAAAGGAAATCAGCGACGCTGATTCGAAGAGTATTTTTTTCCCAATTCCTTGTTTAACGTGAATATAAACCAATGATAGGTGCCCAAAACAATCACCAGTCTCAACTTTAGGTTCCTCACTACCGAAGTTGGGGAAGCTTAGCGTTCGTGATAGAAGTGTAAAACTTTTTTTCCCTCTAAAATCAAAATTTTTACTTGTTTTTTTTTTTTTTTTTGCAATTCTAAGCTTCCTGATCAATTTTGATTCCATGTCTGTCCGTCTGCGTCTGTCTGTAGTAATTCCTAGTCACGCCCACAACTATACCAAGTTTCGTCCGATTATGATGAAATTTTCAGGGATTGTGCGGGTTAGCTCCTTGACGGTCCCATATAATTTTCAATGCCACCGAATCAACAGTAGCTTGTGCGCATGCGCAAACTCGAATTTCTCATAACGTTGACATATGGGTACCTATATGTTCCAGAAAAATGTTAATATCAATAAATAAATATAGACTATATAGCAATTGGTGGAAGAAAAATCTATAGAGCATGCGCAAATCTAAAATTGATCGAACAGACAAAATGCCGAGACTAATGGACCGATTTTAATGAAATTTTCAAGAATTGTGCGGTTTAGCTCCTAGACGGTCTCCTATAATTTTCAATGCCACGGAATCAACAGTAGCTTGTGTGCATGCGCAAACTCGAATTTCTCATAACGTCGACTTACCAATCATTGTGACTCGTACTTTATTCTTCAACTAATTCTAATACGTCTATGTTACCCAACTTGGCGTACTTTCTTCTTTGAGATATCAAAGCGAGACATTTTTTGAATGATATTGAGGCCTAAATACATAGGTACTATTGTAACTGCACAAAATATTTACAAAAAAAAAAAAAAACCGTAAACATTTAAAACCGACTACATAATTTTTGACTTTCAAAGGAATAGTGCTTGTTTTTTGTATGTTGGAAGGAACAGTTTTTTCGCAGCTTTATCGTTGACTGACTCTATAATTAGAAGAGGTTTTCACGCTGAACACGATAGTGAAACCGAATTTGAACGACAATATTTGAGCTATGATTTTTTGTTTTCAAAGTATCATTAAAAAATCCAACATCAATGTGTTGTTGACATCAAGGTCATGGCTTCGACCGTATCGCATATTTTATTTAACTAATAATGTTCAGAGAAAGCAAAATGATCGTTGAATATCACTAGACGATATGAATTGAAATTAATATATAGACAGACGGTACGATTGTTAAAAAACGTTAAGTTTTCAAATATTTGTTGTGTAGTCGTATTGGTTGGGTGGTACCTTCAAACCCTATCATTTCAGTTACATGTGGTTGCAGCATATTATTATCACATTACATGAATGGAGCTCTAGTCGTTTGCAGATAGCCTCTCTCCAAGAGGACTCCAAGGATTTCTAGTCTTTAACGAGCGACTGGCCCAGGGTGAGTGAGAAATCGCCTATCCCAGCCTGACGGTCGTCTCAAGGAAAGAAATCAGTTCCGCGAAGACCCGATCCTCATCCAACCTTCTTAATCATCGAGCAGTATCTTTATCTAGCAGCAGCAGCTAATGTCTATATTGGTCACGTAGATTCAGCAGCAGTTACATCACATTGGCGAAATAAAATATCGTGAAATAAAAGTGAAACAACAAACAGCTTCCATTGTATGAACCCAACTGACGATATTGAACGACAAACTATAACCGTTGTGCACTAAATGGGAATTTAAATTAGTTACCTGATAGAAGAACTAGACAGTAACAAGAAGTCTTCGAAATAAACCAGAGACGAAATGGGTCGAAGGAGGAGAATGATGAATCATGAACACCGAAATAATAATTTTTTTAATTGATAAAAAACTATAAATATCCCAACCAGACAATTTTTACTCCAGTAGCGCTCTGACACAATTACTGGTATTATTTCTATGAATTTTGAAACATAGACCAAGATAATATATTCAAGGACTATGTACTGGTAGGGTCAGTGACGTTATAACACTCAGCAAGTAGCCTCAGTTCGAATTTAATTCAAATTTGTTTTTCTCCAATTTAGGAAAAACCATGATCTTCCTCTGTACTCTTCATTCGGTAGTGACAGCTACGTGAATGATTATCGTCTCTCGGATTCATTCGCATATTCAACAAAACTCATGTATAATTCCTTACCGTCATCAAGGTTAAAGATGGTTGCATTAGCCTACTTCGAAATGCATATAACACATTGACGTAGATATCAACATTGATTCAGTGAATGAAATATTATGCAAGAGTGCAGATGATCCTAAGCCTTTGTTACCTGTTGAACTATAAATGCAAAGTAGTTTTGAGCGATATGTTTACCGACAACTATGAGCCTCGATGATTGCCGATCACCTCTATCCTATAGATCAAAAATTGATTACTCAACGGTGAGCAAACTGCTACTAACTCGTGTTTCAGTTCCAACGAGATTCTTATTCAGTGGTTTTCGCACATCCTTCTGTGTTGGTTCCACGACCCCATTCAACCGGCTAACTTTTGCCACGACCCCTCCTCTAATCATCTATGGAAATTGCAATACGAACGGACACTCGGGCTCTTTGAAAGGGCGCCGGTCCTACTTTCGATGTTATGATCCATTGAGGAGGTTGCTTCGCCGTTCTCCGTCCTGATGAATCATTTATGAGGTCCACCTTCACTTTGATCGGTCCAACTTTTGAGCTGGCGTCAACTATAATGCGCATTGGTCCCTCGACCTTTCGCCACTCCTGAAAGTCAATTCTCCATTCCTATTTTTCATGTTACTATTTTCTAACTAAACAAAGCACATCCCAATCAACTTTCGTCATTTAACACAGCAATGAACCAGCAAATGAACGAAGACTTCTAATCATGTTTCAAGCTTATTAAATACAGGTAATTAAAATGCTAAAGAAAATCAAGAGAAAAAAGTCTGTACTACAAAACAGAGCGTTATTGATGTATCAATTTGAAATGAAATAGGTAGTAAATTTCTAAAATTTAAGAGAAACATCTGACACAGTTTTCACTTTAAGTCCGAAACAAGAGTGAAAACATTCTGTTCCAGCAGGTAGACATCGCTAATCGTTTTCTAGAAGAAAACGGAAGACATGGTTTCTTTTAACATGGAACATGTTTTTGCTACCATAACCCGGCGTTACACTCCTATTTTTTGACGATTATCGCTCACAAGCTACGGGACTGTGTCTTAGAGATTTACCATTGTACAAAAATCGCTTGCCGAAATTCAAAACCTACCTTCTGCCCTAAATTCTCTCCTGTTCTCCCAGGAACATGTTCAATGTTCTGTCAAGATTTAGTGCATAAGACTTCTTTTTTTTTTGGAAGTATAGCACTGGACTAAGAAAATTGTCGGTCGTTTACTCTTTATTCTCTAGGTCCCATTACATCGCAATGGCATAGTAAGTTAACAGCCTTCAGGTAGCTTGGAGCAAATGTGTCGGCATTTGTGACATCCCAAATATGGTGGTTACTCTACTCTGACTCATTTTGTCATACAAAAGAGTATTGGAAATCATAAAGATAACTGCAATACGAAATGCTGTTTATTAGTGTGACGGATCATGATTAAGGCACAGTACATACAAACTAATTTGCTGGAGCAGAGCATGGGTAAATTTGAGCGGTTAAGAGTTAGTCTGAACATCAATTAGTCTGAAATTTTGAAGTTGGGCCAGATGGAAGATTTGAGCAATTATTATCTTCTAGAAATTTCCCAGTTTTCGAAAAATAATCTTGCTTTTTTGATATGACAGTTGTATTCCCTTTATCTGCTTTGAGGGCAACAACATTTCTCTGGGCAACACTTCTTCTTCAGACCATCTGCAACAGTCTCCTCCTTCCCGGTTGGTGGTCTTAGTGATTTTGATGAGAACTGCAACTCTTCTGCACAAAGGAGACAGTTGCAGCTGGTTTGAAGAAGATGTTTGCCCAGAGATATGTTGTTGCCCTCAAAGCAGATACCTAAAGGTAATACAACTGTCATTTTAAATAAGCAAGATTATACTTCGAAAACTGTGAAATTTCAAGAAGATAATAATTGTTCAAATCTTCTACTTAGTCAGAGTCATAACTTTCAGTGTCTTGTCAGTAGGATCGTACCTATGTTGGATATGGAAAAGCCACATTTATCGTCATAAAGAATAACTTTGAATTAGGGGTGCTACCTAATCGATTTTCGATTACCTAAATAAAAAAATCGATTTTTTTGCAACCGATTGATTGTGCCGATTTTAATCTAGAAATCGATTGTTTTTGTGAAATCAATTTTCATTGCGGTGTTTGTTTTCTAGATTTTACTATTCTTTGTATTGTATATGTACCTACGCAGCAGACCCACGAAAAGGAGAAATGCCCCCTCCCTTACTGGGTAAATTTAAACATGAAATCTGCCTCTCCCAATCTTTCAAATACAGTGAAACTTGGATAATTCGAACCTCAAGGGACCAGTCAATAACTTCGAATTAACCAAAAATTCGAATTAAAGAAGTTTTTAATAAATTATAATAAATTTTATTTTAACAAACTACAGTACGAAGTAAAGTAAATACAGTAACATTGAATACTGTATTGACCAACAGAATATTGAACAATAAATATAAAGACACCTGGAATGGTACTGAATTTAACTGCAACCATAAAAAACAATCTATTGTTTTTCAAAAAAGGATGATATTTTGGCCTGTTTCCTTGAATTAAGTCTCTCGGCCATTATAAAAGATTCCAACGCATTCAAAGAGTTGAAGTATGAATCACTTAAATTAATTTGGCTTTCAAAAAAACGTCTAAGTTCTTGTAAGTGATTCATGGCGTCAGCTGCACTCGGCACCGGTACTTCTCCTGTCGGTCGGCGGGGGGAGGGTAAGGGGAGTTATCAGACTGTACGATGCCACTGACTTGCATGCATTTGGTCTAACGCAAACCTTTTGCCGAATATCGTTACTAAAACGTATTTCCTGATAAATTTACAATTATTTTGAGTCAAAGCTTAAAATTTATACCTTAATTAGCACGCCGAAAATTCGAATTATCCAAAATAAAATTCGAATTATCCACGATTTTTTAGCATTGTTTAAATACAAAATGCTAGGGACCATGAGAAATATTCGAATTAAAGAAGATTTCGAATTAAAGAAGTTCGAATTATCCAGGTTCCACTGTATTGCAATCAAGTACGTAGCCTCGGTACCTACTTCAGTCCCAAGCGCGAGGTTTTTTTCTAAGGCAGGTCTCGTGCTTAACCAGGAACGCAACAGGTTGAAAGGCGACACACTTTCCAAGTTATTATTTTTGAACAGCGTACCCGAAGATTATTTTTTCAGTGTGTAGTGTGTAGTCCAGAATACCTTGTACATACTTTGTTTATGATTCTTGTATAACTTGACTCACCCAAACTATGCTCATTTATCACCCCAACTCTTCATTATATTTTTACTATGCAAAAGATGTCATGCATAGTTACGGTAACAGTACTTACCAATATTTTCCTAAATAATTTTAAACGTAAATTATTTAATTAATGTGATACAGCATACTGTTTTTATATAATAGATAATTTTTGTTGTTGTGTTGAAAATAGATTTTTTAATTAAAAATCGATATTTTTGCCCGATTAATTGGTACAATTAATCGTGAGCTCTCGATTAAAAATCGATTGTTGGCTACCGATTTTGCATCCCTACTTTGAATCTCAATGATCTAGATCGGCGAGAAAATATGGATATTTTGTAAATAGCGATGTTCATTCCAAGACGTGAAGCGTGATGTCCTTTGTTGAGCGATAGTGAACACGAAAGTTTGCATAACGCAGGCTTCCGAGAGTCCACCTCCACCTCGCCCTGAGGAGGAGGAGGTCGGCCTGGTGATGGTGGACCACCTTGCGACGGGGGGGTTGGGACTTTCACCTCAAGAGACTCGGCGAGCACGGCGAACTGGGGTGAAAGCCGCGCACTTTCCCTCAAAAGAAGGCTGGAGGGGACCGCCAAAGACCCCTTCCCTTCACCGCTGCAGGAACGACTTCGCGGGAGTCCTTATCTAACCGGATCATCCCTGGCCCCCATCCCAGGTGCCTTCTTCATTCCCAACCTCAAAACAGTAACGGGTTTGCCCACTCTGCTACACACATTATTTAAGATAAATAATAATAAGATGGATAAATTATAAATCTTCATTCCTAACCTCAAAACAGTAACGGATTTGCAATCTCCGGTACACACATTATTTAAGATAAATAATAATAAGATAGATGAATAATAAATCTTCATTCCTAACCTCGAAACAATAACGGGTTTGCAAACTCCGGTACACACATCATTTAAGATAAATATTAATACAATATGAGATTAATATCAATAAGATAAATACTTGATACAACAAAATATTATTATTAGAAATAGATGGCTTCATAGATATCCCAAAATCATAATTTAAAAAAAAAGTCCAGTCATGCAGCATGATCGTATGAGCGAATTCACGTAAATTATCATGTTATATTATGTTGAATTGTTTTGAAAATTTGATCTCTTTGAGTCAAAAGAAACTATTGACTACCCATATAATAGAAGGGGAAAAAAAAGTCCTAGGTAAATAATATTCTGCGATTCAAAAAAGATTTTGGAGTTTTAGTTTTTTTTTGCGGTTTTGTATTTTTTTTTTTTTTTGGGTAATATTGATGAACTTTAAGTACATTTTTCTGCATAAATGTTTACTTACCTAAATAGTTCTATGTCCTAGTTAGTTGTTGATAATTTTGATTTGGCTAAATTTCTGCTTAACAAAATTTGATTTTTACGGTTTTTAGCAGTTTTTAACCATTTTTAGCGATTTTTGAAGCACAATTTTTGAAATTTGACCAATTTAATGTGCTAAAATATCCAACTGATTTTTTGGCGCAAGAACAGAATTTTTATCAATATTTTTTATCAAATATATTATTATAATATATAATATTTTTATCAATCCTAAGGAGATTTACCGTCTGGAATGACATATGAGGAGTGTTTTTTCAAAAGGGAACATATCCACTTTTCTGCAAAACCGGTTTTTTTGCATTTTCTGTGTCTTTTGTATGAGCCTCATTGAACCCCCCAGGCTGTAGCATTCCAAACGGAACATATCCCTGATCATTTTATAGGAAAAATGAGGGGTTTCAACCAAAAGGTAACAAATCCATTCCCTTCAATTTTTTCAGATCATGTCAATCAAAAAGGAACATATCCTTAGTCTAACACATTGAATTGAAACTCAGTTTTTTCAAAAGGGCACGTATCCACCGCATCAAGACTGCAACCTACTGGTAGAACTAGTAATTGATAGATTGACAATCTAGCCAATAGATAACTCGTGAGGTACCTCATGTTTCATAGACTAGGTTAGAATAGCTATCCATAGAGAGTGCGAGCTCCGCCCTTCGGCAACTGGCTTATTAGCTAAGCTCGCGTGATGGCATTGTGTGATTCCTGAACCTAAAATTGTTGACGCTCCTCTTGTTTATTTTCACCCATCTTTCGCGTTTAAAGCGAAGTAGAAAAGGTTTGGCATTGACTGGATAATGTACCCTTTAAAGGAGTTGGGTGCGGTTTATAATAAAATTGGAGGAATAAGCCAAGCGAAAAAAATCTAAATAAAAAAGTTTGCCAAGAATGCAGGAGGAATCTCTACCAGAGGTTAGTGCATTTCCCATTACAGGTTCGAAAACGAATTCGATGTCTTTCGTTCACTAGTCAAAAAGGGAAAGAATGAAGATGATTTTCCAGAGTTAACAGCACGGCCCTTGCTGACCCGCAGTTTGCCTGCGGAAAAGAAGAACGACGTACAACATCTTCTCAAAACTCATTTTGGAAGTGAATGGTGTGACATTCCTGAATTGGCTTGGTACAAGCCCATAATCCTCGGTGATGGTGCGTGTGAAGATGAAGTCGAGGTGCAAGAGCCTGATGGGGAATGCGATTGCCTTCAAGAGGAGGACTGTGACATGCACATTTAATTGAAACTCGTTCTTCATACCTAACAATAAAAAAAATTTAAAAAATCGGATGATTCTCTATTTTCAAGTTAAAAAAAAAAAAGTGTAAAAAAAAGGTTAAAGGGATTCAGGGTTGAAGTTTAAAAATTTTTTAAAAAAGTTAAAAAGTGTTGTGAATTTTTTAAATAAAATATATTCGTTGTACTGTATTCTTGTTATAATAATATTATTATCCCCTATTGCTCCTACATATTATCAAGTAGAAGGCGACTAGTAAGTAATGCCTCCAAACAGGTTTTAATATACCAAACTAGTTCAAATTATAATGCTGTTTGTTTGTATAGTACATTTTTTTTAAAAGTAATCCTCCCCCCTCCCCTGGGTTCATTAGATTCTAGTTGTCAACTTTATACGCCTAATATTCCAATTATTTGTTTTGACTGGAATTTTTGTGTCTTTGGAGAGCGTTCAAAATTATATTATTAATATATTATATTCCTCAAAATTTAGGGTTTCAATCAAAAGGGCACATTATGACATTTTTCGTTCAAAAGGGCACATATCCAAAATTAAAATGGCGATTTCTCCCCCATTTTTGAATGCAAGCAGTTAATATTTTGGGTTAATGTCCGTTATGCTTGTTTGTACAATACTACGCCCAGAAACCCTGAAAAAAATATGAAACTGGTCGTGTTATTCGTTTTTATCTCTTCCTCAACATTTTTTGAAAATGGATATGTTCCCTTTTGAAAAAACACTCCTCATATATATGTCGCATGCACATTACGGAGCGGGGCACTTAGCACGAAGCGTCTAGGTAGATAACGGAATTGGAAAATAAATTATGTGTAATGTTTGGTGGCCTAGATGCTACCAAGCTCACACCTCAAAAATAAAAATAAATAAATAAATAAAATAAAAATAAATAAATAAATAAAATATATATATATATATATATTATATATATATATATATATAATATAATTATATTATGTATACACATTTGGATATGATAGATAAAGTAGAAAGATATAGTGACAAAAACTTCTGACAAAATGGAAAAATACCTCAATATTTCGGCGACTTGCCGTGATCACGAGTAGAAATCCATGTATATATATATTCTAAAACAAACTATTTAGTAAAATAGAGATTAGTTGGACAAATAGACAGAATAATATGTATAGTCCTATCAATGAGGAAATGTGAAATGTGAGGACTTCGCTATCTGCCTAGACATTTCGTGAAGTGCCTCGTTCCACAATGTGCCTGCGACACACACACATATATATATATATATATATATATACGAAAAACCTCAATCTTCAGGAATCGTTTACGGATTTCAATGAAGAAATTTATCAAAAATTTTGATTTTAAAATTTACTGAACCATTGCAATAGTTTCATGTTTTACGAAAATTCGCCAGTAGAATAATTCAATTGTCTTAATAACATGGTAAACTGTAAATAAAGGAGTGGAGACAAAAATAAAATAAACATATATAACAATTACTATACACTAATTATGTAATAATATTTTTTAATCAGGAACTCGTTGATATGGTTGGAGATTTCAATAACTTCAATCTTTGTCTGGAGAACCCTACTCCAGTCCAACCTTCCCATATTACCAGGGAACCTCTTTCATCTTTCATAAAGTAAAATCAAAGGCTGGATTTTCCGTCAAGTGTACAAAACATCATCTGGCTTCTTCCATAATACGTTATTAAAAATGATTGTTAAGCCCTTTCATTATTTCTTTGGTACAGAGAGGAGAGCAAGTGAAAACAATAGAATTCTTCGAACTTGGTGATTTTACTTTCAAAGGTAGATACAATCATTTATCATCAAAAGAATTACTCCATCACAAAAACATATAAATTCTTCAGTTCCTCGAACTGTGTTAATTATTTTACCTTCGATTCTTAAGTAGGTACTTTAGGAAAAGAGAACATTTTTAACAAGCAACAACCGATAAAAAATATTTGGAATCGTACGAATTCCCTTACCGTTCCCGCCTCTAGTGTGAATTTTGAAATACTAGCGTTTTATGGTTTTTTTCGGACTCCAACCAGAGACAACATTTAAATGTTTGAAAACACGTTTTAGTGAGTTTTTGAAAAAAAAAAAAAAAAAAGAGTTATTTAGGTGGCTTCGAAATTTTAAAAGTGGTTTTGAAGGGTTGAGGACCCCCTACAAATCTGTTTCATACATAAAGAACTCAATCCTAGATTTTAACGGTCGTATAATATATATATTTATTTATACGGTTTATTTTAAATACGGCGTAAAAAAATCGGTCCAACGCAAAAAAATCTGTATTGCAAAAAGACAGGTCAAGTTTAGTTAAATTTTAGATTAGTTGGTCAGGGTCTAAGTCTCGCATCTCAAGTTGATTGTTTGCGAACGTCTCGTTGTTCACAATATCAATTATTGAGAATGATCACCTGAGCGTAAACAATTATTCAAATAACCATGCTCATAACTCAGCTTGTTGGCCACGCAGTAGTTAACATAATATGGTTGGATAAATCGAGAGCTTTCGAACTAATGGTCAATGAATTTTGTGGGATGAAAAATGTCGAAGTACCATTTCCCTAGCAACGACTTGGATGTAAGCGGAAACCATCAGAAATTGTTGCAATACATTTTCGTTTCGTTTTCGGTTGTAGATGCCACGAAAAACACATTCTGTGATAAAATGCCCATAATTGACCGAAATTTTGACAAGAGATTCATCAAAAAGAGAGAAAATCGATTTTTAGGTGAAAAATGTCCGTAATTTACCACATTTTTGAGTTCGGCTTCGTGTACTAAAATTTTCTTTGCGATCTCGTCTAACGGAATGGTTAGCCTCAATGATCAGAATCTAAGTGCCTAATTTAATGCTATCCACAACTTTTTCTTGAAAATTCGCTCTATCAGTCGTGCTGCATGACTGAGTACTTTTTTTAAATTTAAAATTCACCTGCACACCCGAAGGTATCGTAGAGGACGATTGAATGCGTCCGATATAAAATATTCGTAAAACTTTCTATTTGTAACTTGCAATTGTTGGGAATGAAGCTCCATTCCACTGGTTTGTATGTACTAATGTATTAGTTCTGCGGGTAAAAACTAAGTTATAAACATGCCGAAGTTATATAATCTCTTCCTTGATACAACTGTATGTATATCAAATATTTATGTTTGGTTTTATAATTTAACATACTTTATTATTAACTCCAATTTTCAGTTATAGCTTCGATGATCTTAGATTTTCTGGGTAGGTCGGCAGGACATGAATGTGGGCCTAATATGTAGTGTGGAGTGTATTTCCGACGAAAAGTTGTAGTTAGATTTTGTTTCAATGGGTACCAACCGAATCAATGGGCCAACCTACGAAAAACGTGTCCAGATTTAATAGAAAGTTTCTTAAGCGATAGGGAGATAGAGATGAGGCGCCTTATTGTGAACAGAAAACACTTCCTGCGCATGTGCGGGGAGATGATGCGCCTCATCCCCAATAAGACAGATTTATCCCACCTATACATACGAAACTTTATTCCGAACCTAAATCATCTCTTCCTTCCTATCGCAAAGAAACCTTACACATGGATAACAGTGATATTCATTTCTTGTTGGTATTCATGATTCATGAAAATTGTATTCACTTTCTTGTTCATGCATTTTCAAAATCTGCCATTGCGAAACCTTTTTGTGAATAAGAAAAGAACTAGGAAACTTGAAAATGCTGGAAACTGAACACACGGGATAGGCGGTAAAATCCCCATGGTGGTTCAGCGTTACTTGAAGATAAGTAGCGTCACTAAGATAAAACACTAATTCGACCCTCTTAACTTTATCAGGTTAGCATACGCTGCGGCTCGCCCCAGTTCATAAAATCCCCAAGCACCTTATCCCAACTGACTTATCGATTAGGAACTCTCTAATATCTGAACATCATTATCGAAATAATGAATAAATATTACGATAGGACTTAGAAGAAAAGTGAAGCAGTAATGGAGTCGTAGTTTAAAAAAATGTTAAAAAACGTATTTATTTACAACGCATTTTAAAGATCAGTATAACAATTGGTAGGTACGACGTAGCGGTCGAGAATTCGTTCAGTAGTCGATTATAGAAACGAGGACGATATGTTCACCTTTCAGCAGAAGTTTATCAACTTTCCGCTCGCATTTTTCAGTTTTCTTGTCGATTTTGGTAACTAAGACGGGCGGAGCGGTCATCCTCAAGTGCTGCGTCTCGCGCGGTATCTGCCGAACTGCTCCGCCTGAAATACAAAAACACAATTTAAGGGCCAGTTTCTCCGAAGTTTTTAATGAAGGTTTACTCATTAAACCGAAGATCTCAGCTATAAACAACGATATTCGGTTTCACCAACTCCGGTTCAGATGAATCAATGATCAAATGCGCTAAATCAACGATCAAAACCAACCTGCCGAATTCGGGTGGATAGCATTCAAATGAACGATTTACATATAGGCAGGTAGTTGTTTTCGCGGAATATAGTTAGGTTTAAAGTAAGTTGTTTGATAAGCTTTTACAAAGGAGTATTAGGTGTGCCGCCTTCCTTCCTGTATCAAGTCCTGAAATCAATCATACACTTTCATTCCTCAAATAATTTATTGCCATTAAGTGGCGTGTCAAAGAAATTAATGAAAATCATCATAGGAATACGATTTTACCCACAATTCTGTTAAAATAGTCGAATATCGCGGTCAAGGTTCGTGAATCGAATCAAAATCAACGTAATAATACCTCGGGAATTTATTCTCTAGACAGAGTTCGTGGATTCTGCGATTAGCCGTTATGTCATCAATTTGATCGGATTGGTCACGTTTTAATCGGATGATTTGTGATAGTTGGATGCACTGACTTGAAATCGGTCGTAGCTCATTACTCTACAATTCAAATGTGTGATATCTACTTTGTATTCATATCCTTAAAATGGTTACCATTCTCATCCTTTCCGTTTATTAATTCCTTCATCGATTAGTAGAGTTGGTACTAAGGTTTTTTCCGTATTAAGATTATCAATATATATTTGTTACAATGTATTATATGGGTTATTCATTCGAAGCGACGAACTCTAGAATGTGGCGTGGCCTGAGAAGTCGTTGGTCAGTGAAGGGTGCAAATCCATCAGCTGCGAGTTTATTGAAGTGTTGGAAGTTGTTATCCAAGAAGTTTTGCTTAGAAAACAGTCGTAATTAGGAAGGAGTTTCCATATTGAAGTCGGTGTATATTGTTGAATTACGAACAAAAGGTGGGGCGTGTATATACTATGTCCCTCTATACAATTGTATTCTGCTGTCCCTCTAGACGTTTGAATTGGGAACCAGAGCACGTTCCCCAAACAGGCAGGGCATATGTCCAAATGGGCCGGATGAGCGTTTTGTATATTAGCATTTTATTTACTAAGAGAGATTGCGGTTGTGTAATGGAGGCTTCAGTTTGGAAGCTTTATTTTTAGTTCTCTTAATAAGATCTGAAATGTGGCCCCGGAAAAAAATGAAGTCTTCAAAAAAACCCTCCATTAATATCCCACGCTTAATCCATCCATAAAATACTTATTAGTATTTCAGATAACAACAAATTGGTTGATTGGGATTGATTGAGGAATACTTCTAGACAGAAGAGATCCAACTAATTGAAAAACATACATAGTAGGATGTTCAAAAGAATTCTATTATTGATTCAGATGTGTCCTCTATTCGAAAATTTTTGGACCATGCTGAGCCTTCCTATAACTGGAATATATGTAAAGTAATATATATTCGTTTTGTTGCAGGTAAGTTACTGGTCTGGAAAATTGCTATACGTGAAAGCAACGCATGATGCTCATCTACAGGTGATGTATTACACTAAAATTAGCAACCATAAATCCGATACTGGCAGCAGGAATTGCTTAACTACTGGAAATGTTATTACGTGCAGAAGAAACATTTTAAAATGCTGAAGATGTTGTGTATAGTACAACAAGTATGAATTCCTATTCATTCCTAGCAGTAATTAAGTAATTCCTAGCAGCAAAATTAAATGAGTACATATACGGTATGTACAGTTTGGCATTTTAGCTTTTGACAGTGGACTGAAACCAAGACGAAATGGGAGAACATCATTCTGCCTGAATATCAACATCTGCGAAACAGTTGGATCAATGAATTAACATTTACATCCAATACGTGCGAACAGAAGGAAGCACATAACTTAAATTCTAAAGAGACACGAAATTGCGTGGTCAGTACGGTTTGAAGAAATTGGAGTGGTGAGGGTAGAGAGTGTAAGGATTCTGTAAAGATAATTTATATTTCAAGTATAGCTGAGTACTTTCGCCCATTTGGCCTCTTCAGTGCTTCAATAACATATGTAGATATTAGGTAAGGTGATGCTATCTAGTAGATAATAGGTTTTTAGGTAAGTTAGCTTAGTATTATATGAATTACATTTTGATATTTACCTATAATGGTAAGTGTCATATGTAGATTTAGGTGATGCTTGGTAAAATCATCTAAATTTACATATGACACTTACCAATACGAGTAAATATCAAAATGTAATTCATATAATACTAAGCTAACTTACCTAAAAACCTAATACCTTACCTAATATCTACATAATATGTTATTGTAGCACTGAAGAGGCCGAATGGGCGAAAGTACTCAGCTATACTTGAAATATAAATTATCATTAGAGAATCCTTACACTCTCTACCCTCACCACTCCAATTTCAACATAAGAAATGGTAACCCACCATACCCAAGTACGGATTGTACGTCACCTATAACGAAGGTGCGGAAAAATTAAATCACTATACGCTATGTGCAGTTTGTGCAGAGTCGTCTGAGAATTCTGCTGATTAGCGATTTGACTCACCAATTATGCAGACATCAGTCGGACAATGAGCTTTGTAACTTGTTCACGTGCTGTCGCAAACCTTCAACCAGTGACATTTGGCGACGTTCGGGAAAGAGCTGCGGCCGTCCAAGGATTTTTCTGCGGCTCCATCCTTCAAAGTGATCACGACGTGACATCACTCTTTGAGGATCGAACCCCCCGAGCCCGCTTTTACGAGTCCTTCGTCCAACATCAAGGTTTCAACCTTACATTCCTGTATAACCTCGGCTCAAGGCTGATCGAAAAACTCCCCACTCTCCTGTAGTCACCGGCAAATGATCCGTTAATGGATCAAAACGCTGATTGTATCCGACCAGACAACACGATGCCTGATGATGAAGGTATTACGAAAGATGCTACTTATCAGATAGCGTCACAAGGAAACTTTCAAAGTTGAGCTGATTTTTCATCCAAGATCACTAGATTGTGTGTTTGGGAGATATAAGTAGCTAAAATGCCAACCTCATTCCCCCTCTCTCCTGTAGTGATCGTAAAATGATCTGCTAATAGAGAGTTCCTAGTAGATCCGTAAAACACAATACGTCGTGCGGTATCGACAACCCGGCGCCGTAACTCTTACGTAATGAGTTACGGTGACGCATCCATCCGTACAGATACGTTAACGGATCGCAATCCGGAAAAAACGTAATCGTCAAAAATAACCTCCTTCGATGGACGCAAATAACGTCCTAAGGATAATTCCCTCCGTCAATGGATTTAGCGTTACAACTAGATCGGCTAAGGACTTGACGTGACTTTAAGGCGCGGTAAAGTTTCTCGCTACCGCACGCCGTATTGAGACCAACGGATCTCTACGAACTCTCTAATGGATCAAAACGCTGATTGTGTCCGACCAGACAACACGATGTCTGATGGTGAACGTATTACAAAAGATGCTGCTCATCAGATAGCGTCACAAGGAAATTGTCCAACTTCAGCTCGATTTTTCAACCAAGATCACTAGATCGTTTGCGTTGTTTGGGAGATATAAGTAGCTAACATGGTTCCATGATTTGGACATCGTAGAATGCCAACTCCACTCATACACCAGAAAAAATAGGTTTAAACTAAACTGCATGATGACATTGCCAGGAATGAAAATAATAATCCTGTTACTAGATATCTGTCTGAGTGTAAGCAAATGGTGGTGTACACCATTATAATTCTAAACTAGAATCAATGATTTACAACATTCCTGATCATCCGAATAAGGCCCGAATGTGCATTCTTATGCGAAGCTTTAATTCAACATCAAGCTTCCTAACATAAGATCCAGAATTGGCCTGAACAGTATTGGCTTGATAAAAAATAAAATTTCATTAATATATGCTACACAGGAGAGATTTTAGCTCACTCCGCTGATTAGGAAAGACCCAATAATTGCAATCTTCTAGTACCTACTGTTAACAACTACCTACTACTCAATAGTATACCAACCATGCACCTAGTGCCTTCTATTCACATTATTAGTTCATTATGCCTACATAGCAATATTAGTTTATAACTAAGCGTAATAAATCAGCTTTCCTTGACAATACAATGACTTAGAGTAGAGAGCATGAGATGTTGCAATAAAATGAGAGCATTCCAAAAAGGGGTGAACGATTTTCCTGCTATGAAAACTAAGGGAGTTACACTTCGCTAGTAACGCATTGGTTGTACGTGAAGAATCAATAGAAATAGAAAAACCTAAATATGCGGGAAAAAATGGGGGAAAACCCCGGTTTTGAATTTAAGTTGGTTCAGTCAGCTTACAGCGATAACGGAAGAATAACGGCAGCATCTGAGATTCCTAGGATTGTAGTTACTGAAGCAGAATTAGGAGGGGACTCTAGGTGAAATAGAAAGTAGGAGCCTTTTCCCTGGCAGAAAGTGAAACACGGATCGAGTCATACAAGCCGAGCCAGCACCCTGTCAGATTTTCACTCTCCAACCTCCCAAGAGCCCTCAGAGGACTTGCTTTCAAACGCTGCCAACTCCGATGGAACGCAGTTGCCATCACCTGGTGTTGGAGTCGGCCGCGAGATAGAGAGCTCTGCGGTTTTCGCGGTCACTCTCAACTCCGAGAGTGGTGGAAAACTTAATTCCTTCCCAATATCGAAGAATAAACGAGAAACATTCCGATGAAGCGACAACATTTCTAAGAAACAGCGGTGATTCGTAAACATAAATCAGGTCGTAATGCAATCGTACTTGCAACATTCAATAATATTGACGATTTCAATTAAGGATGCGAAATCTAGCTGCAGAAAAATGAATCCTCGTAAGCGGGATCACCCGAACAGCTTGACAGATTGCCAGCCTTTGTTTGTCAATTTTCCTTTGGTCACTACTAAAAAGGCAAATAAATCGAAGTGCAGCGTATTTGGATGCAAATCTAGTAGTGTCGATGGGTTATTTTGCTTCCTCAATCCTCCAAAAAGAGGAAACCGAAATGTTTGAATAAATAATCAATTTGGATCGAAAGAACAAGTCCCTTCCTCTTATCTTTCTTAGCCTTCTATCTTCAGACTCGTATGGTCAAATGGTTGTTCACAAAACTAAACTTGACAATACTATTATGGAAAGGCGAGTTGTAGGTAAAAACCAATAATAATTAAGTAGTCATTGTTAATATATCGCGACCATGAAGACCCAAAGGGAGCCGATATCGAATTAAAATTAAGCTTGCTGTGTTTACGTGTTTAGCAACACTCACCAGCTTGACAATAGGGTAGGTATAACCTATTTTTCCCTGTGATACCTAGAGATTAGCAACACAAGGCCGATTTTTGGAATTTCAATTAGTTCCATCAGCTGGAATCTCTAACATACAAAAGTGGACCGAAGAACTAGGAAGGTACCAAACCTACCCACTGTAACTTTATCTTTCCTCCGAGACTTTTTCGTTTATTGAACGAACATGTAAGTTGTACCTATTGAAACTCGTCCTCTGTTATCACTTCTTTTATCGTTAGTAAAGTCATCCCCGGTGTGTTGATGGCTGATTTCCAATCGAAAAATTCGTCTCCTTTAAGTGTATAAATCAGTGGTCGGGATGATCAAATCGCTAAATCTGAGTAATAAAAAACTTCTCACGGGCCTTCAACTTCATACATACCACATATTATAATATTTTGGGCATTTCCTGCATCACTGCTGCTTAACTTTCACGACAATTTCGGGATTTTTAAGTACCTACGAGCGTAGGTATGTATTTGAAATCAAATCCAATTGTAAATTGTGAAGAAATTAACAATAACAAGAAGTAGGCACATAGGTAGGTACCTACTAAACAATTTATAAGAGACGCAAGAAAGCAACACTGTTCTGTTTTCAACAACCTTCTTCGAATAGTGGTCAACCGGGTTGCCACTGGCCATACCCGTCTTACTCACAGACACCTGTTTCGTGCAGAAGCTCGAGATGTTGTGTGTGGAAGGTGTGGGGGTGACCTGTGCATCCGCCACTTTCTGGTCATCACTGTACCCCTCATTTTTTCCCACCTCCGAGTTGCCAGTGGAGTCCATGATGGCGCTCCTATTTAGTCAAGGATGGCAACATGGCTCCCCTTAGAATCTTGCCACTTCTAGTGTCCCTTTAGACACCTTGTTCAATGCCCCTAATGACCCTTCTGGTTGATGTGCGGCTTAAACCTTCTTCCACTGGGTTTTGTATTTTTCTGTTTTTAACTCTGAATTCAGGCGTAACAGACACAAAAGACTTTACTTTGGATTAATAATGTAAATCGCAGTGCACCAACGGTAATTGAAATCGCCAATATGAGTCATAGCATATCTAGTCATAAGGATATGATAGGTACTTTTAATAATGAATTACCGCATTTTCTCGCTAACACCGTCAGAAAACAATGTTTATGTTGTGCCTTTTGCATTTGTCAACATTCACCACGCCCCGTCCTTGAGGTTGCTACTCTCATTCACGACATTCTGCCCACGCGCTCGTTTTTGTTTATATTTGTTCAAAAACGTGAGCGAATTCGCCTTCAGGAAAAACTCGCTTATTCCAACAGTTGCTTCATTCTTCGCTCATTGTTGAAGGTCATTGCCACTGGATATTAAAAAAATATCCATCAAAAATATCTCATTATGTCGTTGC
>CM061041.1:73820071-73830071 GCA_030762985.1 Adelphocoris suturalis | reverse complement strand
TTTAAAGCTCTTCACAAATCGTCGTTCTCCACCTCAATGACACTTTCCATCCATATCCAGAGAACGCTCCACAAAACATACGCAATGGATGCGTAGGTTATTGTGACATTCAACAAACTTCCTGTTTACTTCTCTATAATCTCCTTCTTCACGGAATAGATTGACAGTGTAAACGCAACTTCCTAGATAGACTTCCTAGCTATGCGGGTGGGAATCAGATTTATATTTATTCAGACTCAATATAAACCTCGAAAACATAGATAACTGTTGTAAACATCGATAGCTGTTGGTAAAACATCGATAAAACTCGAAAACATAGATAACTGTTGGAAGATCAAGTTTTCCATTCATTTATTGGTTTTGCAATAGGAACTGTATAAAGTAAAAAAAAAAAAAAAACTATATAATAAGAATATTACTCATCATTGATTACGCAATTAATTACGTAATTAATTTTTCGCGTTAAACAACTTTTCTTTGCAGAACATTTATTAAATACAGAATTAAAGGATAAAATCGGCAATACCGACTCGCAAAGTGTTCGATTTCGCTCTTTTGAAATCGATAAAGAGGTTATAAAAAAAAGTATTCAGTCATGCAGCATGACTAATAGAGCAAACTATCAAAGAAAATGTTGAAGTGATCACTGAGGCCAACCATGTCCTGAATAAAACTGAGGAGCCTTGTGACGAGATCGCAATGAAAATTTTAGAAAACGCAGCCAAACTCGAAAATTTGGTCAATTTTGGGAATTTTTCACCAAAAATCTATTTTTCTCACTTATTTATGGATCTAAGAGATCTGGGAGTGATTGCAATCGTCTAAGCGCTAAAAATCATTTGGACTTTGACACTCCCAATGCCCTTTTGTCGAAAAACCGATTTTTCAAAGCATTTTTGGGTCATTAAATTGTAAATTTATGCCTGCAATTCTGGAGCGATCGGTCGGCTTTTTCTGCGTTGGAACGACTTGTATAAGCCGTTATTATGCATGTATATGTAGCGCCAAGTGAGGTTATCACTCTACTCTTCATTTTGACAAATAAAAGGCAAACGCCGAAATATAAATAATTGTGTAAGCTTTCCTAAAACCATTCTTTATTTGTGTTACAATTTTCACTGCACATCTGTGCCAAAAGATATATATATATATATATATATATATATATATATATATATATATATATATATATATATATATATATATATATATATATACGACGGTAAAATCTAGGATTGTGTTGTTTGATTAATGAAACGGATTTGCAGAGGGTCCTCGACCCTTTCTACCCACTTTCAAAATTTCGAAGCCATAATACATAGCTCATTTTACTTTGAAAATTCGCTAAAAAGGCTAAAAAATATTGATATTTTATTCAAAGTTTCGCTTTATGTTATGCTATGCAGACTACATTTTTATTAGGACTGCTAATGTTAATGTAAATGGCGGTGCACCTAAGATAATGGGGTTTACAGTAAACGCAACTAAATTCCACGGAGAGATCTAGGTTTAGTTTAGTTCGGATCTTGAATGCGGTTTCAGGTCCCATCCCGACACCATAAACTAAGGTACGTCCTCCGGGAGGGAATTTATTGCGGCACTGCGGGAGTCAGTACTATTTACCGCGGGGGGAAATGATAAATAAAACCACCCAAGTCGCCGACAACTGGTTCTGTTGTATTCATTACTCGGGGAACGATCGCCCACGCGTTGCAGCTCCGCGAGTCTGTGCGACCGCCGTCGGTGAAATAGTCGCGGCCTTGGGACATTTGATCCGTCTAGCTCAGACTTCGTCAAAGGAAAATGAGAGGGACCGGTTCAGCTGAGTACCGTACGGAGATCCGAGCGGATTAATTCTGTCCGTCTTCCGTCATTATTCCGCTCGCCAAGGACATACGTAATATCCTACAACCGTGGTAGACTAGGTGTGGATCTTGGAATTCTGAGAAGAAGTAACCGATGTATAATTTAGTATTTAGTCTTTCAGCCTAGTAAGATCTCGTTCGCTCAAGAGTGCGGCTCCCATCGTCCAAGTACGTAACACATCAGAACAGTAGGAAATAAGTTAGCGACAACTACTGATCCAAATTGTGACAATGGGTGACCAGTTGTGAAGAAATTAGTACCCAGTGTCCCAGCAGAGTTCTGCTACCACTGGAGCAATCTCCAGAAAAATATTGCCTAATCACCTCAACAACAAGGAAAATAAGTAGGTAGGAAAATAAAAATAGATAAATAGGGGAAAAATAAACTGTACATGTTTGAAAGGGCAAAAAGCAAATGCGCAGTGGAAATAAATAAAGGAAAAATCAGAACCTCTGAGAAAAAAGGAAATACACCTAAAATGGAAATGAAAAGGCACAATGCTGAAAAATAAAATAAAATTATGCTCAAACCTGGCTGTTGAAACTGAAGCAAAACTCAGGTGGCGAAAATAAATGGAAAACAAACACTTTCACTAAACTTGGTGAAAAGGAAAAGAAAAAGAGCACTAGCCTGAATGAAAATCAAAGGTGGGAAAAATGATGAGTTGGCTTATTAGGCACAATTCGGGTTTGGATGGCTTCAGAGAAGAGAATGGGGAGAGAAATTATTCTCATTACAAAAGGATCCCTTGAAGAGGGAAGGGGACAAAACAATATTGCCAACCTTCCAACAGAAAAAAACTATCAAGGCACCACCAGGTTGTATAGAAGGCTAGGTTTGGAGGAAGTGCATGGAACCTGGAACAGGTGATCCATGACTGTCAAGGAATCAGTGGGTGAGAGTTAATTTAGAGTAAGGGCTCTTAGCCTTTTTGAGTTGTTGGGCCACTAATAAAGATCAAATATTACCGCAAAATAATTGTATAAGTACGGTTTATCTTAAGGGCAAAGTTATCCCTTATGCTAACGGAGCTACTTCTGTATGACGCTCGATGACAGGCTCAGGTGGAGAGCCCGCCTTAAGAAAAATAAGGAAGAACTCCTACTCAAATTCAGAAGAATTTATTGGTGAATGGGGAGATGGTCGAAGATGTCGATCCAGAAAAACTTACACTGTATAACCAGGTCCTTAAACCTTTCCGGACCTATGGAGCACAGGTGTGGGGTTGTACGGCTCAATCAAACCTAGACATCATCCAACGATTCGAGAATAATATACTACGAAATATTGTCAATGCACGGTATTGCACGGTCGACTTCAGGTCGAGACAGTAAGAGAGGCTATAAAGCTACAAGCTTTGAGTCACTTCCATCGACTAAGATATCCCGTCAACGAGGGAGCTGTCCGTCTCCTTGACGCAAGTGATATCACAAGAAGACTTGAGCGTACCAAACCACTTGATCATGTCTACTTGTGAAGTAGTGAAGTGAAGCATCTGCCATAATAAGCAAAACTCAGTGATGTATCTTAATTTTGAATATTTATATCTGTATTTTCAAAATAATATTGTTAATAAGTTATTACTTGGTGCAATAAAATATTTCAAAAAAATAAATAAATGAAAAAAAAAAAAATATTACCGCGTACCACTTGATATTTTTTGTATTTTATGAAGTTGTTTATTTTCTATTTGTTATTAGTGTAATGTCTTTGATAAATGAGGCAATAAAATATAATTTAATTCTTCTACTATAACTTTTTAATTTAATAGTTAAGCTATTACATTAGAAAGTTATTGTGTTCTGTTAAATTAAAAAGCTGTGTTCCCCTGTC
The DNA here is from genome assembly GCA_030762985.1 of Adelphocoris suturalis. Lineage (NCBI taxonomy): Eukaryota > Metazoa > Arthropoda > Insecta > Hemiptera > Miridae > Adelphocoris > Adelphocoris suturalis. Next base: position 73,826,372 of record CM061041.1, on the reverse strand, counting down.
AGCCCATGCAACCAATTTCGATGCAGAAATGAAGGCTGTGCAGGAGGCTGCAAGAAGTGTTGCTGCATTGGCGAGACCTGCTCGGAGATGCGTTTTTTGTATAGACTCAAAGTCTTCTAACAATCTTGAACTGTCGACGCGGGAGGCTGTAAGCAGTCTAATTGATGCCGGATGCCTGGTTGCTTACCAATGGGGGCCCAGCCACTGTGGGATCCCAGGCAATGAAAGAGCTGATGTGCTGGCCAAGCGAGCAAGTTAACTGACCACTGCTACTGAACCCATAACCTGTACACAAGGTGTTGCTGCCATAAAACAGGTAGGTAGGGAGAAGGAAAAAAAACTTAGCGAAGCCACAGCACACGGGAAAAATTGGGAGTCCCTGCTGGCAGCACAAATTCCGCCTGAACTCCCACGGAAGGAATTTGTGGCGAACTTTCGCCTTATGCTGGAAGACTGGCCATGATTTCTTGCGGATACACCTGAACAGATTAGGGGTTTTTGCATCCGCCTTATGCCCATTATGCGACCTGCAAGCCACCATGGAAGACAAACATTATGAGGAATGCCCCAAATTGACTCCCTACCTGGGTACCGACATTGACTCTCCGTTTAGAAAACGGAGTATTTTATACTGGGCAGCACTTTACGTCACTGTGAATCTGTTTTGTAGGGCCTTCCCAGGGTGTGAACCTAGCTCTCTTTTGATCGCGAGAATAGATGAAAATCCTTGCGAACATAGGTAGGTAGTGGAAAGGAGAGTGATAAGTTTCAGCGCAGGATCTCAAAGCTTGGGGCACAAAAAAGCACTTTTGCGCTGCAGAACTCTACAATTTTTGAAACAGAAGTTATCCTTGTACTCGTAGTTTCTGTCGTTCTGTGATTCTATCAGTTCTTCGCATCATCGGGTAGGTACTGAGATCGCTTCGATATCAAATGGGTTTCGTACCATTTTTCGGATATGACATGCTAACCAACGATTCTTAATGTGCCGTAAGGTTTTCTTGATTGATTGTATGATACAATAGCGGTCAAGAAACAAATCGCAAATAGGAGGGTAGAATCCTCGTGTTTTCCCTCTCACCTACTTATACTTTTAGCTAGGGTATCCTGGCGGACCACTTCTGGATACATTACTGACCACTGGTTAACAAGGACCACAGGTTAAGAATCGCTGATCTAGAGCTTAACCGGGAACTACAATTCTAAGCTCAAAAGCGTTGGCCGGCTAGATATTGAGAAACTAAATTTTGTGAGTTTCCAAGACTGCAGAAGTGCAGTGGCTAAAACGGATTCGATTGCAGATATTGCGTATTGTTCAAGAATAATTCGGATAGTAAACAAATGATTAATAGTGATACGAAGAATTTACGAAAGTGAAAAACAGAGCATATATAATAATAGAACAGATAATAAAACTATATCGAGCACTTAATAATTATGCAAATATTGATCTTCAGATTGCTTCCCACCGATAAACATATTTGTCTTTGATTTCGCCGCAGAGTCCGTGATGAAATCCATCCCCGAATCGTCCGAACTCAAGATCGTCCGATACAGCCAGTTACATGTATAATATTATCACGTAGGGAATGACAAAATAAATATTTAAAGCAGGAATGATCCAAATAAACTTTTCTTCCTGTTCATATCTCTTAGAGATAAGATCCGAATTCTTCCTTCCTGGTCTGACATAAGTCGAAAAAACAAGTGACAAACGTCTAGAATATTCCCCTTCAGCATATAGCGTGTACCTACAAATGAATCTTATAGAAATTAATTAGCATCAAACCCAATGTTGCCAGATGCCTTAATGGGAAATTCCCCCCGTACCCCTCAAAATATACCTACGTTTCCCTCTGTTTTTCCCTGCAGCACCAAAATATCCCTACATCCTCCAGAAATTTCATAATAAACCCCACCTCAAAATCCGACCCAAAAAATCCCTACGCCGTGGGATAAATCCCGCAATCTGGCAACACTGATCAAATCAGCTGATTGGTGCAATATTCTGCATTTAAACTTCTTCGAAGCGTGCAAGGTACTCTTCGTACTACAGATTTAGAGGGATGTTCTGTTTCAATCAAAAATCCAAAATTTCAAGATATTCTAACGAACCTACAAGTCTCAATTTCATCATGGTTTTCAAGTGACATTCAGTAGTTTGAATCTACGTAAGTTTACGTCCTTTGAAACTTTACGTTCAAGTCTAAAAGTTTAAGTTTTGGGCCGTCCATGATCATGAATTGGACAGATCACAGCACTTATCCTTAACGTATGATAAAGCGGGAAGAGAAACTGCTAACAGAAATATAGAACATGCTGCTGACCGTCAGAGTAGAAGTGAGAAACATCTTTCCTGATGTGTCCGCACTCTATATTGGGAAAGCCACAGCTACTAGGTACCTACCGATCCTTATGTAAGATTCAAGATTTATGTAAGATACAGGATTTCAAGAATCTCAATGGATCTCCGTAGTCTGAAAAATCGATCAAGTACGTTGAAAATATTCCCTTCAAGTCGACTTCATAACCTTTGGGACGTTTTTGAAAATAGTAGTCGCAAAGTACCTACATTCCAAATGATGTCAAGATCGATCCACTATGAGAGATAAATGTCAACGATCGGGAATGGGGTGAGAACTAATAAAACGCCTCTATCGCCGAGCTTTCGAAAAATTTATTTTCTTCATCAGTACCTACCTATATTCAGCATCGCCATAGAGATCCTCAGTAGGCCGTATTAGACCGTCATGTTACGTAGCAGCTTTGTTAGCATGATTATCAGTCCAACATGATAACAATCAGTTTAATCAACTCTTAGAAAACACGACTCTCTCAGATGAAAGGCGTCTGATCCTATTTGTATCGAAACCAATAAACGAAACGGGGCACAAACGTGCGAAGGTGTCTGCAGGAGTCGAAACGGCCTTCGCCAACTTCCTTCGATCCGCGAAACTTTCTCCGGCCCACTTTGCGAAAAAAGAACGAAAAATCTTCCTTTTTTTTTCCTTTCTTCGGTGGGAGTTTTTCCTTTCTCTCAAGACCTCGATCCGCAGAAATTCCCTCTCACTCCCGCCGGGTCAGACGACTTCGGGGAGGACCCGGGCCGCGGCCAGCGAAGTAGGTCGGAACCTGCCGAAAACCCACCGGTCCCACAACGTGACCTGATATGCGAATTTCACCCGGTTCTGAAATACTAGTAGCTTCACCAATAACCTTTTTAGCTCAAAACTCGATTTAAAAAACGCATTATAGGCCCCTTTTTTATGCCTGCCAAATGCCTTGCCAACATTTTCAAATTTTTGTACCAGTGCTTTTAAGGAAACCAGTTAGCTTCCCTGAAAGTAGGTAGGAATTCGCTGATAATGTCGCCGTTCTGCAGCATGACCAAGTATACGAATTTTCACACTAAACGCTGATTCTGAAATACTTTTAGCTTCACTGTTGACCATTTTTGGTTGGGAATTCGGAAATTCACGCTTTTGAGACACCTTGAGGCTAGCTATTTATTCTTGTCAAATATTTGCACCAGTCGTTATTATTCTGCCGTCCTTGCAATGTAGGTAGAAATCCTCTTATAACGTCCCAGTCCTGCAGGATGACATAATGACCGAATTTTTGTACTGAACTCCGGTTCTGAAATGTGCAGTTTCAGCATTGACCTCATGCGCATCCTTCGTATTTATTCTACGTATTCAAAATTTTGAAGATAGTTCTTAAAAAAGTACTTATAGTACTGATAGTTCAGTTCTGAGGGAACTCCGAGGGAAGAGGATATTTTCTGGTAATGGATCTTTCGATACGAAAGCCTTTCGAATTCCTTAAGAACTTATTTTATGTTACATTGAACTTAACGTTGTTTTACATATTTAACACACCGGTTGGTCTACTGATTTTGAAAAATGGATTTTACAGTGAAGATTCATCGAATCATTTCCTACATTCCTTGGCTCTATTGCTTCATATCTGCAATATGAAAATTTCACAGGAACGAAACATTCACCCACCTACCAGTAAAGCGAGGATGAAATATGTTTATTACATTGAAAGTACATCACACGGAGCCAACGATTGGACGTGTGGGGTAGTGGAACCTTGAGAAGACAAGTCACAAGTCAAGAGGCCTTGCTTTGTCCCTACAATAGTTGTCACGCAGTTAACAGAGCGAGAGACCTTCGCCAAAGCCCCCTCCTCTCTACTCAATCCTATCTCATCGGCTTCCCTTTCGTTCTATTCCTTGTTGTATCTAAACGTAATACATTTTTTTTTATCCTCTATCGTTTCCGTCATTCATTATCCGCTTCGGTGCAGCTTCACACCCCATTTAAATCATTCGCAAATGCCGATTACGCGAACAATAGAGGCTGCTGGGGTATCTACCGGGCTGCAGTGAGTTGCATAGTTCAAACAGCGATAGTTTTTTCGAAGGTTAGCAGGTTTGTTTGGCGTAGAGGCGTTGGGGATACCGGTTTGATATCTCACGCACGTGACCCTGAAGGTAAACTCGGCGGTGGTTGGTACGTAGGGCTTATTATAGTCGAGATGCACAGGCGTCAGGAATTCCATACAGAAGGAACTACTAGATGACGTAAGAGAGGGACTGAACTGAATATGTCAAGGAAATACAACAGATCGCTAAGCCACAAGATTTTAAAGTGGAAAGGTTCATGGGCGTAGCACACCGGTTCCTAACGACAAAAAAAAAAAAACCAGACAAAAGTCATTTTTTGACACCTTCGCAGGGCCAAAAAATTGTATTATTTTCAGTTAGAGTGGTACCTAAGCTGTTGAGAACCGATGGTTTCTAAGCTCTGGTCGTTATATTGTAGGCTCATCTACTTTAAGAAAGAGTGAGGAGTGACAAGGAAGGGTTACAAGGGGTTACAAAGAGAATATCGCTTTAAAAAACCACGTTTTGTAATGGCGGGTAAAAATATTTCAAGCTTATTTTAAAATTGTCTTTCAGTGGCTTTCTCTTACAGAATTAATTTCTCTTACAGTATTCTTTATTATAATAATTTATTTATTAATAACATAATTTTCATTTTTGAAAAGGATTGATGAGGTTGGTGGTGCGGGGAAAGAATTGTAGAACGAAAAGGGGCGACACAAGGTACCGACAAGGGGAAAAGCCCCCCTAGCGCTCCTAGCGGTGGATCCTGTTAGTTCGGAGCCCCATTGTAGACGTACCTTAGGGTTAACAACATTACCAAGTAACTTATACCTAGTATGGTGATCATTTTTGAGATGGACCGTGTCATTTATAGCTTCCTATTTCCTAAATATAAACTGGAATACATTATTTGAGGGGTTGAAATGAAAAAATGCAAAATGATCTTCGATTTTGCCAAAATTATCTTTTTTTCTTAAGCTAATTTCGTTAATAAACGCTTCAAAAAGTTTCAGTTATTCAGCTTGGTCATATGGGGGAAAATTTTCCTCCAATAGCCAAAAGTTGAGATCTTTTTAGTCGTAGCAATAATTTAATTTTTACCCAGAAAATCTTCCTACGGTTCTTATAGTTCTAAAAACTTTATTGCTTTTAGTATCCATTACTTAATAGATTGATAAAATATGATTGATAGTAATATGATTGATAAAAATATGATTGTATAAAATATGAAAAATAATGTGAAATATGAAAATATAAAAACAATGATTGATAAAAAATATGATTGATAATAGATTGATAAAATATGTTAGTGGACTTATTTTCCACCAAACCTCTGAAAGCTTCTAAATCTGTGGTGCTTTGGGAAATGAGAACGTCTACTCTAGTCGTTATATGGAGACGAATCAGATGAATTACATAATTGAACAGTTCCTGGTGGCGCCGCTATTTTTCCATTCGATGCTTAGAAAGGGAAAAACCACCGATGTCCGGAGAAGATTACATTAAATGGTGGAAGCGATGTAGTTACCGATCGGATCCGTTTTTCGAGATGATCGATCCCATTACGTCGCGGTGGAGTGAAAGTATTTTTTTCGCTCTTACAACGAGTCGATAGCGATTTCCGAGTCTAAATTTAGATGATTATTATTCGAGTGACGAGAAAAATAATGTAAGGTACATCCGCAGTTTGCCTCCTGCGATATTGGACCGGTTTTGGAAAGGGGAACAGACGAACCGTTAAAATCGTGTTGTTTGTGAGGATAAAAAATACTTTCCCTTTACCCTTCTGATCGTAGTACAAGTCTGGTTCACATCAGAGGTTCAATTCCGCTGTGTAGATCGTGGATTTCTACTTGCAACTGCTGTTGTGCAAGTGTTAGATCTAAAGGAGAAACATGGATGAGATAT
>CM061041.1:73725071-73815071 GCA_030762985.1 Adelphocoris suturalis | reverse complement strand
CTCCCCCCCCCCTCGCGCTAAACGGGCAAATAAAGTGAGAATAGCGGGTACGGAATAGCTGCCGGGGAGATAACCCAAATACCCAGCAATCTGGGTCGTCCGTTTAATTGCGAGAAAAACATTGGAAAATACTCGAGAGCTGCCGGGGTAGGTGCTATCAAACGCTATCGGACTCCTAATCGTCGGTATCGTACAAAAGCCAAACGTTATTGGGTCAGTGGTGAATCGTGTCAGTGGTGGGAAGGTCAGATAAAAATAAAATTAAAACTCCCATTTAATCGCCTTCAGAAACGCTTCAAACCGACAAAAACCGTTTCTTATCACGACGTTTCGATGAATTACAGTTTCGGCCGAGTCTCTAGAAAAAGGGTCGTTTTCCCCCTGAAAATTGACGATGTTTTTGAACGAGTAGACCCATGAAAGTGTACGACCAAAGTTTTACTGGTAGATTCTGATCAAGAAACTAAAAAAACCAGTTCTAATTATGCAGCATGACCAAATGAACGAATTTTCGTCAAATTGTTTGAAACACTTGATGTACACTGACATCAACCTGATCTACCTTCATCAAACATCTACTGGAGTGTACTGGCGTTTAAGAAGAAGAGAAGATATTTAGATCAGCAAATACATTATACTTATGTAATATACAGTTCACCGAACATGATAGGAAAGTGCACGATCATTCACACATAAATTCTCGTTTTAGAGGCCCAGCACATGAAAGCTGCAATCTAAGATGTAGGAACCCGAAATCTATTCCAGTGCTAATACATAATCTGTCAGGGTACGATTCAAATTTTATTATAAAAGAGCTTGGATATGACGATCGAGAAATTGAGGTTATTCCTAACTCCGAAGAAAAGTATATCTCGTTCACAAAGAAAGTTGCTGAAGGATTCAAAATTCGATAGATTAACCCTTCAGGTTTATGTCAGCTCGTCCGTACACATTGGCAAAAAATGTTCCTGAATTTAAAGAGACGACTAAGTTTCATTTCCTAGACGATCTAGCAAATCAACTTTATGACAAAAACCTTTTTCTCGATTATATTCTGCTCTACAAACCCATTTTGGGATTTTGAAAACATTTTTGCGGTTTTTATAGATTTTTACGCAGATTTTAATGAAATTTAAATGCCTACATTCTTAGTACAATTTCGTGCATGTCTGAATCGACTCAGAGTCATACTATCTAAGTATACTCTCGTAGCAATTGATATAAATTCAATTGTTAACTAGTTGTTTGACATTTTTGTGACTTTTAAGTACATTTCTTGAAATTATGGCGATTTTCTGTGCGCAACTAGTGAAAGCACGCATCTCTCATCTGAGTGGCCGTTGTCTTTAATAATTCGGTCGTAAGAAAGAGAAAGTGAGATTCTCTTCAGGTAGAAGTGGTTTCGGATAAGGGGATTTAAAGGGAAAGAAAACTCATTGCGTGCGTGAAGGTCTCAGGTGGAAGGGCATAGGGCACCTGCGGCTGGCCAAAGGTCATTGGCATCCACCAGCGAAATCGTCTGGGGGGTAAGTAAACAATCTTCCACCGGGCTCTCCAGCTTGCTCGAGAACTAAATCGGTTTCACCGATGTAAACGGAACTCATAGAAAAGAAACTCATCGAAAAATAATGCAATCAAATTTCGATTAGTTTCTCCCCTGGGTTGGAAACTCGTCAAAACTCCATTAACGAACAACTCATCGAAAAATTGCGTCTAATCAATTTATTCGCATACTTTTAGTTAAGAATTAGCATTTTTAGCGAATTTTCGTAAAAAATGAAGTTACTGCAATGGCTCAAAAAATTTTAAAATCCAAATTTTCGAAAAAATTTCATCATGGAAATCCGTTTTGAGGCATTCTGAGACAAATCCCAGGTTTTAACGCTTTGTCATATATCTTTGTCAGATTGGTTTTCCAGTTCTAGGATCGCCAAACGCTCTTTGCTTCACCATTCGATTGGTAAATATTATGGCCTGCTGGCCAATGTCTCTTATCGGCAGGAGATGAACTATATACAAACAAATGAACGATGCTCTTTGTCGTAAACATGTACATAAGTAGTGTATTTTCGAAAACAAGTTAGGAACTGATTCACAATTACGTAAAGATGAACTGATTCACGATTACGTAAAGATAAACTGATTCACTATTACGTAAGGATGAACTGATTCACAATTACGTAAAGATGAACTGATTCACAATTACGTAAAGATATTAAATGCCAATTGCGCATGCGCCAATTCCTAGAAGAAGATAAACTATGTACAAACAAATTAACTCGGTAGGTAGGTATATACTTTTTGCCGTCAACACGTACCATAGTTGCGTTTTTCCATAAACAAGTTAGGAGCTCTTTCAAAATTATGATAAGATATTAAAATGCCAACTGCGCATGCGCCAATTTCTAAATTAATGAAAAAAACTACGCGTAAACATTAGCCGCTATTTTCATGTATGGTAGAAGTGCGTTCGTTCTAGATCGTTTTTGCCGTGGAGTCAGCATAGCTTTGTCAGTTAGGGTAACCTCAGTTCTACTGGTACTCCCTCTGGTTTTCTATAACAACACAAAACTTTGTTCAAAACATTTTCTGTAATTTTAGTCCTCAATAATACCTACTTGTAAATAATAATGTATTAACACAATTGCTAAACCGATCCTAATAAAAATGATTAAATATAAAAACAAAAAAAATAATCGCATTGGTCAACAATAGAAGCAAAGTGTAATGTTCAAGCCTTCGTGACCCACAACCCACAAACCGTGACAGACAAACTATTAATACAACAAAACTGATTTTACTATTGGAAAATCTATGATCTCTGAATTTACAACTCAATTCCCACAAATGTAGACAAATGTTAACAAGTATTTAATGATTAAGAAAAATAATTTATATGTACAGCAGCTGACGTAGATGGGCTACGAACTAAATCACTCGCGACGTAGTTGTGGGAACCCGTTTCAAAACGGAAGTTAGTGAAGATCGTTGTCTGTTTCGACGATTAGGTCATCATCAGTAACAAACAATCACAGTTACATAAATAATCAACATTTTCGAAAAAAATTCTGAAACGATTCCTGAAGTTTACGTTTTTTCATTTATATACGTCGTTCCAGACAATAACTCTCCTTGGGTTTGAGATAAAAATAACGTTCTTGCGCCGAAATATCAAGATTTACAAATGAAAATACGAGTTTGTAGGCCAGCATTTTTAGAGTACATTAAATTAGTCAAATTTCAAAAAATGTCCTAAAAATCATTAAAATGGCTAAAACGGCCATAAATTGTAAAATTTATAATTTTAGCAGGATTTTAATCAAGACAAAATTATCAACGAATAACTAGGACATACAAATTTTTGAATAAAATTATGCTAAAAACCGTACTTTAATTTAACTATTTGCTGAAAAATCTATAAAAACTGCAAAAAATCTAAAAATCCGAAATGTTTTTTGAATCGCAAAATTTTATTAGTAACTATGAGTTTTTGCCATAGAATTGGTTTTTAACGATTTCGTTTTACTCAAAGCCCGAATTCCGATACTATTTAACATGTTAAGATAGGTTATTCAAGAAAATTCGCTCATACAATCATGCTGCATGATTGGAACTTTCACTTTCACTTGGCTGACTTAAAAGGGCTATCTGATATAGAAAACGGAACGCTTGAATACGAGTCTGCAACACATTGAGACATTTTATGTCTTTAGTTGCAGACTCGTATGTGTTACAGACTCGTATGCAAGCTCTAAGAGCCACTCAGCTGATCCGGACCCTGGACATCGTCAAGTAAATGTCCTAAAGAGGCTACATACGAAATTACAGCTTCCTAGAGTGTAAATCTATCTAAATAGAAATTACCTATTAAAATGATTTAACCACCGCTTCACAAATCAAACCGTTCTCGCAATATTCGGATCACCTGCTATGAATCAAATCATTGAAACATCAGCTCAATGAAATCATCAGAATTCAACAAGCGGTTGCAATCATGTTCCTGAGTGTACACAATTATTCAGATAACCATGCTCATAACTCAGCTTGTTGGCCACGCAGTAGTTAACATAATATGGTTGGATAAATCGAGAGCTTTCGAACGAATGGTCAACGAATTTTGTGGGATGGAAAACGACGAAGTACCATTTCCCTAGCAACGACTCAGTTGTCAGCGGAAATCATCAGAATATTTTTGTGAGCAATTTTTGTCACTCAATTTTCATGACTTTTTTTTAGTTTATGTGCCATAGCAAAGGCATAAAATGTCAATAATAAAGCTTTGTTTTGGTGTTAATGACTCTTCTGGTTGACATGCGACTTAAATAATTTAATTGAAAAAATAACAATAAGCATACATTTTTGTGTAATAATTTGTAGCATTTTTCAGGTTCGGCCATAGCCTATTTGCATACATTGATGATTGATTAATCGTTGATTAGTTGTTTACTTTTGGGTAGGAGAGTAGTATGTGGGGATTGAGTTGCGTGAGCTGAGATACGGAAGAGCGTCTGAGTGGGAGACGGATCTGGGGATGAGGAACAGATGCGCTTATAGGAAGTGAGGGCCAAGGACAGGTGACGGGATCGGTAAGAAAAGGCACCTTCCCGGCTTCCTGTATTATTTAGCGAGGGCGGGGAATACAGGGGAAGGTACAGGCCGGGGGAGAATATAGGCAGGGGGTGGTAGCGTCTTGAAACAGGAGTAATAAGAGAGGCCTAGAGATGGTGAACGCTCGCTCGCCAGGTGGAAGGTCCCCATACGACAGCCTTTCCAGCCCTGACTTCCGTCTTGCGAGGCCGTAGCGGGTCTACCGTCTGGAGGCCTCTCTCTACAGACAATCTCTACAGGCCTCTCTCTACGAAATACCCCCACGACTCCCACAGGAATTCGACATCCAGATAGAAACCCTTTCCCACGTATTATCGCCTACAATTCACTCCTACACCGTAGACACCTCCAAGTTTAATACTATTATTATACTCAAAATTAATTAGATTATTACGTCACTGTCTGTCTCTATTTTGTTGATTACAATTCCACTGACTGAGTCCATTCGATGACAAATACCGAAATATATCCATTGGATGGTGCAAAATTAAAGGCAACCAACCTTGCGATTCAAACCAAATTGGTTAGCAAATTAACTTGATTGACGTTAGAATGCTATAGTTAACTCAATAACCTCCTGTTATAATTGTTATCCAGCCGTTCAGGGACCAGATTAATTAAAACTCCAGATAGGTTTAACTAGGGATGGATCAACACCCCCAGTCGTGTTCTGTCTATGTTTTGTTGATTACAGTTCCACTGACTGAGTCCATTCGGTGACAAATACCAAAATATATCAACTGGGTGGTGCAAGACTAAAGGCAACCAAACTCATTCAAACCAAATTTGTCTGCAAATTAACTTGATTGACGTTAGAATGCTATAGTTATCTCATTAACCTCCAGTTATAATTGTTATCCAGCCGTCCAGGGACCAGATAAATTAAAACTTCTGATAGGTTTAAGTAGGGATGGATTAACACCCCCAATTGTGTTGCCTGGAGGACAACGCTATCCCTCAGATTTATCCCCCTTATCCATTGGATAAATTGTACTGATAAACCGGACCTAAGGGCCGTTTTTTTAATCACATTTATCCAATGAATAAGAAAGATTCATCTGAAGGATAGCGCTATCCTCCAGGTAACACCATAGGGGATCCATCCCTAGTTAAACCTATCTGGCGTTTTAATTTATCTGGTCCCTGGACGGCTGGATAACAATTGTAACTCGAGGTTAATGAGATATCTAGACCTTTCTAACCTCGAGCAAGTTTATTGATTTATAAAAATCTTATTTGAACTCAAGTCAAGTTTGTCTTTATTTTTGTACCTTCCAACGGATATAATTGGGGATTTGTCTTCAAATAGCAGCAATGACAAAGATTCTATGGTAACATAATTCGTTGAATGGAAAAAAAGACCCTACATACCAAGTAAGACCCCGTGTAGATCACCTACTAATATGGGACAAGTGCGTATTTTTATTGAGGTTTCGGTTGGACAAAGATACCGTTCATTACATTCTAAAATCAATCGAAGATGAAATTAAATCCACAACTTAATGATCACAATAATTAATTCATAATAATTCAGGTTGCAATATCGCAATTCGTGTATGTATTTCTCTCTGGTGGTTTCTTATTTGCCGAGCTTGATAGCATGATGGACACTGTTGCGTTGTGGACGTCAGACCCTGTTTTTTAATAGCCGATCCATGAAGAAAAATGTAGCTCCTAATCTTCTCTGTGGAAGCTCCATGTGTAATTCGCCCTTATTTTGTCGTCTACGGACACCAATGAGGATGCTAACGGCGCTATCTGCCAGACAGGTAAATCGGCATTGATAAACGACTCACATTCTTTATTTGAAGTATAGCGCTATACTCGGTATAGCTATCCTGGAGTTAATGTAGATAATTGATAAATCGGCCCTAAAAGTATCGAGTAACAATTGCAGACGAATCTCTAATTTAGCGAAATTGTCGTGGGGTCGTTGAGCAGGTATAGAAGCAAGTCTCCAACTATCTCCACCTGCTGCTCCATGATTCAGAGCTCTGACACGATCAGAAGCCGCTTCGAGTTCCAATTAGATCCGTCCGAACGAACCCGCTCACACGACTAAGGACGAATAAAACAACAAATAGAAAACTTGTTTTGAAAAATCTGAGAACAAGGCTTCAAATCACTTTCTACAGTTGGTATTCGTGTTTTGCTGTCCATACAATTATATTGTTTTGAATTTATACAGGGTGTCCCCGAAAACGCCCCCCCCCCCCCCACATGCTAATAAAATCGTTAATAATGTGTAAAAATAATAATTTGTTTTTGCAATCTTAATTTTTTTGTAAGGATCTCAAAAATGAAAAAATTGCGCATTTGCGCAAACGTGCGCAATCTAAATCGACTTTGTTATTTTAAATGGGAACCCCCATTTTTATTGCAGATTTGAATTCTACGTGAAATTTCATGAAGAAATGACCCAACACTCGATTTTTTTATGTGCGCGCAAATGGGCGCAATTCCGCTCCAATAGTGCGTAATTCCGCTCTGAACACGTTGGGTGCCCATGACTTACACGTGTGCGAAAAAATATTTTACGTATTTCAAGGGGAGTTTACAACGAAGGGTATGGCAGGTAGGTTTTTTTTTCAAAGAATGAATTGGTTGGGGCAATTTCTGGTACAGAGAAGTAGCGATGATTCGAAGTTCAATTGGTCCGAATAATAACGTGTTATTCCGTCCTTAGTCCCTAAAGAATCGGGTACATAATATAGACAACTTGTCTATTAATGAAAATATGTTTTAATATTTTGATTATCTTGTTTCCAGTATTTTTGAAACTATTTACATAAATATGAATAAATATTCAAATAATTATGAAATTTAGTACTTCTTCTACATATTTCTAAATTGACTCACACTTGCGTCATGGGCATTGTAGAACCAGAAAAACTGAAAACCTGTCCAGGGACGCCCAAGACGCAAAGTGTGAGTCACAATCTGTTGTTAGTTACTAGTGGGCAACTTCAGTAATCCGACGATTGGGCATGGGTACCCAATGTGCTAAAGTACAAAATTGGTTAAAAACTGAGTTTTTAAAGATATTTAATTGCCACATGTAATACATGCTTTTGGGGTATTTTTCGTGCAACCTCGTAATAATGTTCATTAATTGATATAATTTGCAACACCTTCTAGGGAAAACACAAAAAAAAAAAACCAGAATTGCACTTTTCTTACACATTTCCACAAAGCGTACCAAATTGTCGTTTTTTCGGTGTTGGGGCGATTTGTTTCGATGTTCTCAAATCGGCGTTGCAAATATCAATACATAAACATCATTACGATGGGGTATTTTACGACTCGGACTCCACGAATCCGAAACTGAGTTTTTTAGACAGTGATCCCTTAATTTTTCACAGCAGTATATTCAACAAGCGGAAGTCCCACCAAACTACTTATTTATTTATTCACGGCTAGAACCAATTACGACAAATTCAATAATATATTACACAATACAAATTAAGTTATTTGAAATAAGACATAATTTACGATAAAAAGATTAACAAAAATAATATGGTACATGAACTAGTATAAATACAATATTATAAATGACGGAATTGGGATATTTGAGAATGGATTTAAGAAAGTAAATCGTTGGGTGGCACATGAGTTTAGGTTTACAGCAAAAAGGATGATAAATGGTATTTCAAAGAAGACAGGGAGGCGTTGAAAAAGTCGACTTTGTGACAAGAGCTTAGAAAAACATTGGTTTCACGAGGTAGGTGACAGAGGGGACGATTGTATAAATAAATTTATACTACTCACTGAATCAGGTTGCGTTTTAATCGATCGACTTTAGAATTCACTAGTATCAGAATTAGTAAGATTCAACTCCAGCTAAAGAACTGGTCAACTCGAATCAAAGCTAGTGAAAACGCTTTTCCCAGAGGCTCGTCTCGGACGTGACGAAAAACCCACGAGGAAACCAAATATTTTGGCACGTGAACCCCAAAAAATCAAACTGCCCGCTCATCTGCCAACCGGGTATACCCAGAAATTCGAGAGGGTTCGGAAACTCGTATTTCGACTTTCGTGGGACGAGCGAAAATATTTGGGGCGACGCCCAATCCAGGCACGTTCGTTCTAACGATTTTCCACGTTGATTTTCCTCACCATGTGATCATCTACAGACTCTTCGTTTGATTTCGGAAAATTCCTGTATTAAAGTAGGAGAATATCATGTCTTAAAAATGTACAAACATTGATTAAACTATTCTAAGAAATTCCACCATTCCATTTACCGAAAATGTTAAATTCGTCCTGAATGACCGCATCGGAGATGTTTTTGCAGGAATTCACGATTGAGCACTGAGTTTTAAACTATATTTCAAATCACAAGTCGAAAAAAGGAACCAATTTTTCACACTCCGGTGTTTCAAAATTTAATACAAATGACTCAATAAATTAAATCAATCAATCATCCGTGACTATAGAGCAAATTTTTCGAAATTTGGTAGGTAGTTTTGGGCGAATAGTGGTTTCACCCTTCAAACTCCCATAAATGTTATGGAGTAGTACAATTTTAGAACCATTTATGTACTAATTTTAGATATTTAGATTTTTACTATGACAAATATTTTCAAATGTTTTAACATTTTTAATCACTATTTAAAAACACATTACCTAACTCTTATTGATTTACGTTTCAATGTCAAGTAACAAAATTTGTTCAAGGAGCCTTCTCTACGCTCTCTACCAAAGGATAAAATTCTCTCACCCATGGGCTTCCAATATTAATGACTCATACCCATGGGTTCCAGCGTTGTTGCTCTCAATGACCATTCCCATTTGGGTTCGAATCCACATTATCTTACATAAGGTGTCTGTTCCTGGATCCTCATCTCTTACAGGGTCCAATATTAGGCAAAAATATAGTTTTTATTCATACTGTTGACCCTAACAGTAGTTTAAATCCACTACAGTACGTCACAAGGCCTTCACAACCACTATCGAACAAATCAAACCAAATCCAAGGGCTCTATTAATCCTCATAACCATGGGTTCCAATAATGGGTTTTGTTGCTCAAAACCTCCACATTATTCCCATTTGGATTCGAAACCAGGGTCCACTTACAGGGTCCAATATTAAGTAAAATATAGTTTTTATTCGATCTGTTAATCCTTCAGATAGTTTAAGTCCACTAAGTACGTCACAAGGCCTTCACAACCCTAAACCTTTCCAACAAATCAAACCACACCCATGGGCTTTATTAATCACATTATGCTTTGCTGCTCTCAATCACATTCCACCATTACCATTTGGGTTAGAATTCATCATTCATTTTAATCATTTAGGCTTTGCTGCTCTCATTCCCAATCCCATTTGGGTTAAAATCAACATTTTCTAAGATAAGATGTATGTTTTCTAACATCTTGTTCTCTTGTGTGTAATGCGTTTGCCCGTTAAATAAATGTTCCTAGATCCTTATGATTATAGACTCCAATATTAGGCAAAAACAGGTTTTATTTATAGTGTTGCACATGGAGACAGAATTCGGGTCTTTTCTGTTATATCATCGCATTTACAAACTATTTTCTATAGAATGGGGATTGATCGGGATTTATGCGGATTGTTGAGCCTTTTTCGTTATTCGACCGCATTCAATTTCAATAGGGCGTCCCTTCTATAATATGTCCAACTAATCTGTATTAATTTTTACTAAGGGATCCATCCAGACCACCAAACTATACACATCATTCTGACCTACATGTCCAACTAATCTGTATTTTTACTAAGGGATAGACTACTTGATGTTATGTATTTTTTAGACATATTATAGGGGGGACGCCCTATTGAAATTGAATGCGGGGATATAACAGAAAAGGCCCCAAAATTCATTCAAGTCATTCTATGCAATTCTCCACAAGTGCCCTTTAGCTGTTCTGATCCCCTCACCACTAGGGGGTTTTCTGTTGTATTTAATTCCCTCGCGACCCCTATATGGGTTTCAACCAAAATCCTTTCCCCTAAAATACTTTACCCTGAATATATGAACTGGGCATTGACTTCCCCACAGCCAAACCGACACTTCACTGTTGCCTGTAATTCGCCAACTCTGCCCTACATGGGGTCCACCCAGGATTCCTCTCCGCAACACTACATCCACAAGGTCCGAAACGAGCCTCTGCTATCGAATTTAAAACACCACAAGCCCTATATGGGCACCACTTCGAGATCCCCCTCGACGCCACCTCTACCACCGGGATCCCAGCTGCCTCGAAGGGCCCCTCCCGCGTCCATCGTCGCTTCCGCGGTTCAATGACCGACCTTGCCTCCCCCGCGGACCCGCCCTCGTCCACCGGTCGCCACCACCCCTTTCACCACCCCTTTCTCCATTGCCGCCCGTGAAACTCTCCACCTCATCTTATTAACCTCCAGCCTACTGAAGCGAAGAGACCTTTCCACTGACTAAGAACCCAAAAACTAAATTTTATTCATTCATTTATCTCATCCATAGCCATAGGTATACAGGGTGTCCACACATTTGGTTACTAAACTCCTAGGGGTCGATTCCTCAACTTATTTGCAACAAAAAGTGCCTCATAGACTTTTTTTTAGAGGCATTGCTTTCGAGTTATTCACGATTTAAGATTTTTTTTCGTGTATCAACCTTACATCACAAATTCGGCTATAACTCCCTTCCATATTGAGTAAATTCAAATTTGAGAATACCTTTAGAAAGAGAGTGAAATTTACTTTTGAACAGGCTACTCACCGTGTGAAAATATGCGGATTTAGTAGTCACAAATCCACACCAAAGTGAAAAAATTGTCAAAACTTGAAAATGTTATATTTTTCAAATCACTGGACGGCATATATAAATCCCCTGAATTCACGCGCCTGTTACGAGAAAAACTTGGCCCGAATCGCACCTTTCCAACGGTATAATCATCAGTATTTTACCTAGCGAATTGGGGGAGAAAAGTAGGTATGTTTGTATGTTGAAAAACGTGGTTTCTTCTATGAAATCGAGGGTTTTCTTGAAAAATGACCCCCATAAGAAAATACGGGTTCGGGCCCGATTTCAAAGTTTTTTTTTTTTTTTTCTCACTGAATCGAATGGTAACACTCTTAGATCTCTCCAACTCCGTTATAACCGAATTTTACGCTTTAACTAACAAGTTTTACCCTTAAAAACACATAAAATTGAGCATAACAAATAAACTAAAAACTCATCAACACTCATTCTAAATTCATTCTAAAAACTCATCATCGTTCTCATCCTTGCTGTGTGGTTTTATTATACAGAATGTTCACAGTAAAAGTTAAATTGAAGATTGAAAGTTGGGGTCTAAAATAGGGCACTCACGTTTTTATGTAAATTAATTTGAAAAAAAAAAAAAAAAAAAGGATTAAATTTCCCAGTTTGTTTTGGACTAATATTTGGGCTTTCTACCGTAAAAAAACTAAATCTACCTAATGAAAAGTAACAAATTTAACGATCTTTTTAGCGTTATCTTAATTTATCTTTGTAAGACTGCAAATAAACGGATTTACGACTGCGTTTCTAATTCATAAATATTGAGTAATAATAATTGAAGAGCGAGGGCAACAACCGTCTATGTTACATTTCGAAATTTTACAGGAGAGCGAAACGAACGCTGGATCAGATTCTCCGCAATTTGGCAGCTTATACATAACAGAGGTTGTTCTACAACTTTAAAATAATAATAGTTAACTGAATTTTCAAATTCCGTCAAACATTGTGATTTTACGTTATTCCGTAGTTTTAGCGAATATTCGAAGAAAAAATGAGCTATTTAGATGGCTTCAAAATTTTAAAACTGGGATTCAAGGATCGAGGACTCCTACAAATACGTTTCATACATAGAAGAACACAATCCTAGATTTTAACATCGTACGTGTATATACATTTTTTTTTTTTTAAAAATTCGGTATAAACACGAAATTGTTGAAACAATTCAATTTATGGGCATTTTTTAATGAGAAATGATTTGGGAATCTATCGTAGTAGTTTAAAAACGTAAATGTTGATACTTTATACATGGAGCAGTTACAATCGTATGTGGATTCTCAAGAGGTTACTGCTCTGGAACTGGGGGCTATCAGTCAGTGACCTTCAGGCGAGCTGCTGTCATCAGCCAGCTGATAACTGGAGTTTCCTAGATGGGCCTCGTCACGTTCTTAAGAGCTGTGCGTGATCTACCTCAGATAAAGGCTTCCTCTCATGTTTCGGCACTTTGGAGCGGAGAGATTGACATTTTCGTCGCTTCTCGGTTTTAAGCCCACCGCGGATGAAACTTTTCGGTTTATCGTATTCAATAATACGTTTTCGTAATCGTCTGAGAAAACAAGAATGGTGTTAACATCAATAATAATTTATGTTTATATTTAAAGGTAGCTCCATCAAATTCAATAACTACTGGGTGTGTTCACGGAAAGGTAACACCCCCTTCATTTCCCCTGAATACCGCGTGAACAAATGTGACTCACGCCATTCTTCATATTTTACGTAAATCTCAGGAAAACTATTTCCGCGCGCGCCACTTGCGCCAGAAATGGCGCGAATTACATAAACTTTGTTTCTTCAAATGGGAACCCCCCATTTGTTTGCATATTCGAATTCTGCGTGAAATTGCATGAAGAAATGACCCATCACTCGATTTTCTAAGTGCGCGTCAGCAACTACTCACCAAGACCATAGAATCTGAGCGTAAGGGGAAGTTTTGTGATCGGCGATATGGAGTTGTTTCTGTCACTGGAGGATTCTAATTTCCCTTCAATCAACTCCAGCACTAACATCGTCGTTTCTTTCGATAGTCGGAAACGGGTGTGAAAATCGAAATCATCAAGTAAATTAAAATAATCCGGACGTGGACGAACCGTATAAGGTCTTCGTTCGTATTCTAGGAATAGAACGATTTCCTCGTCCGAAAAATTGGAGTCAATCAAGTCAACTTCATTGTACATTACGACTTTATATTATTATAATATACTATATTATTATTACTACTACACGTCAGTAACTGAGGGGGACGAGTCTCAGGTAAGGATACCAAGCAGATAGAGGTATCTTGCAGGTGAATGTGAGTTGATAAACAGCCAACAAGAAGTTATCCGTGGCCGCTAGTTACCTAGAGTTTGCTTGAGCTTTATCTGCGATTGGTAAATGGTCCCTTAGTGTAAAATAATGTTCATGTTGTGACAACTTGTAAATTTACATTGTATGGGTCAAGGACCTGAAACAATGAAGATTAATTTGATTTTAAATTGATCTTATCCCAGTTTAAAGAAGGATTTGCGTAAAGTATGTGTGTTTGTTTGACAATTGACGATCAAATAGATCTAGATGGGAGGTCTGCGGCAGAGTTGTAAGATCTGCACAGAGACGAGCAGTGAAGGAGCTGTGGGCAGGAGGAGGAGAGCTGGGCAGCTGGGGCAGTGACCTTTGGGGACAAGAAGCGATGCCCGTCCTCATATCTGAAGCAGCAATTAGGGAAGGAAGGGAACAGAGAACCCCCAGCCCGCTGATACCAACAGAGGTTCGTGACCCCCACTCATCACAACACCCGCTTTCTTCTTTTCTGTAATCTACAGATGAAAGCCTCGAGAAACCTGGAAAAAAGGGGATTCGATCACGAGGAAAACATTACGAAGAATAATGCGAACTCTTTTCACGACAGGAGCGATCAGAAGATTACATCTGTGGTACCTACGTTTAAGAAAAGTAATAAAATCGACTTCCCGACGTATTCTCGAATAGATAGCGCGCGAACGTACACCTAGGGACAACACCAGATGGATGCTAACCTGAACGCTAAACTAGACGGTCACGAGACCTATCATAACCTGACGCATTCACCCTGCTCCCAATAAAACAAAAATAAAAAGTTCCAGTCATGGAGCATGATCGTATGAGTTTTCGAGTATTGTAAATAGTATTGTAAATTCCCCCTCCATTGATTCTGATGACCCAATTAACAGTCAAACCCTTGAAAATCCTCCGTTTGCCGTCACGTTTCAAGCATTCATGTCCAATTCCTCTTAATTTGAAACGAAACGCAATGGCTCTGATTAATATATTGGCAAACCTGGAATAGTAGCTGTGTGGAAGGTGGAAATGCAATTTTGCTTGATCCTCTCAAATGTGGATGAGTTGAGAACGCGAAATTGATGCAATTCAATGCTTCACATCAAATTCATCAGACAAAGCTATAAAAGAGAACTTTTGTAGAAAACGTCCATCATCTCGGGTTTGTAGGTAACATAATTCAGTTGTTACGAACGATTCCTAGCACCTGGAAAGTAATATAGTTAGAACCCATTTATGCATAACCATGTTTCTGTACGAAGACACTGGAAGACACCCGTCCTCCCCACGATTCTCCTAATGAGAGGGAGATGGGGTGGAAGGGGGTCCGTAATTCCTTCCCATCATTCTCCATAGTATTCTTGGTTAAAATAGAGAATGTACGTGTTGTACTTGAAGTACAAGTACTTGTGCTTGTCACCTGGACAAGTACAAATCCTGATGTACTTGTACTAAGATTAATAAGTATAAATACTAGTGTACTTGTACTTAGAACTTCAATTACAAGCAATTGTACTTACTAGTTCTTGTACACCCAGTCATTGGGCACCCTCAAAATTCATTAAATTTACTTTAACTGATACATTTATGTGATAATACCTATACAATTTAGTACCTATAGCTAGATTTGACTATGATACATAGACAATAGATAGTGTAGACCAAGATGTTATAATTGGTTATCATTGGGAAGACAGGTGAGTAACGCATATGTCACGATAACTGGCCTAATTTTTCCATTATTTTGTTTCAGGTAAGTCTGAGAAAGATCGTCTTTGGAGTCGTAAGTCCTAACTCCTAAAATCGACAACAGTTTAATCTAAGTTAGCAACATACGGTAGATAGCTTCCTATTAAGTACGCATAATTCAAGATTCTTAGACTCAGACTAGCTTTTTAAAATCATTCACACTGCAAATTATTCCCAGCAATTAGACCTATAGTAATGAGACGTATAATTACGTTCCTGTGCATAATTTCAAACCAAATTAGCCTTTATAATCAAAATCATATTTGAAAATTATAAAATATCAATAAAGTGACTTCAATTAACACTTTTTAGGCTGAAATAACTCAACATTTCCCACTCTGTAGACACTCTTTCAAGATTGTTGAATTCACCATCATAGCAATCGTAATAAAATAATTTCCCAAATCAATTTGGATATACAGAAGTATTTTTGTACGATAATTAGTTCACATTTTCGAAAAAGTTTGCCGAAAATCGCTTACAAATGGATATACCTACACGTACCTAGATTTGTTGAGTGTATGTCCTTAGCTAGACAATATTCTGAACTTGGAATTACCTATAACTAAAAATTGCTATCTAAAAAACCGCACAAGTGCCTAGGTACCTAATTCGAAAGACAGCGTTCAAACGTTGCTATTAACGGTAAATGTATTTAATCTTTTATACCTAGTAGAATGCTAATTAGAAAAACTTTCGAAGTTTTGTGCAATTGTCGTAAATATAATGTTCGGGAAACTGAGCTTTTTTTCTATCAAGGCGAGTGAGTTTGATTGCCCTAGTTTAAACAGACGGTTTTACTACGTGATTTTATGTCCTAAAAACTTCTGGGGATTAACAAGAGAAGGCAGAGGTAGCGTTTCTTCTGTCGCGAGAGGATTATCAGTAAAACCAAAAGAAACGGAAGTTAACGGTTCATTTTATAACTTCATTATTTGTAAATTTTAGTGTGAAGTTATTTCGGGTATCCTTTCAGACACACATCACTTGAACAGCATTAAAATATTTTAGGAAAGAAAGCCACTGCTAATAAATTGTTACTCAAAGGTTTCTCATTTCTGCATTAGATGGCCTTTCTAAAAACAGAACAATACAGAGTTACAATATTAGATCGATTAGGTAACAGTTACGACGGTTACATAACAGTACAATAGTAAGTAACAAATAGTTCAGTAACAAACAGTTCAGTAACAAACAATAACTGAACATACGTTAGAAAGGAACAGTTTATACAAGGTGTTCAAAAAGTACCCCCCCCCCCCCCCCCCCCCCCAACTTTTTTCTACAATTTTTGAGATACCAAAGTGAAACTTTTGACTCATTTGATTTTTGACCCATTTGTTCGGTCGAAAAGCACCGGTCGATAACAAACCTTCATTACAGAAAATAAGAAACCCAAAAATTAATTTTGTATTTTATATAAAAACCTCCATACCTACGTTATTTTAGCATGGAACATGGTTTAGCCTTGAGCTAACTGCCCGAAAACGTTACGCGGAAGTGTCACGAAATTTTGTTATGATTTTCACGTACAACCAAGCCGTTGCTGGGGAAATGAAACTTTTGTAGTTTTCACCGGACAAAAATCGTTCTCCATTCGTTGGAAAGCTCTCGATTTATCACACATTTCTCTTGTACTTGTCCTTCTATACATGCCGTAGTTTTATATTTATTTTTGTTATAAATGGATATAGTAAACAATGCCGCTTGTTTTGTTGTCACTTGGTTGAGAAGTTAATCTTGGTTATAGTAATTGTAGACGCGCACCATAACAGAAAATTACCTACCTAAGTAATCGACCCAACTTCGATTAGTAAAACATTCATGTCGTAGTTTAAAAATTAATTAACAATAACGAATTAGCGGGAATGAAGCATGTTCCATGTTTTAGGATTTTAGCAGAAGGCTCTAAGCGGAAAGCAACCGGGGGTTCAAGGCGAAGGGGTTCGGCCGAAGGGCCGAGTTTTGGATATTTCATTTTTCTATTTCACGCTATGCTATTTCATCAGTTTGGTTTCAAAGGATAAGAAGAGAACACTGATGTCATAAAAAGAAAATATTTTATGGGGCCTGATTACCAGCAGTAACATTATGATGACAAGGAAGTTTTGAACAGCTTCTAAATTTTAGTTAGAAAAATGGCTGCGAATGTTCATAATTCAAATCCATTTTGGAGCAATGGAAAACGAGTATGAAATTTCAACATTTTTCATTTGCAGGTATGTATAATAAAGGTATACATCATCTTTAGACCTTGGGATCAAAGTGCAAAATCCGTTCTTTCGCCGAAAAATCAAGCTTCAGTTAAATGCTCAAATGTAAAAAAAAAAAAATAAAAAATAAAATAAAATAAATAAATAAAACAAAAATAATAAAAATACCGACAAAACATTGCTCTTAAGGCCGGAACTTCCTTCCGCTAAATTTTAAGGTAACCAGGAAAACACAACAATACTTTTGGGAGCGGCACTAACCTAACATTGAATTTTGCGGCGGTGTGTTGCCAATTCGGTTATCATAATAGCAGGCTTTCAAGTTCAGGTAATAAATTAACTTGTTGATTTCTATTGGCCTCAGGGAACACTCGTTCGCACGTGTACCCGAGATGATAGAGCCCCCACGTAACGCCAGAGGTCGAAGTATTACAAACATGGGGGACCAGGAAGGTCTCCATTTCCTCAAGGACCCTGATAAAAATATAGATCCTTGTTTGGACCCGCTGCGTGGTAGTCAAGTACCACCTAAGTACTTAACAATGTTTAATAGTTTTCTATAAAAAATAAATAAAATAATGATAATAGTAGGTACTTAATAATAATAAAAAAAGCTAAATGTTAGCGCCCCCCCCCCCCCCCCCCCCCAACAAACAACATCGTGCCCTCACGAAACTGGTACGGTCCAGGAGTTTTTAGAGGGTGCTGAATCTGAATCCGAAGCCCGAATTTTCACGTAGACGTCTAATTTTTGAGGTACGGCACCTGCATTTTTGAGAAAATTTATGAAATTCCAGGATAATTCGAATTTGCAATAAAAATAATGGAGGTTCTCATTCGAAAAAACATCATCTTTTGCGCCACTTCTGGTCATTTTCCCTGACATCTACGTAAAAAATTATGAAGAATAGCGTTGGTTCCAATTTTTTCTGAATTTAGGGGAAATGAAGGGGGGGGGGGGGGCTTAACCTTTCCGTGGGACACCCTGTATATATATATATATATACAGGGTGTTTCCGAAAACGTCTACCCAGCTAAAATCGTTAATAGTGGGCCAACAATTTTTTTTTTTGCAATCTTAATGGTTTTTTTTTTGGAAAGATTTCAAAAATGACAAAATTGTGCATTGAACACCCGCGCAATTTACATCAACTTCGTTGTTTTAAATGGGTACCCTCATTTTTTTTTTTTTTAATTGCAGATTTGAATTCTAAGTGAAATTTCAAGAAGAAATGACCCATCACTCGATTTTATAAGTCCGCGCAAACGGGTGCCATTCCGCTTTCAAAGTGCAAAATTTTGAAATACTGAGTTTTTGAAGATATTCAATTGCCACATGTAATTCATGATTTCGGAGTATTTTTCCGTGCTGAACCTCGTAATGATGTTCATTTATTGATATTTGCAACACCAACTTGGGAAAACACCGAAAAACTGACCAGAATTGCACGTTTTTTACACATTTCCACATGTCTTACTAAAATGTAGGTTTTCCTATAATTCTGGATTCAATCCTGCAATAAAAAAAAATGGGTGTTCCTATTTAAAATAACGTTGTTGATGTCAATTGCCCACATTTGCGCACGTGCACACAGCTCAATTTTGTCTTTCTTGAGATCCTTAAAAAAAAAAAAAAAAAAAAAAAGGCAAATATATAAAATTGAGGAAAATCTTCTTGACTAGTAGGAAAATTCGATATAAAGTCAGTTATATACTATTGTAATGTTGTTTGTTTCCGAGTTGATGGGAACCAGTATTCCTATTTTGTGTTAGCTAATTACAATGCATTATCAGTAACTACCTACCAGGCAATATATATATATGCATGAATAGGGCTCAGATCCAGAGCCGAAACGTCGTTATTATGGAAAAATAAAAAACTACATTGAAACACAAGACTACTTGGTCACTACCTCAAAAAATCTCGTTTATATCGGTATATATATATATATATATATATATATTTTTTTTTTTTTTTTTTTTGACCCATTATCAACGATTTTAGCTGGGGGGGGGGGGGGGGGATACGTTTTTGGGGATACCCTGATACCCTGTATAAATCATGTAATAGTTTGAGCCATGTACCGTTTCAAAAGAAAAAAGTAGTTTATTTGGTTCAGAATATGGAGATTTTGATTGATATTTGGAGGTGTCCATATATACATGCCCTGGGGATGAATGTATTTGCTAAACGCTACTCATATTTAATAATTTCAAAGTGAAATGTTCCACGATATTCTCGTTCCCCCAATGAAATTTGTGTCCCATAACAAACAAGCAGATGCGTGGCACTGCGAGCGTGGAAAGGACCTTTTTACGTTTCCATAACTCGATTTACTAGGCACCATGTGAATGACTTGGGAATATCGTGGAAAAAAGGGATATTCATTATTCCTTGGTAATATAGCATTTTTCAGTCAAATGAAACCTTTTTTCTATCAAATGAAACCTTGTTCTAATCAAATGAAACCTCGTACCTACCAAATGAAACCATGTACCAATCAAATGAAAGCTCTTTTCAACCAAATGCAACTTTTTTTCAAACAAATGGAACCTTATTTCAGTCAAATCTTCTTCGAACGGAACTTCATCAAATCATCCAGAGAAAAATTACATTTTATTTCAGATTTTTGCCAAACAAGTTAATACAAAGGCACTATACATTAATTTAGTGAAGCTGATGTCCTGAAGCTGTGGCAGCAGTTTCATCATCATGTTATCACGAAGTTGGAGCAGTCTGCCGCGGAGATCAGCAATATGGTGGACCGAAAAGTTTCATTTGGTTGGAACAAGGTTTGATTTGGTCAGTACGAAGTTTCATTTGATAGAAAGAAGGTTTCATTTGTCTGACAAATGCTATGAATAGGTGACTTGAAGTACCTGCTTGCGTACCCGAGCGTCTGAGACGGCAGGGAGAGTCAGATGAGTGGCGTCGGACGCCTCCGACAGCTGCAGTCGCTCATCTGAGCAAAGGGAGAATGAATGGTGCACCGGAGGTCGGTGACCTGTCTCGAGATAATCCCTTATCTCATCTCTTGCCGCCTCACAGCCGCTGGGTTTTCGCGTCCAAAGTTCCGTTTTCAACTGGAAACATCTGGCTGGAAGCTTCGCCCACGTACCGACTCCACGAAAACGGCTGTTTCAACACTCTAGTATACATACACTATATATATTATGTATTTCATAGAATCAATTGAGAATAAGATAACCAACAGTCCTGATTTTTGCACAACCGTCCTACGTTTTGACATCGATATGTCTTATTCCAAATTTCCATCGGATAGAAAAACTTCAGCCTAGTTGGATGCGCAGTATAGCTTCCTCACACATTGTAACATGTAAGTATAGAATTAGTTGAAGTATAAAGTACGAGTCGCAATGTTTGATTAGTCGACATTATAAGAAATTAATGTTTGCGCTTGGGCACAGAATATAGGGCAACGTCTTGGTGCTAAACCACACAACCCTTGAAAATTTCATAAAAATCGATCCATTAGTCTCGGAGTTTTGTCTGTGTCGATCGATTTGGAACGGAAAACAAGCGCGTTTTCGGGAATGTGTCTACCGAGGAAAAATAGGTTGTCAAAAAACTGACAGGAAACTAGTTTTTCTGTAGTTGAAAAATCGCTAACCATCTATTGTCACACCTCCAGAGCTGGTGGTGGTCTCATTCGACGCAGAAATAGTCCAATTAATAGCATGATTTTTTCAGGTCGCCAAGTGGTAATTTGAACAAAAACTATCTAAAAACTGTTGTAGAATCGTCAAAAATCGGTGAAATACCACGTTTTTTGGAAGTTTTTAGGCAAAAGACTCGTTAACTAGGCATTTCAGACCCATCATATGTGGTATATGCGCCTTCACCGTTAAATTTCCAACAAGAATATCACCTTTTAATCGAACAAAATTCAAGTGAAATTTCATGAAGAAATGACCCATCACTCGATTTTTTTTAGTGCGCGTAAACGTTCACTACTCCGTACCAAAAGTGCGCAATTCCGCTTTAAAAGTGCAAAATTTTTGAAAAACTGAGTTTTTGAAGGTAATTAATTGCCATTTGTAATACATGATTTTGGGGTATTTTTTCGTGCTAAACCTCGTAATGATGTTAATTTATTGATATTTGCGATACCAAATGGAAAACAACAAAAAAACTACATTTTAGTACGCTGTGTGGAAATGAGTAAGATAGGTGCAATTCTGGTCGATTTTTCGGTTTATCGATAAATTTTTGGTTTGTTCGTAAATCGGTTTATTAAATGAATCGAGTATGGACAACTATTCCGTTTAGAACGATTTGATTACAGATACGTAAATTATGAGGACACATAATGGGAAAACTGTTGAAAATTTGGATGTCGTACAACTATGGACTAACTCACAAATCACGAAGTTTCGGGAATCGTGGTTTGAAATGTTGGGTTTCTCAATTTCACTTTGGAAGTATTCAAGACTGCCACAGTTGTATTTCTTAAGGTTGCCGTAGGGCATATAACACATTTCTGGAGTAAAAACTCAAAAATTTTGACTATTGAGGTGAAAATCTATTGTTGCCTAACTCGTTAGAGGAGCGTGATTCTAAATTTTACCATCAAAATGGTCCAACCAAGGGTCACGGTTGCCAATTGTTGCGTATCGACGTTCATTTGTAGCTGCTCGTACTTTCGAGTTACTTGAATTTTACTGAGTAGGAGACCAGCTGATTTGTCGTGCTACCTGCCATTC
Organism: Adelphocoris suturalis; assembly: GCA_030762985.1. NCBI lineage: Eukaryota > Metazoa > Arthropoda > Insecta > Hemiptera > Miridae > Adelphocoris > Adelphocoris suturalis. The sequence goes on along the minus strand of CM061041.1, from coordinate 73,792,720 downwards.
CCAGACCCATTTGGGATCTCGACTCACGAGACGGATTTCAAAGGCCGTGTAAGAAGTGCATCAAAAGGCTCAGTGACACGCGGAAAGCGGCGCTTGGTCATGCTTGTAGGGAGATGAAAGTGTATCTGGGCGGGTTATGTGATGATGCAGTCCTTCTCCGGCTGCTGCACTTTCTACTGCGACGAACCCCTCAGAGCCCCCTGCACTTCCCGGGTGAACGCCCGACCTTGCAAGCTCCCTCAGTCGTTTTCGCTTGCGCCTCTTCCGATGTCGGATGCACCAGTCAGATAATGACGAACGCTCAGAGATACAGTCGTAGCTGATTAGAGATATAGCGAGATGAATTCACAACGTATCCCACAGATCAAAATCTCATCAAGCGATAAGTTAGTTCCCAGGCCCTTGAACTTCCGCATCTTTCACGAACTTTGATGTTAATTTGCTGATTTGAGAAAAACTCCCTTCTCGTCAGAACGTGTCTATTCTATTTGTCCATTCAGCAGCAAATTTTTGTCTTAACAATTCGATTGGGTATTAGTTCAGGGGCCTTTTCTGTGGTATCCCTGCATATTAACGTTCATTCTATACTATTCATTCATTCTGACCTGTATGTCCAACTAATCTGTATTTTTGCTAAGGGATCGACTACTTGATGTTATGTATTTTTGAGATGCGATCATGCGAACACCCAGACCACCAAACTATACACAGCATTCTGACCTACATATCCAACTAATCTGAATTTTTACTAAGGGTTGATTACTTGATGTAATGTATTTGTTAGATGCGAGCTTGCGAGCATCCAGACCACCAAACTATACACAGCATTCTGATCTATTTTACCACAGTGGACGTACAAATGATTGGGGATCATCAATCCGATCAATCCCCATTCTATAGAAAAGAGTTTGTAAATGCAGAAAAGACCCTTGTTCAGAATCTGAGATAAATCAGAAAATGGGTACAGCGAATCATCCGACCTCACGAACTTTCGATGTTTCATAAACTTGACTGTCGGAAAGCCTACAACTTTTTTCTAGGGGAACGGATAAATTTCAAATTTTCATTTATCGTACCGACCTCAATCACGCACAAATAACTCAAATCTCAAATATCAGCTCTTGCATGCGTTTTCGTACATTTGAAACCGATTGGTAAGCAATGCACGTCAATTATACCAATACACTCACAGGCCATAAATGCCCAACATATATTCTTTTGATAAATAAATAATTTTACATGACTTTTCCTTACACGTTGGAATGGATTTCTTTTTCCGCTTCCTCGTCCAGACTTCAAAAGCGTCTTCTACAGCCAAATTCCAAACTTTATCGAAAGCAGTCACGTATCCGGTGACATGTCCGCGGATGTCAGCTGCAGCTCTTGTGATTATCTGTAACGAATAAAAAAAATCTTACTTGAATTTACAGGTGTTGCACTAATTTTTTGTCTTCAAGTTCCTTCAGGAATAAACACTTGAAAAGTAAATTTTTACTTTTAAATTTAATTTTTTTTAAATTTTTACTTTTTACTATACGTAGTTATGTTTTAATTCATTTACTAAGTCACCAAACTTATTAGTGATTTGTTTTCGACCTAGATTACAACAGCTATATAATACAAAAAGGATACAGAAGTTGATTTGACCATACTTTGATGAACTAGTATAAGCTAATAGTTCAGCAATTAAAATTCACTGTGTTAGTTGGTACTTTAATCTTCTCAGCAGGTCATCTACATCCAGCAAATGGACAACTTCGATGTTTACTGACCCCCCTTAGTCACTCTTGGTGGGTTATAGTAGTAGTCTGTTGATAGTATCCACCTTAAGAAACCTGGACTTATGCCAGAATGGACTTATGAGATGAAGCTGTGGGGCTGCACAGCTCAGAGCAATCGGGATATCATCCAGCTCTTTCATAACGGAGAGCTCAGCATCAGAATATATGCGCCCGGGTATATACAGAATGATAGGCTTCACTTCCTATTGACTACTGAGTACAGAAGCACATTTGGTATTCCAGGGAGCATTACAGACACAGCACACTTTTGTTATTATAAGTGTTTTTCTGATTTTTTCATGACCTGACTGCAGTCAAAGTGGTATATTCTTTCTCTAATCCCAATCCTACTGGTAGAAAATCCAGAGAGAGGTAATTATAACTTCTGAGTGTAACATTCATAAATACTAATTATTCAAGTTTTGCAAGAAGTTACACATTTGATATAGACCAAGCCAATCAAAATTGAAACTGCGGACATTCCATCATTAAAATGAATGTGCAGAAAGCATCTAAACCTTGTAAAATCCACCTGAATGCCATCTCATATACGCCTCGTTTATACACTAATTCACAGTAAATACGCAATGCACAAAGGCTTTGCTTTGGTGATTCTGGATCATTAAAAATGTTAAGTCGCTTAATAATTTACATGTAGTTTTGGAAATTTTAGTTTTGCATCTTTTGATGCTGCTGACGCGATGTATATATGGAGTGTACCACACTTTAGCGAACGATCCTTGATGATTGGTAGCAAGCATTATCTATGTACATGTTTTCGTCCACTATCGTTCTATAAAGCTGAGAGCTCCTACTTATTCAGCAGTCTTCATTTTTCTCCTCTCACAACAAACTGTAGGTACCTGCAAGAATGAAGCCTTTCACTTGAATGGACGAACTTCTCTTCAATGGATAATAAATCAAAGGTTTGCGGGTCATCTATCAAACCCTTTCTTCTTCAAACCGCAGACCTCGCTCGCTTCTCACCCGATCTTCTTCCTTCTCAAGATGTTCCCGGGCTGGCTATTGAATGGCTTTTGTAAGGAACTTTACTTGAAAATGTTTGCAATCCCAAGAACCGTATTGCAAATTATAATTCATACATCGGCTATTATATAGTATAGCTGTCCACCGTCATTGGAATCTACTTCCAAGCGGATGAAAATAAAAAAGTCTTCCAAGGGTTTACAGGAAGTAAAAGTTCATTCGCTTAATTTTGAGATGTATGACCGCTATTCTGCATGAAGCGATCTGCCCAGCACCTAGATATGTACTTATTAACTCTAATTGTTTTACCATTAGAATTAATTACAGCGTTGGCGAGAACGGACGTAGTCAATTCTGCATCCTCACTTACCTTCACTTTCACCTTCTTTTCCATGCAGACCTGAAACGCTTTCATTGGCCCCTCCACTTGCTTCATCCATTTCTTCACATTATCGAACGTATCTGAAATGAAATAAGAAACTGTAAGATAAATATTTTAAAGATAAAATTCCTCATGTTTTATGATGACTAGAGGCCGGATTTGTATGCAACATAAATGCCCCAAATATGCCATAGAATATGCAGTAAAAACTAATAAAATATGCAACAAGTAAGCAACAAAAACAAGTCAAATACGGGAGATAAAATTCAGCACTCGAAAAGAAAAAATTCTGAACGAATATAATTCTGAATGAAAGTTGCTTAATATTAAGTCCTATAAGGTTTTTACAAAATGCTCAATAATCAATAGCTTTATGCAAACAGCTCTTTCTCTTTCGGAATATGCGTCAGATTTTCGTTGTTTAGGTACGTTTACACAAATATACGTATCCTGGAAACGTATATTTTTGTAAACGTACCTAAACAACGAAAATCTGACGCATATTCCGAAAGAGAAAGAGCTGTTTGCATAAAGCTATATAGTCGTGAACAAAGTTGCGTCTGCGATCAGAGAGGATATTTTTATAGATGGAAAATGAACGCTCCACATCAACTGAAGTTAATTACTCAAAATTTATGAGTCTGCAAACTCAGTCAATTCACTCACTTCCTCTCCGTCTCCAATACTCACTTCCTCAGAAGACCAATAAAAATTTTTTGACTACCAAAAAGTGGTACATAGTTCAAAAGTTCGAGCATGGATTTCCGAGTTAAATAAAAATGGTGAAGTGTTTACTTTCGATGGGAAGACGGTCCTTTATTCGTGGAAAACTTTGACAGCAGGTTTCTTTCTCAACCATTTGTCTTTCTCCCACATCAGTAAAACTCATTCGTGCCTACATTATTTTTTACTTTCTCCCATTCTCTGAAAATGGTCAAGGTATGTTTATAATTTTGTAACTTTTTTTATCTCTAAATTATGCAGTATCACGAAATTCTGCCAGAATATGCATAAATATGCGTCTATAGCTTGAATATGCTAAAATATGCAGTGTAAAATCTGAGGCAGAGCACCAACTGAAGTCCACTCAAATAATGATTGGATTTCTCAGGTGAAGCGACAAGGATATGCAATTGCATACAAATCTGGTCTCTAGTGATGCTTTTCTATTTATCATTAATCAAATAATCGATTCAGTACGTGCACGAGTTGTGTTAATGAGATTGATAGCCTTAAAATGATAATTATTCGTATCATGCAAGCGAATTTTAATCTCAAATCTTGCAACTATCTGAAAGCTTTTAAATGATGAGGTCATTGAATTATTGGATTTTATTTCCATACATTTTCGTCTACATATGTTGTGGTAGAACCTCTGGAAGATCGTTGAAACGAAAATTTCACGTTTAGGTTCGTGGTGAGAAGACATTAAAAAAAAAAAAAAAAACTAGGTCTTAACGGTTTTTAGAAAGGAATCCATGTTATCTTCTTGGAAAAGGGAGAGATTCTCTCATGAAAAGACACGAAATCATCTGAATTGCAGGCTAATCGCTCGGTAAGAGTTCTTATACAGCTGTTATGTAACACCCAGAAATCGAGCGCAATTTGATCGGCGCGTCTAATAAAACGTCTAATATAAATTTAACTGAAATATTTTGTAATATATTTATCGTACGTATAAAAGTTTTAATTTAAAGGTAGAATAATGGTGGTGCTGATGATTTTAATGCTTGATTGTTTACATCAAATGAATTGAGAATTAATACTGCGTAAACAACAATTTCGAAGTGTGTAAAAACATGCATTTACATACATTTTGAAGTTTTGGGTAATTCAGAATACGCGTATATCGACATGTCTACTAATTCTGGACAGACTCAGATTTTGATAATCAATGAATTCGTATTTCATTATCATATTGAATCTTTGAAATAGAAGTTTCCAGCAGATTTACAGAAGACTTATGGGTTTTAGTATTGACATATTGAACCTAATCGGAGTCATTTCGTACCTACGTGGAAACCTTCAAAGCCTACAGGCACGCAATTTAATAAAATGAGAAGAACCTTTGGTTTCGTGTATGTCTGTCTGTCTGTGGAAACTCAGCCTGTTACAAGCTGAATTTCCACAGTTTTTATCCGGTTTCGTGAGATTTTTAGAGAATGTGCGGGTTGAGCTGTAGATGGTACTCTATCAGTTTCATAATTCACAACTAATAATTCACACAGCGCTAGCGCAGACGAAAAATCCTTCAAGAATCATTTCTTACGTTCTACTCGCGTGGTCGCGCTAAAATTTGGAAGATAGTTGATTCAATCATTCCATATAAATTCCAAGAAGGAAGTATGGAATGTGCATCAGGGCAAATGTGAAATCCCTGTAAGAAGCATTACCGCTACACTTTTCATTCGATTTTGATGAAATCTTCTGGGAATAAAAATTTCCTCATTGACCATTCGATAGATATTCCTCAAATTTCTAGGGTGGTTGAGAAATGAAGAATTGATTTCCCAATTAAGAGTTTCAACATAATCATATCACCAGCAACTGTCGCGCATGCGAGGTCCATACATTCTTAGTTCAAATTGGTTATGGATTGTTGCCTTGGCCTTGTTGGGTTGGTTGAGGGTAGAGAATTTACAGGCTTCTTTAATTAAAAAACCTCAAATTAAAGTTTATCATTTCAGACAATGTGTATCTCTCCCCATAAAAATTGCATTTTTCTCAATTTAAGCACAAAATTGACCCTAGTAACATTACCAAACATAACTGGTCATGACCAAGATGTTCAAGGAGGCATCCCAACTTTTACTTAAACATTATAGGTACAGATCATCAATCAAATAATACGCTCTGAGGAGGCCATATATTTGCCGAAAGCGCTCAGCATATAGCATTATACTACATTATCAGAGAAGCCTGTAAATTCTCTACCCTCAACCAACCCAACCTTCTTAATTAAATATTTTTCCCATCCATAAGAACCAGCTATGGAATCTCTTAGGATAATTTGGAGCATTTTAATTATGTATACATTCATGTTATGGATACGAGAAAGGAACATGGCAAACGTTTCTGTACCTATCGTATTTATACGAAGTTTATAGAAAGACTGCCTAAATTCTCCAAGGTATGTACTACTATGTATATGCATATTTATTATTAATTTGTCTATTTGTCATAACAACAGCTGCTTCAATTAATAGACTTTTGGAACCTCATCTTGTTGTAGCCCTATATATATATAAATATATATATACATCGAAACGCCCTGTATATATACATCGAAACGTTGGCTTTGAAGACCTGAATTTTATTATCCTGACCGAGTCTCGAGATCCTAAAACTGTGCTAATTATCACCTAACGGTCAAGAAACTAAACCGTATTGTTTATAGAAAGACTGTAAAAAAAGAGATTGTATGCACCCGTAGAACGTTCAGAATTGAAAAGGTCGTATGTACGACACCTATTTCTCAGAAACTCTTCAGTCGATTCGAAACTTGGCGTGAATGCACGCAGTGATCGCGTCTTAGGGCCAAGTACAACATTACGGGAAAAACTCGTAATGTCCACGGCCGCGGTGGATTTGTATTTTTAACAGGTAGACTCGTAATTTGGCACTTGACTTGTTTTGGCACCTGTGGAGTTGGGGTTCGCAGTCGGGGGCGTGAAGTTTCTCCCCATCACATAAAAAGGCGCAAAATTAGACGCTCTAGCTTCCTAGGCCTGCGGCTCCCGAGCGAAGGGAGAGCTCCTAGGTCGCTATACCTAGCCAGGAGGTCAACGAACCACCACCGCCCTCTTCCCTTCTTCCTTCCTCCATCAACCCATCGGAGAATTTCTTCTGCATGCGCCTGCCCAGAGATACATCCCTTCTCCCTGTCATATTCTCTTCGAGCGTCGCGAGGCCTATCACCTCGTCACTCTTTTTTTATCTTCCTTTTTTTGTTCCTATAAGGTTTTTGTTGACAAAATAAACGTCAACGAACGTCGCGTTGTAATTTCTCGAAGGCGTACGCAACATTCTTTGCCGTAAACAGGTCAGGGAAACCCATAGATGAGCATTATAATCGCAAACACCATAATATTCAGGAACAGGACATAATTGTCGATTTCATTTTATTCCAGCAGCTAACAGAGCTTGTCGAGAGCTTTCCCAAAAGGTGCTATGTGGAGGGTATCGGGTGATTAGGATTGGCCGAAATAGCGTTGTAAATAGAGCTGAATGACTTCATGTCGACTCACAGGTGAGATCGTCGCCGCGCCGGAGGGAACCTCAGCACCATCCACCTATGACGTCGATTCAGTTTCTTTCTATCGGTTTTTAGTCTAAAACATCTGGAAGTTATGAACTAAAAAATTTTAGTACGAAGTTTTGTATTTCTTTCTTTGTTTTGTTGTGCCTGTAAGGTTTATGTTAACAATATAAACATCAACGAACATTGCTTCGTAATTTCTAGAAGACATACCGCGCAACATTCTTTGCCAAAAATAAGTCAGGGAAATCCATAGATGATCATTATAATCGCAAACAACATATCCACGAATAGGAAATTTCGTCAATTTTCCAATATTCAATCAGCTCGTCAATATTCCATCAGCTAAAAGAGCTTGTCGAGAGCTTTCCGAAAAGGTGCAATATGAATGGTATCGGAAGATTAGAATTGGACGAAGTAGTGTTGTAAATAAAGCTTAATGACGTCATGCCATCTCTCAGGTGAGATCGCTTCTGCGTCCGCCGCGCCGGGGGGAACCTTAGCGCCATCCACACATGACGTCAATTCAGTTTCGTTCTACCGGCTTTTAGTCAGAACCATCTTGAGCTAAAAAATTGCAGTGGGAGGTTATGTGTTTTTTATGTTTTGTATTGTTGCACTTGTAAGGTTATTGTTGACAAAATAAACATCAACAAACGTCGCGTCGTAATTTCTAGAAGGCATACCGCGCAACAATCTTACCCGAAGACAAGTCAGGGAAACCCATAGATGATCATTATAATCCCCAACACTATATTCACGAGTAGGAAATTTTGCCGATTTTATTTCATTCAAAGAGCTATATGAGCTTGAGAGCTTTCCAAAAAGGTCCAATATGGAGGGTATCGGGTGATAATAATAGACTGAAACAGAGGAGCCTTTGCAATAGCTTCATTTTCTACGGAAATTCGCTAATACGATTTTACAAACAGCAAATTAGTGTAGTCGATAATGATTGCGAGGGTCAATGGATTTTGTCTGTCAGGAGACTCTTTTTTTGGTTTCGGGTTCTGGGAATACCTGAAAGAAATTATCTGCTAGGTCGCCATTCTTCCCGGCCAATCACCTATATGAGGTTTTTGCACTCGGGAACGAACTCTCGATCGTTGAATCAGGAAAGAATTTTAAGGAAGTGAATAGATCTTTACTGACAATGAGGAACAACAACAAAGGTTAATAACCAGCTAGTTTCCACTAATGATTGTTTACTATAAATATGTTGGTGAATAAACTTTAGACTTTAAACTTTAGAATTGAAGGATGATTTGGTACCAAAGATTTAGGTAGGTAGGTACTTCCTTTTTAGACTGAATTAACCAAGTTTATCAATACACAACACAAATGTCAATATAAAAAAAAAATAAAAATAATAATAATAAAAACACGCTTCTTCATGTTTCATCAGCACCGATCCGAGAACGGAATATAACCACCATCGTGTTCAGCACTAAAAATCTTTACTATCAGGAGTCACTCAGAAAAAAATGGAACTTATTTGTCTTCGAAGTTGTCCAAAAACTTTTGGATTTTTGCCTGATTGTTATTTGTTTAAAACTTAGTATCAGGCCCTCCAAAAACACTCTCCAAATTTCACTTCGATGGGTCATAATTGTGGAAAAACGTTAGGGGGGAGGAGGTATTAGCTGTGGGACAACCTGTTTAATGCTATATCGTATGTATTATAATCTACCTTCATACAATATTGGCCACGTAGGACATAAGTGCATTAGTTATCGACTGGGATGTTCTATACCGACCCGGACCCACCCACAAAGGCGGTGTCCAGAACAGTACTGTTTGAATCACCCAACGCACGTGTACATATCAGATGCGTGATAAGCGTGATATTGAGTTGTTCGGTAGGCAATATTGGGGGGTCCGGTGTGGGGCCTATCTGTTACCGAAGGACGCGTTACAGGCCGATACGGCTGATTTGAAAACAATGGAACTAAACATAAGCAGAATCTTTGAACGTGGGGGCATTCGATTGTTTTGACGTTGAACTTGCCCCGGGGTTCTCTGCCTGTATGGAAAAAAACCCGTCGTTGGCGCTAACGATTGCGGCATGACGACGGGTGAATCTACAAAATTCGGGGTGTCGCCGGACTTTTATCAGAGAAAGAGCGACGGGAAGTACGTGGGAACCTCTGGGACACGTCCACTACGGACAATCGAATGCGATCACGTCGTCTTACGATATGTATCGAGGGAAACCTCGCACGCATTGCTCACTGTTGTGGCAATTGCCCAATCCACGTATCGGCTTCACACTGGTGTGTACACTTACTAGTCTATAGTACACATATATGGAGTGTATAACATATATTATGTTACCGGGTATCTTTAATTTTGTAGAAAGTTGACCCCAGCAACACGTACATGTCACACACTATTAAACTGACTGTGTAAAATCGAAAAGTACTTTCATGCAGCATGACTAATAGAGCGCATTTTCAAAGAAAAGATTGTGGATAACATTAAATTAGGCACTTAAATTCTGCCAACCATGTCCTGAATAAAACTGAGAGGACAGCCACAAGATCGCAAAGATAATTTTAAAACACTCAGCCGAGCTCGCAAATTTTGTCAATTGTTATGGGAATTGTTTACCTACAAATCGATTTTCCTCACTTATTATGAATCTTAGAGATTTGAGAGTCGACTCAGCACTGAAAATTACTTCGACTGTGACACCCCTCATGCCCTTTTGTCAAAAAACCTAATTTTCAGCTTATTTTGGGCCATTAAATTGTAAATTTGAGCCTGAAATTCTCGAGGACTTAGTTATAATTCAACTTTCTAGAATCTATGAACCCTTACCCTACACATCAACAGATCTCAGGTTTAATGATAATTTTTTGGACTCAGAATACTGATAGACAAGATTATCTAGACTTTACTGGACTACCATTGACTGCATAGCACCAGTTTCGGCAAAGAAAAACAGTAAAACGATATTAAACACGAACTTGCGTTGAAAGAATCTAGACAAATCCCCTTCACAAGTAGGCAATTTTTAGATCATTTCAGGCCATACTCTGAGAAAAGAAAGCTGAACGGTGTTGCAGTCCGCTCAATGTTTGAAAGTATTACGTGAAAAATTGAACATGATACCCAACCACCACCGGCTTAGAGGTCTTTACCGCGAAGAAGAAAAATATGTCCTTCGCAATAAAAAGAAACGAGACTTTTATTAGCTTTGTATGAACTACAACTACAAAGCTGAGGCTCCCGCTTGCAGGAGGTAAAAAAAGGACAATGGACGGAATTCGGAGGACATGGTCCTGGTTACAATGCCTCGTGATTGTCATATTTCACGCGAAAGTGACGGAGAGTGAAGGTTTGAAACAGAAAGTTTCTTCAGCTCCGATTCGCCTGGTTCTCTGCACTTTCACCTCGAGAAAATGGGAATGTGAAAAATCGAGTTATATGATGTACGAATCTCCACGCTCTATGATGGGAGATGAGATCCGTTCTTAAAGCTCGTTTTTAACACGTTCAAAAGAGTATCAGTCATGTATGTCCAAATGGCGAAAGTTGTTTGTGAAACAATAGATTTATCTCTCCCACATTACGTATTATTTTAACTAATAACTATAGGTAAAAAGTATTTTCTTATATTTAAATTGATCCTGTTCTCATCTTCATATATCATCGAGTTCATGAGCATATAGAGTAGTTGCAACTGCATTGAAATCACTACAACATATACCTACTGGACATTTATAGTAATCCTCACGACAAATTAAATATTTACTAATGAAATCTAGGGTACGTCGACTGTTCATTGATCAGAATTAGTCGTTCTATATCCTCTACCCACTAATAAAAGTTCCAGACATGCAGCACAATCGTAGGAGCGAATTTTCTTAAATTACCTATCGTATTATAATATGTATGTATGTAATATGTATATGTATGTATTATAATATGTATAATTTGAGCAATTACAGTATAAAGAAATTGTTAAAAAACCAATTCTATGGCAAAAAACTCATCCTAAATAAAATTCGGTAATTCGAAAGTTTTTGGATTTTTAGGTTTTTTTTCTTCTGTTTTTATAGATTTTTCAACAAATATTAATGGAATTCAAGTACGTTTTTCAGCATAATTTTGTGCGGGAATTCGTAAATGTCATAGTTAATTGTTGATGATTTTGTTTTGACTAAAAATCCGCTAAAAATTATAAATTTAACACACAGCCCATTACTGATGAATGCGAGGCCCTTGATGAATTGTTCGCTTTGACTAGACATCTTTGGGATTTGTGCCCTGAATAACATATAACATGTTATACGCGGTTTAAAATGATTTATGTCTTTCTCAGACCACAAAAATGTAAAGAATATGGGCCCATTATATGTAGCATTTCAATATTTTGAACACTAGATCAAAATTGATTTGAGTTATTCAGTTATAAAGAAACAATTTTCAAGCTCATTTTGTTTTGATACTGATTTTTTTTTTTTAATCCGTCTTTGAAAGTGATAGAAAACTAATCATTGCAGAAAAATAATCTTGGTAGGCAGTCGTGAAAAAAAAAAAAAAAAAAAAAAAAAAAAAAACTTTTATTTTACACAAAACATAAAAAAATGACAAATAAATTCAAACATTTTTTACAATTTATGTGAAATTTAGAAAATTAAAGAGAAAAATGTTCAACTATCAAATAATAATGAATTAAAGGCCAGTAATTTACTTGTCGAAAAAACTTTACTTTACAAACCACTCTCATAAACTCGCTCTTCGAAGTGGATTTTGCAAAACCGGGACAATATCGAGTCCTGAGGCGCCTTTTTGGGACACTGGGACATGGAGAGCGGGACCGGTGACAGTCCCGATTTTAGGGGACGTATGGCAACACTAAGTCCGCACCATAATTATTATCAATGTTATTGACTTCGATGATAGAGGATGTTGAAATAATTTTGTTACAGCGAAATAAGTTATTAAATAAGAAATTTTTCGATGGAGAGTTTGGACGTTCTTGAAATTAGATATCCTCAGAATAACACTAGCTCTAGGGTCGTTACTCCGGGAATACTTGAACGGAGACGAAGGAGGAGGCTCGAAATGGCTTGAAATTAATAACAACAGCTTGAAAAGAGCAAAGTTTTCAGTCAGGACTGGACGGGACGGGAAGACAGTTCACGGGTGATTTGAGGGATATTTTCAGACGTTTCCGAGAACTCTGCGGCAAGAACCCGCGCGTAGTTGGTTGTTTTGATATGAAGATTGAAGGCAGAAAATGGGGGTCTCAAAAAGCTAGACGAAACCGTCGGTTCAAGTTGAACATTCGCGGAATATTCAGATCCGCCTAACGAACCCGTGAAGGATGTCAGGATTACTTGTCGGGCTGCCAGCAGTGTGATTAGGAAAGTTATGCTATCGGAAGGATGATGTTCTCCAGGAAATCCACTTCAATGAGTGTAGTATGCTAATATTTCTCAGAGTTCGGCACAGTAGAAGCGTTTAAGGGGGGACCGGATAGGATGTAAAAAACGTCGTATTTTTCTCAACCATTTTTGGACGATTTCGATGGAGTTTGCGGCATTTTCCTATGGAAACAGTACCATACAGCAACTCACAATTTAAAATCCAATTTTCGAAAATTTCGATTAAAAAAAATTTTGTCAGCATGAATTAAAAACGCATGAAACTAATTAAAAACTGCCTATGGGTAAAGACGTAGTGGTGTTCAGTTGGTAATATTATAAAGAAACGAATTCCACCTATTGCATCAAAATAGGAATAAATTAGCTGAGAAAAATTTGTTATCAGGTAACTGGGAGTTCTGAGATATGCATAAGTGTTGTTTTTCTGAAAAACTGCATTGTATTCGCAAAAAATTATGGGGTTAAATTATACTGGAAAACCACGTACGTAGTTTGGGTAAGCAGAACCAACTTTTCGATTAGAGATACGTAAAACATAAGTAGGTGAAAAGAATTTAGAACACTTATATTTCTATGAATCAGAACAGAGAAAACATTATGAATTATTATGAAAATTATGAGTTCTTGCTGAAGAATATGCATAAGGGAAAGTTCACAATTGGCATACGGGAAAGTCAAGTTTCACTGAACGAATTTCGGTGATTATTTGTCGCTATGTGAATCACTGAAAAATTTGTTAAAAAACGCTTTCTTATTTACTTGCCGCTGGTTAGCGGAGCATGTTGCAAAAAACGTCACGTAAATCGGTCAGCTGGAGCTCAGGGTGGAGTCCGTCATTTCATTCGTCCCTTGATGTCCTAGAGAGGCTCCCTATCAAATTTCGTTGTAATCAGGCAGACGACATAACTTTTAGTACACTCAGCTATCAGGATGGAGCCCATAGGGCCATTCGTCTCTTGTCGTCCCACAGAGGCTCCCTATCAATTTTCAGCGTCCTACGGTGAACATGAGAGGTTTTAGCTCACTCAGCTGATCAGGATGGCGCCCCTCAGTTTGCTCGTCTCTTGTTGTCCAGAGAAGCACCACATCAAATTTCGATGTTCTTCGGTGAACAGGAGAGATTTGAGCACGATTTTGCCATCATCATGATTGATATTACGGCTTTTGCTCAGCGGATCCTCACCAAAATCAGCGAGGCACAAGTCCCGCCATGGTAATACAACATATCAGAATTTGGTCCAAATCGGACCAGCGGTTTCGGAGGAGTAGTGAGCACAAACTTTTGTCCATTTTGTCAGACAAAGAAATTTGAAAATGAATGACTATTGTAAACGTGTTTTACACCCTCCGAAACGCAAAGAAAATGCAAACCCACCCCCCAGTGACGCCGTGCCACCCCCTTTTAATACCCCCTTTTCTATGAAAATTTAGATACAAAACGGTATTTAAATTTCATTTTTTTCTCTACTACTTTCATTTTTTGTTCGCTTATTGGCGAGCGTTACAGATTTCAAGCGACGCGTTCCTATAGTCGAGTTCAATCCCTCTAGCCCCGGGGTTCAACAAACTATGAAAAATTGAAGGGAAAAAACTGCGCATCAGAGGTGTAGGTATTTCCCCCGCTATGCAATCCACTCTCGACAAACCCTAAAAAGAACCTGCTGTGATCCGCAGAACACAGTTCCGCAGAAAAATCAATCGAATTTGAATACATCCTTAGGAGGGGGGTTAGGATTCCGAGTAGGAAGTTTTGAATGGGAGATTTACGGGGAGCGCATCGATTTTCGCCAATGTCAATGTCCGACCTGGATTTCTGCCCTCCCAAGTTCGTAGACCTTCGAGGGCGAAAGTGAGAGCAATGGCCCCCCAGGGCGAGGGGAATATCGATCAAATTCCCATCATAATAACCGTCTGCCTCCCTGAATGAATTATTTATTGCATATTATTTGCTACGAACGAGGGGGAATAACCCATTCTTATTCTCCTATCAGTAACAATAGGAATGATGGAAGAGAATTGGCGGTCCGAAAATTGTTTATCCACTGCGATAAATTTGAGTTTGCTCAATTAGTGTACAGTATAAGGAAACAAGGCTTCAAATCTAAATTCAAGAATATTGTGTCCACTGAAATTACTATCACGTTTTACATTTCAGTTTTCTGAAACAATCGTACCTTTTTTTTCCCACGAATATGTTTTACCTATGTTTTGAAGACTGTTACACACGACATACCTTACCCATCTTTGGTGTATGACACTCACACGACTTACCTTACTCAACTTTGGTGAATGACACCCACACTAAGATACGATTAAAATTATTGGATCTTTCCTAACCAGCTCAGTGAGCTAAATTCTCTCCTGTTCACCCTAGGAAGTTGAAATTTTGTAGGGAGACTCTTTGGGACATTGAGAGACGATTGAAATTATGGGCTTTTTCCTGATCAGCTGAATCAGCTTAATACTTTCTGTTCACCCTAGAAAGTTGAAATTTGATAGAGATCTTCTTTGGGACATTAAGAGACGATTGAAATGATGGCCTCTCCTAGACAGCTGAGAGATCGAAATTCACTCCTGTTCGCCCGAGGAAGTTGGAATTTGATAGACAGCTTCTTTGGGACATTAAGAGACGATTGAAATGTTGGGATCTTTCCTGGTCAGCTGAATCAGCTAAATTGTGTTCTGATCACCCTATACAATTGAAATTTGAGTACTCCTTGACAGGTACGCTTTTTTTTTCAACTTGACTCAAATTTAGTTTGTTAGTCAAAAGTTTGCCGAAAAAATTGTAGTGTCAGTACTCAACTGATTTGTTACTGACAAATGACTCCTCAATCGGAAATTATCGAGATTGAGATTACGATATTTGAAGTTGGAGTGCGAGGTGTAGTAATATAGGTAGGTACATAATATTTATGCTGTATCATCTATGCAGACAGACGAATAATTGCGTATTGAAGACACAAGACGAAAATTTATCTATTATAATAACTAGCAGGTGAATTATCAAATAAGAACCTACCTAACAAGTGAGTGTATAATAATTTCTTTACAATAAACAGCCAGTTTCCAGAGTAGTTGAATTACACGTCTTCAGTCTTGGGTTTTTTTTTTTTTGGAAATTCTTTCTGGTCCTCGTGTTCTCTTTCTTGTCTTCGAGTTAAGTACCTGTGATATTTTGGAAATAACGAATTCCTTGCACGAGGGAGATAATCGATAAATAATGTTAATATGAATTGAAAACTTCCATGTATAACTTCCAGGTGTGGCTCTCATTATTAACACAGCAATCCGGGCTCGACATCAATGCCCTCTCCGACCCACAGCCGGCGCATGCGCACGGAGCACTTACCTGGGTATATATTGCCCCTCATATCAGTACAAAATAGTAGTTAGCTAGTCAGTACGAAAATAATTCATAAATTCACAACAATATCAATGTTGCGAGTTCAGCGTCTCGTATTTCACCTTCAGTTGTCTTATTTGCCAAATCCTAGTGGAGAGTGACGTGGCAATGTTTTGGAATGAATTTGAGGAAATTGTAAAGAACAATACTATGTTTGTTTTCCCAAAAAAGTAAGAAAATTTTGTGAGCGGGAATTTCACAATAGAAATCAATTCTACAAACCTTGTACCGACCTCGTGATAATTATTGAGGATAACAAACCCATTTTCCACGGGATCGATCGCCTTTTTTTTCAAAGGGAGCGAGAGAGAACAAGATCGAGACTCCGCAGAGGTCGACGAACCTTCGCAGAGAGCGCAGTCGGACTAAAAATAAATTCATTAGTTTGCTCCGTTGGAATGTGAGGATTTCGAAGCGAATGGGATCGTTTGAGTAACAACAACCTTCCCTCGGGGTTTACGATTTGTTTTGAACCCCCCCCCCCCCCCCCCCCCCCCCCCGTCAACGATAGAAGCCTGTAAAAATGGTCGATAAGCTCCGCATAGCCGAGAGTTGCTGCAGAAATATCAATGGGGAATTTCACCTGGTTCTTTGATTTGCTTGGATGAGAGATATCAGTAAGAGCTTTCCTAAAAAGTGCAATATGGAGGATATATGACGGTTTTAGATGGCCAAAACACTGCAAAATAGAGAAGTGACGTCATTGGGAAATGGGAAGGGTTGTACCGTCATGAGTGCGGCAGAAATATCAATGGGACATGTCACCTGGTTCGTTGATTTTCTTGGATGGGAGATCTCGGCAAGATCTTTCCTAAAAGGTGCCATATGGAGGATATCCAATGATGCAATATATGTTCGGAGATGGCGAAAACACTGCATAAGCAACTGACGAGCGAAGTGACGTAATTGGGAAATGGTAAGGGTCGTATCGTCATGAGTGCGGCAGAAATATCTCTTTAAAGGTCTAATATGTTTGAAATTTGGAGGTCTAAAAACACAGTTCTGAGCACTTTTGCGCCTTTCAGAACATTTATATCTTTCAATTTGATTTATTATTGATTGACTTGATGGGTTCCAATACTCTTAGTTGTACATAAAACCTCTATTATGTTTAATAAACTAATGAAAGCTTCTTGGTTACGTTACAAAGATTTTTACACTTACATTGCACGTATCTACTCTCAGAACAAATGCTAATACGGGAATGACCGTCCGCAGGACCTAAGGTAAATTTTCATATCTCATTGGAAAAAGAAAATAAACAACAGAACATACTAATAATAACAGAGTTTAATAATGGTGCACACACAAAAAAAGTTGATATACTACTATTATATATTTACTATAGGATAAGTAAATAGTCTCTTTTATTATACATTTTTACAAGGGTTTTTCTTGCTTTCGTTTCGGAGAATGAATCAACCAATATAACAACCAATATAGCATGTCCGAATAACCAATTGACTGAGACAGCTCGTTTTCAATTGATAAAATTGAAAGGCTGTAAAGTCTTTTTTGAGACGGTTTTGATTTGAGGTAAGTTTTTATCAACTTCAGCTGTCATCACTCAACTGTAATAGTTTTGAGACAAAGGTCTTTCTAGTTTAAATATTACTGCCCAACATTTAAATCAATTTCTAAAAATTTGCCAATTTTTGTTTAAAACCAAAATTGCCCAATTTTATACCCTTCCAAACGGCTCCAGTGTGCAGCTGCATACGTCGCACACGACAAAACATAGGCTGACACCTCAGGGCAAAACAACAGTTAACATGCGAGTAGGATACGTATGTTGGGAAAGTATTTTTTTTTTTTTTTAATTTATTTATTTATTTCCATAGATCACAACTACGTGTGAGTAGAAAGCGTCGCACAAAGTAAAATATTATTTTAAACAAAGAAAAATATTACAAAAAACTTTATATATAGATATTCCAAAACAACAAAGCACAATATTAACAAAAATGGAGAACAAATCAATGGTTAAAAAATTCACTAAGAGAGTAAAACTCTTTGTCCACGAAAAACAACTTCACATTCTTCTTAAATGTAGAAAGCAAGCTACCCCCAATTTGAAAATCCAAGAATTTACTGTGAAGTTTCACAATCTGGTAAAGTGAGCTTTCTTGAAATAGTGAGAGACAATGCTGAGGAAGCCGAAAAAGACCAACACTGCGGGTAGAGTAGGTGTGGTGAAATTTAAATTCTTCGAAATAAGCGGAGTATTTCCTGTGGAAAATCAAGCATTGCATTATGAATGCTGACGGTATTGTTAGCAAACCTGCATTTCTGAATTGTCCTGTACAAGAAGAAAATGGTTTTAGACCTAGGACAATGCGAGTCGCCCTTTTTTGCACTCTGAACACAACATCAAGATTTTTTTCATTAAGTACCCCAATAAACTATGCCATAAAGAGCCTTACTCATAAAGAGAGCACGGTATGGTATGGCATGCATGGAGCATGGTGAAGCCTCGCACGAGTGTTTGCTCGTCACGATTGCTGCATTTTTTGAAATTTATACAAGTTGGAGAAGATTACATCATTTAATGTGAGTGGGAAAGAGGGAGGGGGTGAGACGGGAGGAGGGGGCGGGGAGGGGGTGCGAACGCGGAAGTGTCGGGGGTCGAAGCGGGGTCAATGTTTGGCGCGTATATTTAGTGAATGGATCGATGGGTCTTCAACCCCTGCGGCGCTCAACAGGTGGCAAAGGTCCTTGCCCTCGCCCGCCCCCTGTCTTCCGCCCCTTTCCCGTCCATAGTGCACCCCTTACCCACCTCCTAGTCACCCTCGCCACCCCAAAGCCGCCTCTCTCCTAGATACAAAACCACCCCCTCGTAGTACTATTAACACAGTTTCGCCCCCCCCCCCCCCCCCCTCACACCGTCATGTCTCTCAACAGCGGAAACTACCCCCGGACAACTACCCCAATTCCCTCACCCTCCGGCGGCCACACTCCAGTGGCCCGAAGCCGACGATGAGCCCAAACAGCCTCCTTCGTATTTTTTTTTTTCTCTTCAATTCGCCCAGCAACCCACATTCCGAGATATCCCTTGTTTACCAACAAACTCTCGAATAAAAACAAAATGTATCCGGAACTACCCCCGTTCTCCCTTTAGCTACATCATAGACCGGTTTTCATTACACAGTAAACTCTGCCTCAACACATATAAACCAATTTTACTGCTCCACGAAAAATAAACCGGATGGCTCTTTGAATCCATATCAACATAAACTTCCCAGAATGATATTCTGGGTATCTACGATATAATCTACTCCTCGTGGCCAACTCAAATAGGATGATTATTTAGGTCATGTTTCGGAAATGTTTCTCACAAAATTTCTGACCACAACTTTGACTGCAACTCGAACTTTTTTCTTCTCTTGAACGGATACTAGTGGACGGTTAAATGGATACTGCTGAGGGCAAGTAAGACAATGAGACCGAGTGAGAATGAACTCCTTATCCGAACCATTCGACTTCGGATGCTGATACGCGGCAGTAGTTTGGTTTATGTATGTTAATGAACTCACCCTTAATTAAATAATGCATAATGTATGTGAACGAAGTATGTAAACAGTTACCTGTATAGAATTTTAGATGTAACTATTTGATATATTAACAAATAAAAGCTTTAAAGAAAAACTTGGCGCTGCGCGCCTCGACAGGGGGCAAGCCCCCTGGACTCCCGGATGCTTCTGCTTAGAGCCTGCGGCTAAAATTCAAACAACATGAAACATGCTTTAGTCTTACTGTTTTATTTTAAAAAGTATTGTATCATTTTTTAAATTTAAATTTAAATTCAACATTTAAAAGAATTTTCCAACGGTTAAAAGAAGTAGGTAGTTCACCGACCAAGTGAAACAAAACATTTACCCCATTGTTTATTACCCATTTTAACACCGTATTATTGGATTCATTTGTAATGAATAAAAAAAAAAAAAAAAAAAAAAAACAAGTAGGTACGAAAGAAATGCGTGATAAATTGAGAGCTTTCCAACGAATGGAGAACGATTTTTGTCCGTTGAAAACGACAGGAATTAATTCTTCCTGGCAATGACTTGGTTGTACGTGAAAATCATTGTAAAAAATTTCGTGACACATCCGCGTAACGTTTTTCGCTAGTTAGTCCAAGGCTAAAGCATGTTCCATGCTAAAATAATAAATACCACATTATTATGTGTTTCGTTAATTTGTTTTGTGGTTGTGTTTCCTTTGTGTTAGTTCATTTTGTTCTCTAGATAAGGTAGTAACCAAGTAGGTACAGGAGTATCATGCAAATAGGTCGACACTATCGAACGTTGCGGAATAGCTCGTTCGACACGATGCATCCAATGCAGTACGTGGCAAATTGAAAATTTCGAGCGCTCGTTTTAGTTTTATGGGCATTTTTCCGTTTTATACGAGCGGACGTGATTTTTCCTCAGCCGACCCCCTTGGAGAAGATGGCTTGGTGGGTTCGACAACCTCCACCGTGTTTTGTCTGTTTCTCAGACGGTTGGAGTCCATTTGAGTCCGCAAGTACCCATTTCTTTCGTTTGTTTCAGTTTCCAACTTCCTCTGCTTTATTTCACGAATCTTTTTCGCGATTTAAAATACGTGTAAACGCGAAGCGACAATTGTAATCGCCTAGCGATAACGAAAATCATTTCACCTAACTTGAAAAGGAAAGCGAGCCAACACATTATAACTACGGTGGGAGCCAACCTGCCCCATGCGCTGTAAGGTTTAAGCTTAATTGAAGCATTTTGATCGAGTAGTGAACCATTTCAGTCAGATAAACTTATGGAGTCACATATCACTAGGAGCGGCTTCGTTGTAAGCGGAAATTATTAGAAATTCTATTCAACCTGTCTCATACAGGACATGTTTCAAATTTCACCTTCAGAGATCGAATACCATTGAAATCAGCTTTAAGAGCCAATCAGCTGGTCAGAGGTCTATGCATCGTTTAGTTCCTACTGCTTACAATAAGTACCTACTACTCAGTAGTAACTACCATTTATGGCCTTCTTTTCGCATTGTTAGTTCATTATGGTTACTTAGCAATATTAGTTTATTACGTAGCGTAATAAATTAGCTTTCCTTCACACTACAGTGGCTTAGGGTACATGAGATGTGAAAAAATGAGAGCATTCCAAAAAGTGGCGAACAATTTTCCTGCTATGAAAACTTAGGGAGTTACACTTCCCTAGCAACGCATTGGTTGTACGTGAAAATCTATATAAAACGTGTCGGCACGTGCTGGATTTCGCTGAATTTTCAAGCAAACCCCAGAGGTAAAACATGATACATGTTAAAACTTCCAATACCTACACTTGAAGTGGTCTCTTTGTAAAGCCTTGTTACGTGCCCCAAGCAATGTAGGCTTTGAGCATAAATTGAGATCTTTTGGTCGAGTTATCTATCTGTCAGATGAAAACTGATGGACTTACAAGTCTTTAGGAACGCCTCCGTTGTAAGCTAAAATTATTAGAAAAACTTCCATTACCTACACTTGGAGTGGCCTCTCAAAGTTTTTACTAACCCCCAGAGCTAAAGACATAAATCTATGTAAAAACAGGAGAAAAGCATCAAAACTAAAAATTTGTTTACATTTCAAAACACATAAATATTAAATCAGAAAAAAAATTCCTCCTACCTGTTTTGAGGCATTATGAAACGATTCTTGAAGTTTGTGTGATTCCATATGTACATATATAAATATATGTCATTCCAGACAATAAATCTCCTTAAATTAAGATGAAAATCCCGGTCTTGCTCGAAAAATCAAGCTTTCCAAATGAATATATGAGTTCGTTGGCCAGCACTTTTTGAGAAAAATAAATTGATCAAATTAAAAAAAAAAAGTGATTAAAAAAATCACTGAAAATGGCTAAAACGGCAAAAATGGTTAAATCTGTAATTTTTAGCAGAATCCCAGACAAAACAAAATTATCAAAGATTAACTAGGACATTAAAAAAACGTTGCACAAAATTATGCGGAATAACTTACCTAAATTTCATTAATATTTGCTGAAAAATCTATAAAAACTGCGAAAAATCTAAAATCTTTTTTGAATCGCAGAATTTTATTCACCAAGTTAGAGTTTATGCTTATAATTGGTTTTCAGCAATTCATTTTTACTGAAATTCGTTAAATTTCCTTACAATTTAACGTATTATAATACAATTGGTTTATTTAAGAAAATTCGCTCATAATACGATCATGCTGCATGAGTGGAATTTTAAAAAGAATTTTCAGTGACAAGTTTTGATTTGGCCGTCCGGCACATAAATCTCCGAACGACTCTGACGTCCCGCGACGCCGATCGGACGATGTTGTCGGGAACAATAATTTGTCGTCACGATGAAATTCGAGGTTTGAGGTCAATGGCAGGTGAAACGGAAGGGGCCGGGCCATTTCGCCCCAACCGTGACAGCGCGCTCTGTTTTTTCCATTTTGTTTTTCGTATGAAAATCACATGCAAATTCGAATCACCACCGCTTCAAAAACGACAGTCCCTCACCCCCGGCTCAGTTTTGAGAATTCATTCCATACGCACATGGCGTATACATAATTCCGTCGTATGTTCAACATAAATATTACACTAGAGCGATAGGGAAGGAGTTTGGGACCGTTAGCTCATGAATTTGAGTTCAAGCGTTAGGTTAGCACTTGATTAGTCGCACGGGTGCATCCGGGGTTTGGTGTCACCTCTTTCTGTATGATGTCGAATCCGAAATGAGGCGCTGGAATGACCTGTGCCATTCGTAACAGTTGACCTCATACACTACAATGCTCAGCTGACGGTGCTCTCTGAACTAGGGTATTCGCATAAAGCTCCCATCGAGCAATGGGTTTTGCATGTTTCCATGTTTGTTTCATATTTTTAAATGAACTCAGGTGAAATTCTATGAATACAGACACCATCTGCACTGTGATGTCACATTTTGCCAACTCTGGAAAATCACAAACAGCATTCACTTATCATAGAAAATTTCAGGTGGTATGAAAACTCTATGAATGATCTAGTTTCATTTTAGAATGTCCGCGAATTGGGTGTGGAACATAGCTTCCTCGTATCCATGATCATTGAAATGCTCAAAACGTCCCCTTCCAGCCATCCACCGAATTTGAGCGGTATCGGACGACCAGGGCGTGAGATAATTATGCTTGATGTAAATTACTTTTGCGCTTGGGCAGGGTAAAGTATTATTTTGGGATCAATGAAACTAATAGGTGACCATCTACACTCTAATTCGCACATTCCCTGAAATGTTCATAAAAATTCGATGAAAACTGTGGAAATTAGGCTTGTTACAAGGATTTGCGGACACACAACAGACAGGCATACAGACACGAAACAAAAGTTGTTCAGAATGGTATAAAATGTAAAAAATTTTGTTCTTGAAATTTAGGAGACAAAAAATTGTTCATCTCTCAAACTTGAAAACCTATAGGTAGACTCGGAAGCAATATGAAACGGTTTGCAGATCTCGAAAACCAAATTGGAAAATAACTTTCCTCAAGTCAACTTTGAGAGGTGATTATCAAGCGGAGTTGAATTTTTTCTAACCAATAACTGAAAAACATTCAAACACAGAGTACATTTTTCGTAAAATTTAGATAATTTCATTCCATCGAATCAAATGAAACCACACGAACCGCTGTACGTTCAATCGTTCACGCATTGCGAGTGAAGGGTTGAAATCTCGTAGAAAAATTGCCAACGAATCTCAAACTCGACTGAACTTTAACTGATTCAGCACGATACTAAACAATGAAACTTTGTGTAATAATTTGCATCGTTCAAATTCAATATAATTCTCAATATCGTTCTATTAACTTAATTTATTTTATTTATTTATTTATCTGTGTGAATTAATTGAAATTCGTTATTTGTTGCAGGTGAGAAATTGTATTCCGTTATTAAGACACATAGCTGAGGTTTGGTTCATATATTTTACCATTATATACGATACATTATTCATGTATTAATGTATTTTATATATATATATATATATATATATATATATGTATATATATAATAGATCTTCCCAAGGTCTAATACATGCTAAGAATCTAACGTCTATGATTGGAAGAATCTATGATGACAGGAAGGCGTTCAATTTGCTTCCTTACCAACAATGGCGGGAGGGCTAAACAAATTTTAAAAGTAAAATTTTCCAAAATCCCTAATGATTCATTCCGAAATTCCAAACGAAATGATGATTCGATGAACATCACTTTTTGAGCACATTGAATTGCTTACATTACAATAAATTGGCAACAAATCACGAAGATAAGTTAAAATCGGCTTTAAATCTGTTTCAAAATTGTTGTGTGCGAAATATCAGTTAGAAAAACTTCGTCAATTAAAAACTGGAACATTCAGAAATGTTTGCACAATTTATGCCAAAAATTAACTTGAATTTCATTAAAATGAGCTGGAAAAAAATCAGTAAAAACTGCAAAGTCTGGTTAAAAATCTAAAATTATTAAGCATAGCGAATATTATTTAGGAAGAGGTTTTTAGCCATAATTTAATGGTCAACAATTCCTTGGCACATAAAGCGCCTGTTTCAAAGAATTATAAAACAGTGCGGCAAGAGAATGATGAGAAAAATCACATTTTGCATGTCTTGAACTTTTGTTAACATCTGATTTCGAAGTCAAATAGCATTTAAGTGCCTACGCTCTTTGTAATTTAGACGCAATTATGTTAGCATTCCAAATCAGCAGCCGGTTGATAAAAACTGAAGCCAACCACCGGTAAATCAGTCTCATCTTCTGTAAGTCGATTACAAAGCGTTCGCTATCGAAATCAGAAATCGCATCCGTTCTTGAGTGGCCGGTGGAACGTCCGTTAACAACCGTACTATCAACAACCGTTTCGCGAGCGATCCCTACGAGTAAAAGCGAGTTAAAAGTAAAAGTGGTCCTTTCCCGAGATAGAAAGTTTTTCTTGATTGCGGGAGCCCAGCTGAGCTGGGGGCCGAGCCGCAGTTAATTGCGGACAATTAAGAAACCGTTTTCACTGATTCTTATGAGGAGATGGGGGAGGGGGGCTCCACTTTTACTCTTTTTCTCGACTCACCTTGACGATTATATGCCAGCCCCCGGGGCGAAGCATTTATTTTTGTTTTCAAGTCCGACACCGGCCCATCGGCTTTTCGGAAGAAACCCACGGCTAGCCCATTAACACATATTTGTTGACCCCTAAGGAAGGTATGCGGATTAGTTCCTAGGGGCCATTATGAAAAGCCCACATACCTGTACACAGGACGCCAGAAGCGCAAGGGGATCGTAAAGTTGAACAATGTTAAAAAAGAATTCCGACTAGGCTAGAAAAAATGTTTCTCTAAAACGGTGTACATATAATTTGAGAGTGCAAATACTCAGAATTTATGTTTTCCATGTCATTTCAAACAGAGCGATGCGATTTTCTTTTGAAACATTAGTTGTCAAGTTTTTTGAAGTTTAAGTTTGTTTTCTACGTTTTTTAAACCTTATAACACTAAGCCCATTAACACAGATTTGTTGACCCCTGAGGAAGGTATGCGGAATAGTTCCTAGTTCCCAGGGGCATGGGTTATGGGGTTATGAATAGAACACATACTTGTACACAGGACGCCAGAAGCGCAAGGGGATTGTAAAGTTGAACAATGTTAAAACATATTCCGAATAGGCTAGAAAAAAAGGTTTTCTCTTACAATATACTGGGTATATAATTTGAGATTCCAAATACTTAGAATTCATGATTCCATAAAATTTTAAACAAAGAGTCCCTTGATGCAATTTTTTATTGAAACATTATTTCATTATTTGTGTTTTTTAATATTTTTTACTTTATAACAGTAAATGACAATAACTCCCTAAAATTGTTAGGTAAAATTTCATATACCTTGAAATTTGGCTATGCGTGGCTAAACTTACAAGACATATTCAACTCGTAATTGTTAATGCTGAATTGAGAGGTAACACTTGCAGTTCTCTTCAATTCCACCGTAACTGAGTTTTACATTTCTACTTAATAGTTTCACAGCAGAAAATTCTTAAAATTGAGCATAAAAATAAATGGTAGTAAACTGAGCTGTTCAGGCCAAAACCTAACACCTGTTCCTGCTTGGTACAGTGTTTACATGATATTGGTCTTGGTTTCCCATAG
This sequence comes from Adelphocoris suturalis, assembly GCA_030762985.1. Classification (NCBI taxonomy): domain Eukaryota; kingdom Metazoa; phylum Arthropoda; class Insecta; order Hemiptera; family Miridae; genus Adelphocoris; species Adelphocoris suturalis. The sequence continues at coordinate 73,766,359 of CM061041.1, read as the reverse complement.
GGATGGATATCCACCAACAAATAATTGATTAATGGAATCAACGATTACTTTCTTCTAATTGATCAATGCCCCAATTAATTAAGCAGTAAAAAATCGACGAATAGACAGTTTTATAAATGATGGGAAAACATTTTCAACTATTGACTACAATGATGAAAGCAATGAACTACAAGCAAAAAAATGGTCCATATTTATTCCATCAAATCTGAACAAAGTAAACTGCTGTAACGTAGTAAAAAACTAAAAATAGTAAAAGAAGAATATAAAGTTAATAGTAAAGTTAGGTAATGAAAATAGTAAGATGAATGCCCAAAAGAACGCCGGAATTTTGATGAGTGAAAAGTGATTGGTGGTGGAGGCGATGGTAGGTTAACTGATCCGTGAACAGTATCTTCTTGTTCTATAATTTCTCTTTGCAACTAGAACTACGAATATGATCACAGCAACGCAGCAAATTATTACACAAAGGTTTATTTTTATTTATTTATTTTTTTAATGTTTTTTATTAAGGTTTAAGCCGCATCTCAACCAGAAGGGTCATTAGTGGCAACACAAAGGTTTATTATCTCTGTATTAGATAGATAGCTCTCCTATGCAGAACACTAGGTCCACAAAAGATTACCTATCAAATTGAGTCTATGGTGCATTACCGAAATATAACTGGGCGATGTCACCTACCAGAAGAAAATTCATGAATTACCTAAAAATAATGAATAAATGAAAAAATAAAATAAAAATATTAATAATAATCTTGGGAGTGATTGGAAGAAGGACTTAAAAATGTGTTGTCTCTGCGGGTATAAGAACTGCCGCCGGTTGGTCTCATGGCCAGCGTGACGCCCTCAAATTCGAGTACGCTAACCACTGAGCTACAATCGTCTGTATGATAGCAGTGCATCTCTCTGTTCTCACGCCTGGAAATCTAAAGGTGTTTATTCGAAGTTCTAGACCTTAAGGCCGTATCACACTTGCATTTTTTTCGCATTTTTTCTGCGTTAAAAACGCTGAAACTTGAAGAAGGCAAACTGCGTTTTTTCAAGTTCAGTAGTGAATGTTGAAGAGGAATAACTGCAAAAACAGCGCATTCTGGCGGAATGCGTTTTTATTAAATCTGTCAGGTTAGGGCTCCTAGGGGTTTTTCATTGAATTGTAACCTCCCAAGGGTTATGTTTAGCATTTTTCTTGCGTCAAGGTAAAAATTAGAACGTGTTCTAATTTTCCCAAGTGAGTTTAAAAACGCTCCGCCAGGATGCGCAATGGTCGAAAAAGCTGACCTTGGAAAAACGCACTTCTTCTTCTTCACGTTTTTGCGTTAAAAACGCAGAAAAAACGCGAAAAAAATGCTAGTGTGATACGGCCTTTAGGGAAAGAGTACCGTTCAACACACAGCGTTTCGGATGGTTTTAATCAATTCTTTAGGATTCCTTATATTTATCATTGACAAGCAAAGAATCATAACTGTTACCTTGATAGTTTTCGATATCTCGATTTTTTAAAATGTTAGCCCCTTTTAAAATTACTACCCTTTAAGGATTATCATACTTGATGTCGATATTACAGGCACATCCCTGGCCGATAGTATGATTTTTGAGCCAAATTTCGTAAACTTTGGTCCAGTAGTTTCAGTAAAAAGCTTTGGACGGCGCGGCGGACGGGCGAGTTTTTATTTGATTTTTGGATTTTACGGATTTTAAAACGTAGACCTACTTATTTTGAGGGGGGGTTACTTTTTTCTTTTTTTTTTTCTTGGTCGATTACAAAGGTTTACCTATCATTGAAAATAATAAACCAAAATGGTTGCTCGGTGAAGAAAGATGTAGGTTGGTGCTATTTTATATGTGAGTAGATATTATTATGATTTGTTTTTTCCTTAGTGGAGGAAAAAGTTTGATGATATAAAATAATTGATTGCCCAATCAATCGAACCATCATGACATCGATTAAAAAAATAGATTATTCAACTCAATAATCAATTATCTGGTTTAATCGATATTTACCCATCTCTAGTTTCCCTAGAGATGACCCATCGATGTTTTCACACTGTCTTTACACTGTCCACCTTCGGCATTTCGGGAGGACTAGCGTGGGTTCAAAGGTCTCCTATGGATTCTTACGAGATGATCCTCCGGTTGAGTGAAAGCTGACCTTCTCGGAACCGGCAGGGCCTTTTGGTCATCCTGAACTTTCCTCTCATCTCGAGATTTGGTGTCCTGGTGGACATTCGGTAAAGGGAAAGCTGGTAAACACAACGTGAAGGCGATTGCATAGTAATGTGGACGAACGAGGTTCTTGTTATGACGAGTATTGTGAGATTTAAAATATGAAATAAAATCCATACTGGCTTCATGAATCCATAGATATGAATCCATTGCGTTGAGGGGCGATTTTCTTATCCAGCTCATAATATATCTACTAGATTTCAGTCTCAGTTTAATATTAGTCTTCCTCGACTGAGAGCAATTACTTCTCTAACTGCTTATTTCTCAACTGCAATAAGAGTTTTCAACAACTTTCCTCCCGACATCATACTTGATTTAGTAAATCTTCCAAAGAAGGTCAGTATTATTTTGAAAAGATGGTTCTTACGTTTGCAGATACTGTTTAGACTTGAAATAATACGCCACGTAAGAAAGTATGGTACATTATTATGCTGCCAATAATAACTAGAACATTAATTTTATAATTATTTTGCACAATATATAAACTTTCATGTTTTGTTTTCCACTAGTCTTAAATTAGATCAATAGCATAGAATAGTAGGCTCAATAGCGTCAAGTTCAAATAGCTGGTTAGCTGTAGTTATTTTTATTATTTCATATATATATATATATATATATATATATATATATATATATATATATATATATATATATATATATATATATATATATATATATATATATATCAATTTGTTTATTTAACGGGTTATGTAATGTGATTTACTGCAAACATCCTTAGTAAAAATATAATAAGGTAACCAACTCGTTTTCCCTGTCTCGGGTATAACCCATAAGGGAGACTAAATTTAATGTTGATTATTAATTATTGCTCAATGATTCATATTGTTGGTGTTGTCTGGCCTTCGCTCTCGCATAAACATGGGAATTCGCTCGCTCACATTTCTTGTGTAAATTTATCGCATTCGTAAACATGTTCATGTGCTACTCTGCATAAAAATATAAGTGGAACCATTTTCAGCCTATTTTGTTGAATTTTCCAACACATTTTTTGAAATTTGACCAAATTTTGGTTCTCAAAAACTGCTGTCCAACGAATTCTTCCTTTTTTTTAGAATGCTTGATTGTTTGGCGAAAGAACGGATTTTTATCTTTCTCCTAAGGAGAGTTATTGCAATAGCATAATTTTGTACGAAAATTCGCTAAAAGGGCTCATTTAAATAATAGAAACCTTTATGTTCTGAAGGATGTGAAGAATAATCTCTTTGTTATCATGATTATTTCACTTCACTGATAGATAGATTTTTTCTAGTAAATAACATGTGGTTATGATTCCCATGGAGAGGTATAGGAGAAGTGCGGAGGGAGGTAGTGAGGGTCAATGACTCGACTCGTGGAGGCACTTGTGGACCGTCCGGTCACTTTCTAACTCATTCACATGATGAGGTCTCTTTAGGTACCCGTCCAAACCACTTTCTTCCCACGAAAAACTTGAATAGCGAGCGTGTAACGACAGGATACCCCCTTAAGGGGAGTAAGAAGGTTTCCTAACAGGCAAGCCATCGACGGGGCAAGTGTTGACAACCACACTTCCGCGGCGGATACTCTTCTAAACACAATATATACAGGAAACTACGAAATAAAGGGGTTTTATTGTTTATTTTTGTTTTATTGTTTATTGATCACATTTTTTGTTGTTTTCCCTTCCTGCCTTCATCATCTCCCTGCGTTCATTTCTACTATTAACCATCATTTACCTGGACATATCCATCATCTTTTGATTTTCCCATCATGGGGGAAATTTGAGGGAGAGCCTTTCTTGACCTCTGAACCTTGAGCAAAATGTTAGTCAACAAAAATTTATCATTTCAAGGGTTTCTAGTCCTAACATTTTCATACTGCCTGCATGAGGAATGACAAGTTAGTCTCCCAGAAATACTCGTACGTCTTTTAATCGGGAACAGAAATAAACGATTCGCAGGAAATGTCGCTGTATTTTTTCGACGGCCATGATGTGCGCTTGGGAGTGAGGAGACCAAATTAAGCTGGCGAATTCGAGAATAGGCCTTACAATAGTGTGAGAGATATGAGAATGGGACCTGCCGACAAGGAGGGTTGACGAAACGGAAGATGCACCTCTCTCCTTCCAACGGCCCTCACTCCACTAATCACACACTGCTCACATGTATAAATATTTGTCGAATTTGAATAAGTGATTTTAGTTGATACCTGGTGTATGGAAAAATCAAAGAAAGTAGGTAAATTGTATTAAGTTTCTGCCATAATTGATTCAGGGACTTTAAGTATTTTTTATAGTGCAGAATAACGAAGTTGAAACTTGCCAAGGTCTACATGAGACCAATAATAATATTAAAACATTAAAAAATGAATTTGATAAAAAAATGTAGCATTTTTCACACTGTTTTCTGACTTTTTTTTACAACTAACACGTTCGAAAGTTAGAGATTGAAAGTAAATTATCTGTTTTACCAGCATTTACTAGTGAATTGACCGAAATAGAAAAGTAATCTCTCTTCAGAAATTTCACAAGGAGGACTTCCCGCTTGATGAAGATTATTCTTTCAATATTATGAAAAGTGTTCGAGATGTGAAAGAGACGGAACTACAGGCATCAGGCAATTTTATATAGCAAATTTAATTGCAGTTTTATTTATATTCTTCCTTGACTTGTTCTTATGCCTCCCACTAACCTACCCTCGAAAAAATCTCAAAGACACAAAAAAGGTATGGATAAACGATAAAGCATGGAACCCTCAATCAATGTTTGTTTTTATACTTTTCTCAAGTCTCAACTCTAGATCAATGTCTACAAGGGAAAAGCAGATCAAACCAGTCAACCAAACAAGTCTCTACTCCTGATGTACCAGTCTAAATTTTATTCAAGCATACAGTTCAAAGAGTGAAAATGATGGAAAAGAGTGTGGGGTCATGAAAATGGGGATATGTACTCCCGAAAGGGATGCTGGGGCCTATTTCATAAAGCAACAAGTGAAAAGTTACAAGCCGATTTTATGTACGAGTTGTAAAAAAATGTTTGTGCAAGCGTTTCATAAAGGTACAAGTGTAGACTTGTAATGCACAGTGGAAATTGACAAGTGTACAGGCGAATTCGGACAAGTTACAGGTGTTTCCCCCTCATTTTGTACAAGTCATAGTTGTAAAAAAATGGCCGATTTTTAACCTACGTCCGTTCACCTGTAAACTTTTTATTTTCCAGCATTGTGAGTTGACCATTTTTCGGTGTTTTATATGTGGGAATCATCTTCTGCTGAAGAATACAGACAAGAAACAAGCATTCAGCGTAGAAGACGCCAACGATTTTTTCGGTCATGAATAAACGTTTTTGTCGTGGGTATTCTCGAGTTTAACGAGATATTTAGGATGTCTTCCGGGACCCTTGAATGATTCAAATGCTGCGTGACCCTGTGCAATTTTTCCTGATCAGGTATTGAGGAATTTCCCTATCATTGAAGAACAAAGTGAAGACAATTTCGAAGTTACACATGTCATTCTTAACCCAACAGCATTAAGACTTGATGAATTGATTAATCATTTCCGCTGAATGAAGAGGAAAAATCCGATTATGCCTGCCATCAGAATAAGTTGAAATCAAATACACACTTTTTCCACTTTTCAGTTTATAATTTGTCTGTCTTCCAATCATTACACTTAGTCATGTACGATAAACATCCTATCGTGTACTTAGAACCGTTTTTACATTATGATTCGCTGACAAAACTTCAATTTTGGCATCCCGCTTGACGTTGTTCATTTCGTTAGTTCCCACACGCCATTTTTCTGTTCTGCTACACTTGTAAACTTAGCTTCTACAAGCGTAACTTTTCTACACTTGTACTCTTTGTTTGAAACACTTGTGCATTACAAGTACCTGTACTTGTTAACGTGTACACTTGTAACTTGTTGTTTTATGAAATGGGCTCCTGGAAACACTGCAATAGGCTATGGTCGCTGACAACTCGCCTCGGTCGCTCATTCATAAATCCCCTTCAAAGGCTCCCTGTCATTGCCCCCCTCCGACAAAGACATTTTCGGGAGAGATTCCCTCCCTTTTCCGGGAGGCGTCGGGGTTCAACGACCTCCCCAACAATCGCGAAACATTACGCGCCGTCATTATCAAGTCTTCACAAAACCTTATCGGCGGGTTAACAACGATATCCCACCTCTAAACGGTGCGCCTATCGACCGAGATAAAACACTTTTGTTCGCGGAGCCTCTTTGAGAAGTTGACGTCGACGCTAGGCGTAGTTTCCAGTTTCTAGGTCTCGAATTCCCTCCCCGATCGTTTTAATTAATAGACAAAACTACAATAAACCGATGGCTATCATTATGAAAGAGATTGGGCATTGTTATGAGTTAGGAAGGTTGTTGCCTCATGTTCGTAGAATGTGCTTTACCCCTCTGATTCTGATATTGGATTCTTGAATTAATAGAACTAACTAAAATTAATTCTGTTCGCTAGGCGTAGTTTCCTGTTTCTAGGTATCGAATTCCCTCCCCGATCGTTTTAATTAATAGATTAATTTAGTCGGTGATTTGAGCGCAAAACTACAATAAACTGATGGCTATCATTATGAAAGAGATCGGGCATTGTTATGAGTTAGGAAGGTTGTTGCCTCATGATCGTAGAATGTGCTTCATTCCTCTGATATTGGCTTTTGGAATTGATAGAACTGACTAAAATTAATTCTGTAAGCGAATTTTAGTAGAAAATGAAGCTATTGTAATGACTCCTAAAATTTATGTTTTAAAATCAAAATTTTCGAAAGTTTTTTCATTGAAATCCGTTTTGAGACATCCTGAAACGAAAGTCGAGATTGACGCCTTCGCTTCATCTACTAAATGAATTGGTCGAGATGAAAATCAATTGCGGTAATCAAATCGTCATTTCCCACCTACCCTACAATTTTGAGCGAGATCGATCGGCTATGCCATGAGAAACTGATGCTTGATGGATTTGGCGTTTGCACAAGCCCTGAGTAAAGTATTGATTTGTTATCAAAGAAACTCACAGTTATAGTCAATAGCCTAACCAGGAAATTCATCAATAACAGTAACTATAGAAGATTGTTACAAAGATTGGAGGACAGACGACGCGTACAAACAGACACGAAACCAAGGTAGTAGTGTTAAGGATGGTCTAAGACGTGAAATATCAGGGAATAATTTTTGGCGAGTAAAAATATTGTCATCTCCCGAAAGTGAAAACAATACTTCCGCTAGGTAGCCTTGGAACCAGAATATAATCATTATAATGCGTAAAGCTGCTGAAATTTGTTCATAAGGTCATCCTGCAAAACTGGAGCTTTTAATCGTTAAGGTGTCAGATAGGAAAGACCTATCGATAAAATGCGGATCTTCTTCCGTGTACTCAATTCTTTCTCTCGCATCTATTCTTTCTCTACCACACACACTTTATCCGTCTCTCTCTCCCTCGGCTACGAAATCGAAAGGCTATGAAAAGGAGAGGAGCATTGACCTCTGAGGAAGACCTGAACATCTCTCCATGGAACTCCAGTGAAATCCGTCTAACGAACTTATTGGCTTCTTACTGAATTATCTTTTCTTTTCAAAGCCGTACAGTGAGGAAAGTCCGGAACCACGGAACTTGATAGTAATCCATATTGCGGTTCTATTACCCTATCCAACAGCGGAAACTAATAGAAATAAGATAAATAGAGAGGAAAAAAAACCAGTCATGCAGCATGATCGTATGAGCGAATTTTCATAAATTATCGTAAATAATCGTAATAATAGTGCAAAGACAGGGTGGTCCCCAGCTGGAAAAGTCAGGGAAAACCTCAATTGTCAGGGAATTCTTTGCGTCGGGAAAAGTCAGGGAAATATCGGAATTTTGCAAAAACCACCAAATGACAGGGAATTTTTTAATGAAAACTTTGTGTAATAATTCGCAGCGTTCTTAGGTATATTCTAACTCCTAAACAATCGAACTTCAACAGTCTACTTTATCATACTACATATTATTTCATAGGTGGGTCAAAAAACCCCGAATGTCAAAAATAATTACCAAGAGGGGTGGTTAAACTGTTCAAAAAATAACACGCAGATACATTGTGACATCGATGTCTTTGGCTCTCGGTCACTATAACACGTAGTAAACCATGTGTGGGAAAAATCAACTGAGTATTGAACTCCGGATCATACCAATCAGAGTAGTGGATAGGTCCATTGAGAGTCCCAACAACTAGTTTGTATACATAACCTAGGACTTCTCAGGAAGGTTAAGGAGGGGGAAATTGGCCCATTGAAATGTGGAGTCATGTTTAATGCTTTCCAATGAACTTTTTCCTTTTTTTGTCCCCGCCCCCTTCCTCCCAATTTCGGTTTATTATTTCCAATAATAAGCCTATGTGATCGTATAGCAAAAAATTTGTATAACCCCCCCTCAAACTTTGTCACTTTACGTTTCAAGGTGCGTAGAATCCAAATTTGAAATGTCCGTCCGCCGTTCGCCGTCCGGGCCATAAAAGGCCTTAGAATTGACTTAAAAAATCTGTTCTTTCGCACATAGACTCCACTTGGGGTCTAGTTGGTCCTAACTTCTCGCCAGCTCGATCGCTCCACACCCGTGGGTGCTATGAGCCAAAAATAGGTGAAAAAGTGTCTTTTTTTTTTTGTATATTTCAAGTTGTATAGAAATTGGAGATTTATGAGTGAAAAGAAAATGTTAGCTATTAATTTTATGGAAAAAAAGTATTCTAAATGATACTCTTCTATTCAAAAAGAGATTTTGAATTTTAGGCAATTTTTGGATATTTTATAGATTTTTTAAAACAAAATTTAATGAAGTTTTTAGCATAATTTCGTATATAAATTTTTTAATGTTCTATTTCATAGTTGATAAACTTTATTTGACCAATCTTATGCTAAAAAATATCAATTTAACAATTCTTAGCCATTTTCAGTGATTTTGTCAGCACATTTTTTGAAATTTGACCAATTAAATGATATCAATATACAGTATAGGTAACACTTTTATGTGTTGGAAATAAATTGTTATGTTTATCAACTATATTAAAAAGCGTAAAATTGTGAGATTCCGCTGCTGTAATGGATTGAACCCATTTGTGAGGTCCGAAGCTCCGAGTTCCGATACTAAATATACTATAAGCGGCGTTTAATAATTATGGACCAGAGATCTACGTAGAAGGGCTGTCTAATACATAAATAATAAACCTTTGTGTAATAATTTGCAGCGTTTTTAAATTCTTAAGCCATCTAAATAGCTCAGTTTTTCTTTGAAAATTCGTAAAAATGACAAAGAACATAATTTGATTTTGATATTTTTTGTCAGAGGAATCTGGAGTTTGGTCAGGGAAATGTCAGGGAAATTTCAAATTCCAATTTGGGGGCCACCCTGGAAGAAAATGCCAACTACCAGTTTTATGGAAAAAAAACTAGTTCTAAATAATATTCTGAGAGAGAGAAAAAAAGATTTTGGAGCTTTAGATATTTTTTGTAGTTTTTACCGATTTTTCAGTAAAATTAATAAAATAATTTTGTGCATTTCAGTCGTTATTTCGTACTCAGCACCACACTCGTAAACTTGCATTGCAGTTACTTGACCAAGTCATCAATTATTTTCTACTGCTGCTTTTTATTGCAGTTTTTTGTTGTAAGCACGAAGCTTTTTTAGTTCTAATCTAAACCTCCTAATAAAATTAACGTTGCTAGTTATTATATTCTTTTACGAACCAATATTTATCGATTCCTCTCTGAAGTTATCTTTATCGCATAACCCATCTTCAATCTTATTATTATTACCTATTTGTTTTTTTATTACTCAATCTTTGCTTTTAACGAGTGTCGGTAAGTAAGTGAATGCTACTATAAAGCAATAGTAGCATTCCAGAAGCCAAGGCCAAACAGGAAATAATTTCGGGGGAGATTTGAGATTATGTTTTGAAAATTTACTCCATTCTGAGTGAGAAAATCTTTTTCTACAATCTCGAAATCGCTGGAATAAAAATGGATTCAACCCCAAAACTATGAATTATCTCCGAAAATGAGGAATTACGAACTATTGAAAATCGGGCTAATTTTGGGTGAGTCCCAAAAGGGTGAGTTTTGGGGTGATAGGTATGAGTATATCTGAATCTCTAAGTATATACCAACATCGGGTAGGTATAGGCACCCATCATCTGAAAATAAACGGCATGAAATAAATCACCTACCTACGCTTCAATAATGCGACAAAAATTATAATAAACTTGATTTCATGAAGTGATAATTCCACTGGAATCATATCAGCTGATATGATCTTCACGGATTATAAGGTGATTTTTACTATGTTGTACCCATGTTGGTGATATTGCTTCCTCACTACAGAAGGTTGGAAAGCTTTGTGTTCGTGATTGAAGACGAGAAAATTGTTGTCCTTCAAAATCAAAATTTCTACTCGCTTTTTGCGTTCCAGAGCTTGCTGATCAATTTTGGTTCCGTGTCTGTGTCTGTGGTAAATCCTTGTTAAACCCAAAACTATACCAAATTTCAGTCCGATTCCGATGAAATTGTTAGTAACGGTGCGGGATAGCTTCTAGACGGGTCCCCTATAACATTCATTGCTGCCACATAAAAGTAGTCTGTGCGTATGCGCAAATTTCAATTTATTATAACGTCGATTCCTTATCATCTGTTAGTCCGATTTCGTTCAAACTCGGGGAGAATTCAACAAAAATTTCCTATGAAATATATCGCAATTGATGATGTAATAACAGTAGACTAACGGACCGATTTTCATGAAATATTCGGTTTGTGCGTTTAGCTCATAGACCTTTCCCTATAAATCGCACTGCCGTAGAATCAATGGTAGTCTGCGTATGCACAAACATTAACTTCATACAACGCAGACCTATCAATCATTTGTACTCGCACGTTTTTCTTCAAATAATTCTATACGTCAACAATATGTGAGGAAGCTATACTGCCCACCCAACTTGGCAGATGTTTCTTTTTTCTGCAACAGTTCTAGCCCTTAGGAAGATCGGACGGATGTACGCACTGCGATCCAGGTGGTTTCATTCGAATCTTCGGGATGATATCAATTAATGACAGCGAAAAAGTACACTTATTTCGAAAATTTTCCTACAACTCTAGTTTTTATTATTTCAGCCTTCAAATCCTACCCTACAGGGTAGATTGAAGTTGATGCCAAAGTGCTAGAGGTCAACTAGACCTCATAAGTGATTTTTTTTTTCACAAACATTGATCTAGTCGTTTCGGAAAAAAAAAAACAAGACGGCGGAAGGTTGTTTTTTTTCCAAAATTATTTTTTGGATTCTACACGTCTTTTAACGTAAACCGAAAAATTTTGATGCGTGGTTAATATTTTTCTTGATTCCTTATTGAAGACAATAAACCAATACCCAGGGCCATCCAACAGGAATATCCAATGTTTTCATCATTACTTTTTGTTGTGATTTTTGAGTTCCGACATTTTCGCTTAAATATATTCATGATTCCTTTCGTTACGTAGGTGGTCAACAATTTTCGTTATTATACGATAGCTTGTCTATTTGGTAGCTTAATATACGTAATAGTATCACGCTGGGTGCCGAGATGGGAACCAGGAATATTTGGTGCTAACACTATGGAATATCAGAGTCACAAAACTACGTATCGCGCTTTTGACGTCAAAATTCTTTAAATGGAATCCGCTTTCATTGGACAACATAAAATAAATACGTACCCCGTATTTCTCTGTCCGAATGAACAAAAGAAAAAAAGCAATAATAATAACAATAAAAGTCAATTATATTTAATTTCAATAACTTTATTACTTAACTAATTTACTCATTTATTTGTTTCAGGTATGTACAAGTCGTTTTAGACTCGATCAGATCATCTTGATATTCGTAAGTTTTAGCTTACAGAAAACAATAATATTAAGATAGATCTATGTTTGATTTAAGAAACGGACTTTAGGATTGTTACCATGATTTTACTTTAGCGGAATCGAAATTAAACCTTGAGAATTTCCCATATATTTCTTATAGTTATACAGGGTGTTAACCTTTGGTACCTGCCACAGGCCAGGGATCGGTTGTACAACTAATTTGCAACAAAATTTGCCCAAAAACTTTTTTTTTACTCCGCTTGAAATCCGGTTTTTTTTTACTTTTAAGATTTTTTTTCGTGATTTCGACCTTAACTCACTCAATCGGCTATAACTCTCTTAATTACCTGAGAAAATTCAAATTTGATTATACCGTTAGAAGGAGTGTCAAATTTCCCATCTCTCCTAATGCACCCTAACAGTTTTTTTAAGATGGTTCAATTGGTGACTAATCAATCCGAAAAGTGAATTTCGTCAAACCTTCAGAATGACCACTTTTTTCACACTCTATAGGTCTAATAAAATTCTACATGTCAAATTTAGCCTGTAGTCCTAAAATATGCGCCAGAATCTCAGCTTTCCAACGGTGCAGTTAATATTACTTTTATTTTTCTAATTAGGGGAAAAAGCTATGTTCTAACGTTGAAAAAGATTGCTTTTTTTTTTTTTTTTTTTTTTTTTTTTTTTTTTAATGAAATTGAGAGTTTTTTTTTTTAAAGAATGACCTTCTATGAAAATACGAGTTTGCGGTTTCTACGTTTCTTTCTTTTTTTTCGATGAATCGAATGGTAACACTTGCATATCTCCCCAACGCCGTTATAACCACGTTTTACAGTTTAACTCACAAATTTGAGTTTCTTAGGTATGACAAATTTCATGTAATTTTAGGGGTGGAAACTAGTGAGCTAGTTTGGGCTGCCTGTTGCAGGTACCAAAGATTAACACCTTGTATACAACCTTTCCTCCTATGAAATGGATGTTCGCAACTTCGTCGCGATTGATTTAGATCGAATGGATGTTGCTTCCCAGAAATACGGACATGTCCTTATAAATACGGACGTATGGTATACTAGTGGAAAACCCACGGCAGGATAATAGATATATTGGCACAATAAGGAACGACCTTGTTGAGTAGTGCGGTAGACGTAGAGGTCGCTTCCTGGATTGCAGTTCGGTCCTTGCACCGCGCTCGGGGGTCTCCCTAGTGCATTTCCGCTCGTCCTCGGCCTCGTAGCCCCCGCTCGGTCCCTCGCCTCACCGCAACCACCCCTCGCCTCACAGCTCCTTCGTCTGCCTCACAGCTCCACCCCCTCGCCTCATAGCTCCTTCTTCTGCACCACCACACCGCCCCGGCCCTCGCCCTCGTTCGCCTTGAGCTCGACGCCCTTCCGCCATCACCCCTAACTCCCGCCAACTTCCTCCTTCCAAACCTATGAGTCATTCATAAACAGACTCCGAAAACCAACCGAAATGGGAGAATCCACGGACTCAAACTAGATATACCTAATCCTGAAATCGATAAGCTTATACATCTCTGTTTGTTTGTCATCTTCAAACGGCCAAACCGCTGAGCACATTTTGACATTTTATGTCTTTACTTTGGCACATTAACGAAAAAAGCGTTAAAAAAGCGTTACGGTTGGTTTTCTGATGATTTCCGCTTACAACCGAGTCGTTGCTAGAGAAATGGTACTTCGTCGTTTATCATCCCACCAAATTCGTTGACCATTCGTTCGACAGCTCTCGATTCATCCAACCATATTATGTTAACTACTGCGTGGCCAACAAGCTGTTATGAGCATGGTTATTTGAATAATTGTTTACACACAGGTGATCATTCTCAATAATTGATATTGTGAACATGATTGCAACCGCTTGTTAATTTCTGATGATTTCATTGATCCGAATATTGCGAGAACGGTTTGATGAAGAGGCGGTTAAATCATTTTAATAGGTAACTTCAATACTTAACACTCTAGGAAGCTGTAATTTCGTATGTAGCCTCTTTAAGACATTTACTTGACGATGCCCAGGGTCTGATCAGCTGAGTCGCTCTTAGAGCTTGCATACGAGTCTGCAACTAAAGACATAAAATCTCGTATGCAAGTTTATAGGAATTGCTCCATTATGATCAGCAAGTTCCAGAAAAGGTTACTGTCGCTATTCCTGATCAGCTGAGTGAGCTGATTGCTATTGTTTTCACTGTAGGATGTTGAAATTTGATATGGAGCCCCTGTGGTACAACAGGAGAAGACTGAATTGATGGGCTCTTTTCTGATCAGCTGAGTGAGCTGATTTCTCTTCTTTTCACTGAAGGATATTGAAAATTGCCTGGGCAAAAGTGGTGCATTTGGGTAAAATGCACCCGTACAGGTGGGTCCGTGCAACGCACAGGTAACCTTCTAGTAACAACAATCTTGTAGCGATGTGAGATTACCATTCATTATCGAACGCTTAATTTTATAATCCAGCCAATTTTACAAATCGTGAACCCTCCCCTCCATCCTCCAAATTAGTAGTTTAAAATTCAAGGTACAAATATGCACAATGAGACAGATAGCCACGTGGTGCAATATCCGAAAACAAACCAACCTAATATCACGAAAATTGTAGAAAATTACCTTAAAATCATAATGGTTCCGAGAAAATGAATCTTCGCTTACTTTGTTGAGAAAGAAACACGAATGTTGTAATTTTTAAAAATCATTGGGTTGTTTACCACTTTATTATTATTTTTAGTAGGGGGGGAGGGGGTCCGAGAGATTCTAAGTGCATTGATGATTAAGATCATACGAGGTGCCCTAAGAGTGAAAATAAGGAAAACCTGACCCCGAACACAGTTTAGGGACACTGTTTAAGGGAATAGTATCAAGTAACTTGATCGAGTTTAAAATAGGATTTACAACTAGCATCTTGAGCATTACTACTCGCATTGGCCAGAAATCAATTGTATTAGTCATATTCAATCGCCAATCACGAACTTGAGTCGAAATGAGCCCATAATTCGGAATTTAACAAATGATCAGACTGAAAATTAGGTTTTTCGCTAGTTACCCATTTTCCCTTGTATATTGTGGTATAAATCGTTGATCTTACTTTCCCAATTCCTCAAAAACTCCTCAAAAAATTGTGGAATTCACAATTTTTCCCTTCTCAAATGTCCCACCGATTAGGTGAACCATAAAAATTTGAACAACCTTACCAACCATAAACGAGGGTAAACCGATGTTGAAGTACGAACATTATTGTATCGTCATTACTAGTTATCAGCTTTTTACGAAGGTCTCTTCGAATGTTGACGCTCTCAAGATAGGAATAACCGATTTTTTTTCATCTCCGCCGGTTTGTTTACTCAGAAGAACTTGCAATAAAAGTTCTGCGAGGTTACAGTACGAATTTATCTAACAATACTGACGAAACTTGAGTATACAGCCAATAAGAAGGTACCTTACTGTACAACAGCGATACGCAAAATAGCGATATCACAACATTTCCTATAAGAATCGCTTGTGAAATCACGATGCCCAGAAAACATATCGGTAATGCATGCGGGACGTCCCTATGAATGGTTGTAATGTATAATTTTGGTGAGAATTAAAATAAGAGAAAAAAAAGTATTATGATTTCTTGGCCCCTCCTTCCCATCCCCTATTTTGACTAAATTGACTAAATGACTAAAATCTGGATCGAACAAACAATAAAAACAGTCATGGAAAGTCATGTCACGATTTATCATTACTACCCCCTCCATTCCCTACCTTCTATCATGAAATTAGAAACTCCTGACCCATTTTCCAAAACTAAACCAAATCCATAGCTGAACAAATAAATAATCATGGAAATCGGACGAGAATATTTGAAACGTCATGCTTTATCAGTTTTACGATCATATTGAAGTATCAAATTCATAAAGGACAAAAATAACAATGACGACATCGGTAGAGTTTTTTTTTTTTTTTTTTTAACTAGACTAAAATTGGGATAGAACAAAGAAAGAATCTCGAAAATCAGTAGAGAATCGTGGCTTGGGCAGCGTCGGCAAAAATGTTTCTCACACACACACACACTCATACACACATTTTTTACAATCTCCCCTCAAAGGCGGAGGGGGCACACAATTAAATTTGAAAAATAAATAAATAAAATAAATTGGGGAGGACGCCCAGGCTTACCCGACACCAGTTCTAGGGATGAAGGAAGTTGAAGGAGGGGAAGGAAGAAGAGAGGGATGAAAGGATTATAGGTGCCCCTATAAAATGACCACGGTAATGATTGAGGTAAGAGCCCCTGAGAACGCGAGTGGTGATACCACGGAGCACTCCTACTGAGATGCCCGACTCGAGTAACTCCGTGGCACTTTTCCCGCACCACACCACCATGCCATGACACGATCGCGGCCGTGACCTAGATGTTATTGGTTGCCACTCCTTTAAGCTCGGATATCGCTTGCCGCAGATCATTCCTATCACATTTACCTACTTATCTTAGCCCGCCAGTTCTGCTCCATGTCCACGCTGCCCCCCATCCCCCTGGATCAATTCCAATAGGTCGTCCCTCTATTGACAAAGCTTAATTTCAGAGCGACGTCCTAAAAACTCATTTCACTCCACTGTGCGTCGTTGGGTGTGCACAAGTGAACACGCTCCGTTAAACGCCTTTTAACTCCGTGTGGTCTAATCAAAAAGGAAGAAAAAAAAAGAAAAAAAAATACGTCAACATTGAAAGCAAGTCTTTAGGAGCGACGACTCGCGCTTTCACCGAGAAAGTTGCGGCCTAGCCGGGCGCTATTTTCGAAGCCACCTAACGGTGGAAATTGCTATTTACGATCTGCTGCCGAGCTTGCGTCATTCAATTGAAAATACCGCAATTGACCGTTACTGAATGGATTATTAAATTATGCACTTGTAACGAAATGCTATACCAGGCGATTGTGCGAGATTAAATAACGAAAAAGCTATTATTTGTTGGTTTATTAGTTTCTCATTTCTATAACAATACCTATTAAATTTAAATATATTTCACATTATGTTTTGGTCTTTACAAGTGAAAGGGACCTGTAAATGAACAATTAGCATGTTTGAATGTCAGTTTTTGGCGCGTGGTTGCAGATTATTTCGTCCAGAAACGACTTTTACGTCTGAAGTAAGGAATTTATGTTTAAAATAAACATTTCAGAACTATCTAGATAGAACTATGTACCGAAAATCCATTTTAAGTTGGATATTGAAAAGTTCCAGTCTTGCAGCATGATCGTATGAGCGAATTTTCATAAATTGCCTATCGTATCATAATGTGTTAAAGTGAATCGAAATTTGAGCAATTTGAGTGCGAAGAAATTGTTAAAACCCCATTTTTTGGCAACAAAAAACCTCTTACTAAATAATTCAAAAAAGATTTTAGATTTTTTTTCAGTTTTTATAAATTTTTCAGCAAATATTAATGAAATTTAAGTATGGTTTCCAGCATAATTTTGTCCGAACATTTTTTTATTCTAACTTCCCGAACCACCCCAATCAACTGTGTGAGCTTAACGCTAATTTCTAAGCTATTTAGCATGGTGTACAGCAGGATAAGCGTACACCAGGAATATTGCGAAAGATGCGTACGGGATCAAGTTTTGATATGTGGTGAGGCTAAGATATGACGCAAAAAAAATTTTGGTGTTCTGGATTCTCGCAAGCGCGCATCTCAAAAATACATAACACCAAGTGGTCAATCCCTAAGTAAAACTTCAGATTAGTAGGGCATATAAATCAGAATTATGTGTATAGTTTGGTGGTCTGGATGCTCGCAAGCTCACATCTCAAAAAATATAACATTTTTCGTGCCACCATTTGTTGGGAATGAGAAATACTGAGGTTTTGTTATGTTCTGTTATGCCAATACTTGAAAAATTCTGTGAGTTCTTCGGATGTTACACGTCTCTCATTTTTCAACGATAGTTCAATTAATAATTTCTGGTTATATATATCCCGGTATATTTACCTCTCAGCACCACAGCTAACGGATTAATTGTCGAGAATTCATCCATGATGACACCCAGATATTTAATTTGCGATACCTACGGCACATTTAAAACAGGGATACTCATAAAATTACGACTCAACTACAATATAAAATCGAATTTCTGCCGTTATAATTTTTACGTCCGTATAAAAAGAGCTAAGATGAAATTAAATATTAAAAGCGGTCTCGATAATATGGATTTCTATTCGAGGAGCGCGCGATGGTAACATTTGCCAAATATTTCCCCGCCGGATGGCCTATTGTTGTCCCTGCGGGCAACACCTCACCCCAGTTTCTGTATTTTCGAATAGTTTCCTTCAATATTCACTAGCCTATCTCACAAAATACCCCAACTTGATAGTCTTTCAACAATAATCATGATAACGTTAGCTCAAAGCTGTACGATTTGCAAGAGGAAACCGCCATCAGTTCTAAATTTCTCGAAAGTCACGTTAAAAAGATCATTGAGTCGGATATTTAAGAAATTTATAATTGATGTGATGACGTAAGTGCCACAACAACAGAAGGCGTATGAATAAAACATATTTCAAGAAATCTATCCTTATTATAATCAACTTGCATGGTTTCCAGTGTAGAAATGTTGAATAACATTTGTTCGTTAAAATACCCTGTTTTATTGATAGTTCATCATCACTTGTACTCTACTAGACTCTCCCTGTGAGTTCGATGACGGAGTATCGGAAGATATTTCTGCCCGCATGAATAGAACTTATATACTCTTATAACTGTCACCAACATCGTTGGAATTGTTTTGATGAAACAGCACATGAAAAGCATCTCAAACAAATTTCCAGTCATGCAGCATGATAGTATGTGCGAACTTTCGTAAATTATCGTATTGTATCACGTTAAATTGTTTTGAAATTTGAGCTATTTGTTAGCAAGGAAATTGTTAATTATTAATTTCATGGCAAAAAAAAAAAAGGTATTCAATAATAATCTCCTATTCAAATAGAGGTTTTGAATTTTTAGCGTTTTTTAATTATTATAGATTTTTTAGCAGATTTTAATGACTTTTAAGTAGGTACATTTTCCACCATAATTTTGTACATAAATTTTTGAATGTTCTATTTTATAGTTAATAAACTTTATTTGAGCAAAATTCAACTAAAAATACAACTTAAACCATTTTTAGCCGTTTTTAGCCATTTTTAGTGACTTTTTTGGTACATTTTTTTGTAATTTGACCAATTTATTGTGCTCAAAATGTGCTGGCCAACGAATTCATCCTTTCGTTCGGAAAGCACACCCACACACAAATATATATATACAAATATGAAAAAGGATTTTAAAACTTCATTTTCTACGAAAATTCGCTATAAGTGTGATCTTGTAAACGTTTGAATAAAAGGTAGTTTTATTAGTTCTATTCAGATAGGACTCAGTTCAATGAATCGAATGAGACCACCTTGAGCATTGAACGACTAACCGTTCACGCGTTCAAGTGTTGGAAGGGGAAAAATTTATTTATTTAATCATACAAATGCATTTTATAAATATGGTACAAATCGAACAACTTAAGCTGCTCACTTTCGATTTCTTTCCCAACGATAGGCATGGCCCGTGTTGTTGGGGAAGGTCTTGGTGATTCGCTCATGTCTTACAATCTATTTACTCTATGATACAATCGGTACTTAAAAATATAATGTTTTGCGTATAATGTTCTTATAATTTTAAGAGAAGACATTTTCTAAAATAATCACTGTACATAAATACTGCTCAAAACAGTTTCTCATCCCGCTTCCCCGTTTTCTACAAGCCAGGTTAAAATATGTTTCTTGTAGTTTTGTCTTGTGAATCTTTGAGCATTTTTCATATGGCCCTCTAGCGCTCATCAACAAGAATCGTCAACAAGAATGTGAATCGCAAATCTATGTTGGCATGCAGGAGTCGGCTGATGAAGTTACGCTAATTCGGCTCGATCTTATACAGTTTTCTTGTAAGTTAGAATTTTCAATACTTGTGTATTGCCTGATTTGTATATCGACCATTGCTCTGCTCGGAGAGGCTATGCAATACAGAAAAAATAAATCTTTGTGTAATAAGTCACAGCAGCTTGGTAGTAGGCGCTATTGAATCGGGAAAGCAAGTCCGAATTAGGAATTTGCGTACGTCATTGGTCCTACTGCATCTCAACAACAAGAACAACATCTTGAGTGACTGCCAGACAGACGAATGTATAAATATTTGTATCTATGTATACATGCATGAATAACTAAGTATATTACACACAGACACGTATTCATGAATATAAATGAATCCAGCATGAGTCTCGTAAGGTTCTGTTTCAGGTTAAATATCTTTCCTTTAACTCTTGGGTGCGTCGGGAAAGTAAAGTGGTTGGTGGAGATGTGTGATTCTACGAGCTTGTCAACCGCTTTTAATGAGATACTTAATCCTTATCACTCATTAATTTAAAAAAAAGGAGGCCGTTTCGCGTAAACGAGCTGTTTATTAAATCGCTTAGCATTTAATCGTCGCTAATACGAGAAAAAAAAAGAACAGGGCTAGTTGGGTACATGAAGGCAGTAAGAAGGACAACACGATCGTAGGGAGTGCAAGGCCGACTACCTTGAGATAGGTCGCCCCGGGAGTCAGGAGTTAATTTGTTCCTGCTTTACTGCGGACGCCTCTCAGTCTTTTTCGTTCGTCACATATTTTGATCTCAAGCGGTAGTGAAAGTCCTCCGTGGATTCAATATTAATTCAGTTTATAAGCAATCGTGTCAATTGAGGTCTTAGTGAGGGATGTGTGAATCTTTAATTGATTATTATCTTAACAAATATATACATAGATTTGTTGGACAAATATTTCTGAATAATGTGTATAGTTTGGTGGTCTGAATGCTCGCAAAGTTGTGAAGAAGTAAGAAGTGTAGGTACCTACCTAAATGTTGAACGTGTGAATAGTTCACGAAGTTACTACAAAAGCGTTAGTTGTGCCTCGCCTCGTGTTGCGGCGAGACACTCCTGTCGCCTAATGTGTTGTATTATAATGTATGTTCGTGTTTTTGACATTTTTTCTTCTGCGAATAAATAAATAAATTAGTCTGAGTGGGTGATATCGGTTCTGCCCTTTATTCCACTCATTCGTAAAGTACTTGAACTTGTACAACTGTAGTTTTTTTTTTTTTTTTTACTGTAACTAAATTGATGGGAGAAATTGCTTTAAACTTTGAAACTTGGCCCATTTGATTAGCTTGCTCATTTTTACATGGAAGCCAAATCCAACTGTATATTTTTGGGTTGGCGTTGGACAGAATCAGCCATTCGCCCGAACAGCTGTGATAGTTGTCCCCTAATTGATATAGAAGACTTTTTATTTTAGGTGTTCTGTGTCAATTTGGCTGTAACATTCGATTTGGCGTGTCGGGAAGAAAGAAACGGCACCAAAAACGTATTGGAGTGGCGTTGGATGTCGTAAAGGGTGTATTTTGGGTCTTTGCCGCCGGATCGAAATCTATAAAAGAAATTCTGGGAGTCTAAAGAGGTACACTGGTAATAGTTCAAGTCACAACAGTGAAAGGCTGAGGAATTATAACTTTAGATCAAATCAATGTTCTATCCAATTAGTTATTGTCATATTCCACTAACCAATCATAATACCGAGGAATAAAGAAAGAAAGAACTGACGGATTGTTTGTCACGAACCGTATTCAATCAATTTGAAGTCTCCCACCAGATAATCTAGCTCAACACATCGCTGCATTATAATGTATTGGCCTACAATGTTTCAGGAAGCAACTGTATAATTTATCTGTACTGCTGCTGTATTCTCTATAGAGCCCTTGAGAATATTATGAAGATAGCACACAACTATTCCAGAACAATATAATAACTCTCCGATAGTTTATGCAAACATGAAATTTGTTCAAGCCTGGATGCAGAACATGATCAAAGCCCTCGCGCATGCACATTTAGAACAGAGCAAGTAGCGCATGTTCAAGTGTTCATAAGCCAGCCCTTGCTATCAAGATATCATGATAGCTATTTATTTAGTAGTCCAAATAACAAAAGATAATAAACATTCGTCAGAGTATATAATAAATAGTATCTTCAAATTATCCAAATCATACAAATTCAATTATTCAAAATAAAAAATTTAATTTTCTGCTAGTTACCCGATTCAGGAATTCAGCAATTCCAGTTACATGAATAATTACAATTAAATGCTCACAATCAGCAGTCATTTGCTAATGCCTTATGCGAATGCAAAGAATTGTAAAAAAAATCAGCACTTGGTTGGGCTTGTTGCAAAAAAAAGTGCCAAGTGAGGCATTCTGATGAGGGGATTATGCTGAATATAGTTTGTAGGGGCAAATCTACGTAAAAAACATATTTTTTCTGGTAAAGTAATTAAAACGAATCTAGGAAACCTAATTAAGCAGGGTAGAACAGTCAAGGGAACCATTAACTAGCCTATGGAAAAATGCAAGATCAGCAATAACTCGCCTGTACTCAAGAGAGGCCAAAACATTGAGTCGGAAAGGTAGGAAAAATCAATTTCCTTTTCTCAATCCCTACGAACCATCATCAATGCCGGAGGTTACAAGTTGGATAAACCGCGTCCAACAAAGTGGCGTTTTACCCTATTAGCCACGAGTGGTCCACGGGCCACCTGACATCTTTACATGGTCCACCGTCCGGTTAACCTCAGGGGTGGAGGTGTTGCATAATCAGATCTCACGGGCTGAGGGCCGGGTCAAGATCCCTTCGAGAAAAGCGATGGTTTTTCCGGGAGTTTTCACTGGCGGAACACCGGGGGGCCGCCGATCAGATGGAACGCCGTTGCGCAACCCCTTAAGAAGGCCGTGGAATCCGGTATTTGGTGGTGGTAAAGGCGGAGATAGAAATCGTCAAATGAAAATCATGAATCGATTTCGATTGGGGATATTCGACCATGATATCTGCCATCCTGACTTCAGAAAAACTCTTATGGTATCCATAGTGTCCTGAGTAATTCTATCCTATCCCTGAGAGATCAATAGAGTTACTTTTTTAAACTTCATCTAATTTATTTTGCCTTATGAGACTCTCATATTGACACTCATCCTAAGTACAGCAAACTGTACTAGCAATTGAAGTTATAAGTGGTCAATCGATTTCGGTAGAACGTTAGGTCTTCATCTGTACCAAACAGTCTTGCAAAGGTTATATTTGTTACTGATTATGACCTATAAAAACGTCAAAATCGATTTAACATCGTAACTGAAATTGGATATAGTTCTTCATTAACTTCATTGAAATGAATGGGTTTCCACAACTTCGTCGCGAATTATTTAGTTAGTTTAGTACATCCCAGTTGTAATGGCTATTGCAATGTACCTATTAGAGCATACAGTCTGCATCTGAAGCATATAAGAGCTGTACCCAGCATCGGTTATAAGTTACAGCCGAAATCCACTGTATTAGGTCAGTAATGTGGTATTCCCGAAGTGTGCCGTCCTAGATCGACTTCATCCACCAAGATTCTCACGATTATTTTCGTCATCCGGCTTCGCGGCAAAACAAATTTCAAAGAAGCGAATTGGAATAAGGGGAATAAGAGGTCAATAGAAACGGATCCAAGGCCGCTCGTTTCGCGAATAAAACGGCTAGAAGAGAAAGATCGTCGCCAAAAATCGGCCGTTAAGCGGCGATAATTGCGCTACTCGAGACATCGAAGGGCATTTTTTCTGCCGAATTTCGAACTGAGTCGTGAGCGTTTGGGCGAGTGTGTTCTCGTTCGAACATAAAAATATCATTTCGGGACATATATTAGTTTTTAGGAGGAAAAGGACAAGTTCACAGTCACATCTCGGGGGAGAAGATTCGGAAATAAACTATGGGAACACGCAAGGTCTCCAATGAAAAGAATCGCGGGTGTTGTCTATTCAGGGATTCACCATGATCGAGTTATTTGCGGATGGCCTTTCGAAGTTTGACATTTACGATGCTAAAAATACGACTAATATACGGAATAAACGGTGGGCTTTTAGTAGGATGAAAAAGTTGATAAATATAGAAAATCGACAATTTAAAACTTGGAACGTTTCGACGGAAAGGAATCTGAAACGTGCGTTCAATGAAACAAAATACTTGCGAACTCGATATTGAATTGTTGGATAACTTCAAATATGGTTTACAATGGCAGGAAAACTGTTCCTATTATTGCCAATAGGTTTGTTTTTATATATTGAAAACTAAAACATCAAAGAACGATTTTTAATAAATGGCTTTACATTGAGGATCCGAAAAATGAATAACAGCTTCCGAACAGTTAGGACTTAAATGATGGTATCTGAACAGTTGAGTAGAAAATGGAATCATTGGTTCTGAAGAGTTGATGAAGCTATTGGATCAGATCTTTCACCACACTTGTTTGCTCTGTCGATGGAGTTTATGCTCCCCAAATGGCATCCTTCACAAATGTGCTGGCAGAGAGACTTGCTGAAAAATGGGGCAAGCCGCGAGGGATGGTGCGTGGATGGATAAGGGTCCGTCTTGGCTTTGTCATTACCCGGTCTACCTCAATGTGCATCCGTGGAATCCGGAAGAAGTGGATCTCAGGTGATGATATGTTGGGGTTCCAGGATGGAGCTGCTCTTTCGTTGGGGATGCAGTTGTGAATTGAGAGCATTTAGCTTACAAGAAATGACTAGTCGCAGTATTGGAATTTTTTCATTTTTGAGTTTCATTTTCGGGACGAACTTATTTGTAATGCCTCTATCAATTCCATCATTGATCAATGAATCCCATTCAAAAAAAAAAAAAAAAAAAAAAAAAAAAAAAAAAGCATGATCTTATGAGCGAATTTTGTTAAATTACCTATAGTATTACAGTATGAAAGTATAGTATCAGTATAGTGTTTGTCAGAAATCGCTACCTAAATAAAAAAGAATGTTGAAAAAAACGTTAAATTAAATTTTAAATATCAAATAATTTCGAGTAAATGTTCCTTCAAGTAACGTGACAGTTGGTGGGATGAGTCGTAGATAGCTGTGTATCATGGTGAGATACCCAACACGTATATTATGAGAACATACGGATTACAGGCTTGGGAATCAGGAATAACGACGTCAGCTCACTCTAATAGTAGTTTAGGAAAACAAATAATTTAGTGTAGTGCCTACCTATCTATTTCTGTGTGTTTATGCGGTTTTGCACAGAAGTGTAAACATTGCTCAGTACTCGGAAACTCAAAAAGGTAAAACACCATAATTTGCTCTTAAGGCCATACTGCATGGCGGTGACCATTTTCCGCGCCAAGATCGATACCAACAGTGTCAAGGACTAAGCCCGAAATTAAAAGACTAGTCATAAGTCACCCATCGGGTGCAATAATTTTTCCAAGTGTTTATTTGGGTCTGGTGACAATAAGCCATTTTGGCTCCCTCTTTATTGGCAGTGGACCAGGTAATCTTTATATAATATGCTAGGGGGGGAAAAAATGCCGGCCACCCTCGACCCCCAAGCATCTCGACACGCTGACCGAAATCGGATGACCTCAATAATCTCCTTCAGCTGAGCCCTCCACCAAGTTATTTTTGAATGTATTGTTTGGAGTCTAGTTGATGTTTTGCTAAGTTTTATCTAGGTGGGTAGGGTTTCGAAGGAGTTTTCAATCCATAAATAGCCGTATTACTGAACAAATATTATAAAAACCAGCAATAAACGACATTGGATAACTGCATAATATTTAAAAAAAGTAATGCACCTATATGATAACTATAATACACACCTCAGCTTTTCTTTGTAGACATCCAAAAACCCAGATCAATCATACAAAGTTCACATTATATCTCATGATTAGGTGTACCTAATGGATAGAGGATGCACACTGTTCTTTTTGTTTTATCTTAAACACTGAGAAAGACCAGCGATATCAAGCTTGGGTCAAAACAGAATGAAATGTGAGCATATTTCTCAAAAGAAGTCCCCCTAATTTTTCCCACAATTTTTGAGGAATCGAAGTCAAACTTGGAGAGCGTTTATAGAGTGTCTGATACTAAGTTTTAAACAAATAAAAATTGGGGAAAAATGCAGAAAATATTTGGACTACCCAAGGGGGTGAGGGTTACTGGATATTTAGAAAACAATTTTTCCATTTTTTGCCGAGTGACGCCTCATTTCATACATTTTTTAGTGCTGAACACGATGGTGAAGCCAGAATTAACGTACCTCTGAAACACGTATTAACGATTCGTGAAATCGATGAGCGGATTTCTTCAACGAACAGTCGAATTTCATATCAAATGAGCTCCTTTAAAAGGATGCAGAGGACACCTAACTTTTATGAGCCACAAACACTTAGGAACAGGTGGCTGTGTTGTGCACTTCGTTGATGATACGTGCAGGAACTTCGTGTGCTTCCTCCCCAAACACAAATAATAATCACATCCATTTTCCAAAGAGGAGTTCGGGTTAGATATGTCGACGAAAACCCCCGGGAGCCGCACACTGAGGTTCGACAACGTGTGGGAATGTAATATAAAAGGGTAAGGGGACTTTCAATTACAGCTGGTGGCTGGTGGACACGCTCTCTGTCACATGGGACGTGCGGGAATTCTCGTCTTCGCTGTCACCGAAAGCCCGGTCAGACGTCTTCTTTTGGGCGGAGCTGCTGAACTATTAACGCCTCCAGTTAGCCCTGACGACTTCTTGAAGGCATTCCCCTAATGTCCATCACATTAGACATCTCCTTTATAATTCGCATTTAAGTTTGAAATGCTCCACGAATTGTGACTACCTCAACTAATACTCTAAATGAACGGTTTAATCAACTGGTTATTTGGTTAGTGGTTTAGTGTGCTGAACAGTATGGAAGCCACAGTGGGTCGCATTACTCGATATTCAGGTCAAAGAGATCGACACCGCTCTTACTCCTTCCGTACCACTAATTACTACAGTCCTGGCATGTGCTGAAAAAGTTAAGAAGAGAAAATATGCACAACATTGTAAAGAAAGCCTTGCATGATTTACCCCACTTACAAATACTGAAGCAAATGCCTTCATGAAAGTTCTGGTAGAAAATCTATCGGACGTTTGGAAGAGCTCACAAAGCGAATGTTCATACGGGGATGGTTATGATCAAGATGAACTCTTGGGGTCCCACGCCAGCAGCATGTGCTTCCGAAGGATTCGCAAGCGTTGGCGAAATGCTGAAACGTTGTTAGGCGTTGAAGGGTGTGTGACTTTGCTAGTTGTGTGTGTTTCCTAGATTTCACCACCTAAAACCTCGAAGAACTCGTCAAATTTTTACTAACAGAATGCCCAGAGCTTCATTCCTCTCTCTGATTCTTGTTGGTCCAACTGCATAAATGGAAATCAATTCTTGTATTGCCACCGTTTGACTTATTTTCGTGTCTCTTCCAAATAGACTAGGGTTGGAGTCCTGGGTCGGGCAAAGTGTTGGGGTGATTGGTCTAAAGAGTCTTGTCTAATTTTGCGAAAATCTCGAGCTCAACACGATTCAGGAGACAAAATGGCTCTCACAGCTGCCACTTTTGATTTTCAGACTCTGCCACGAAGGACGTGGAGAGTTCTTTTCCTAGCCACTGGGACCGAAAGCCTGCTCAGTGGTCTTATATTGGGCGAAGCTGCTGAAGCATTTGCATTTGCATTTGCAGTTCAATGAACCGATCCAATGCCCACTATTTACAAAAGTATTTTTTATGATCGATATTTCACGTTTAGCGTCCTTCATAAATTACATTGTTTTAGGGTTTCAAATAGCAGGGTAGTTATTAGGTAGGTACCATCATGGAGATGGGGAGGAAAATTGACTAGTACTTAACTTCATAAATTTCATTACTACCTAATATTGCTTTATGGAGATAATCCCATAATAGTTATAGATTCGGTAGTCATTATTTGCTTATGGTTAAATAACGGATGAAACTTCTCGTATATAAGTTATATATATATATCCTCTTCCTTCAAATATAGCAGATTTTACCACCGAATACATACAAGGTTTATACAGATAATGATTGACCGCATCCACTCGGATTCCCAGAAATAGCTGATATTTTCCCTCCTGGTTTTGTGTAGGTCCACAGTTATATCTCTCTTATCCAAGTGTACTTATACGCGATCAGTTCTGCTAATATTATTATAACGGGAACGAGAAAGTGAGAGCGCCAAATGACTGACTCGAGCTGTGCGCCGGAGATCCTGCGTGAGTCTGCAGCTCAAAATAATCGAATTAATTTCGTTGCAGTGATAAATCCTTCTCTCCAACGGCAAATAACTCAAGTTTATCGCCCCTTTATTGGTCTCTTAGAATAAGAGGCAATAGACGACAGTAATTTTAGCGAAGTTGTCTTCGCTGGGCAAACACCCTCTGTCCCAAAAGAATAAAAAAGTGCTTCTTAAATGCGCTTGTGATTTTT
The DNA here is from genome assembly GCA_030762985.1 of Adelphocoris suturalis. Taxonomy (NCBI): domain Eukaryota; kingdom Metazoa; phylum Arthropoda; class Insecta; order Hemiptera; family Miridae; genus Adelphocoris; species Adelphocoris suturalis. Next base: position 73,737,888 of record CM061041.1, on the reverse strand, counting down.
TTTTTTTTTTTTTTTTTGTGGGAAACAGGGCTATTTTATCAAATTGAACTACAGACATAGACAGACAGACATGGGTACATTATATACCTATTTCGGCGATTCGTTGAAATATTATTTCAGTTGGAGTCTAGAGCCGAATCCTGTAAAACGGATGAGTTTCAGATAATCAATCGTTCTACTGGAACTTTTTTTCCTTCTTTTCTCAAAATTGTTACAGTGTTGAGTAGTATTGGCAAACAGTATGCATTTTCTCAATATTCAGTTCTCTCCTTTTGTGGTAAAAAATAAGCAATACATCTCATCGCTCTACAAGGGGAAACCATTCAGTAAAATACCAAAGTTCGTTACTTAGGGCTACGATCAACTGCCACCCGACCTACTACTTTCACTTTTGCTATTGGATCAGACTGTTACAACTGGCACCCCACCGACTACTTTCACTTTTACCATTAGATCAGACAGTCACAACTGCCACCCGACGGACTACTTTCACTTTTACCATTGGATCAGCCTGTTACCATTGCCACTCTTGGTTCGTGTTGAGCTATGTCATTGTTGGCCAAACTGCCGCCTAAGCAAACGTGAATTGTGTTATATCGTATTTTAAGTACACGGACTAATGATAAGATCATGGTGAAATGTATATGGGATTATTGATTTATATAGGATTGTGTTTAGTGTCCTATTCTATTAAATCCACAACACGATCATTCTTTATCTATTCATCTTGTTATCTAAATCTAATTGTAAATGTACTATTAGCATCTGTAACAAACAGAAAGTAAGGCCTACAACTGGGTAGCCTCGTTCATCATGTACCACGTTAATTAAGGGGACCTTTCCTGTTATCGTTACCCCACGCTGGTAAACTCGAACTCTTATCTCCTCTCCTTTAAACCCTAATCTCTGACAGTTGTCAGTTTGGTCCAGTACGGCCAAGGGCATCAAGTGAGCTTACAAACTTACTTACTTTCTATCTTTAGCTGCTGATCCGACCTTTCATCATTTCACGGTTAATCGTTCCGTCAATTTCGTCAACCCACACAGCGGAGCTCACACGCAGACAATCGAGAGTTTGTGGGGGAAAGCAAAAGCAAGGAACAAGAGGCCGTGGGGTACACATCGGTCCCTCCTAGACAATTACCTAAATGAATTCATGTGGCGAAATATTTTTGAGGTTTACCAAAGTATTAAATAATTACATAATAACAGGAAAGATTCGTTTTGGACCCAAGGTGTATCGACGTGGGGGAACGATAACAGGAAAGGTCCAATTAATCTTACCATATATTAACATATTTACCCAACAAGAATTTAATTATTACAGTAAAGTTTACTTGTTGTACAAAAAAAATCAATACTGAATACAGGTAAAGAGGAAGGAAGACGAGGCTCTTGATAATGGCAGACGTTGAAGGCTTTGTCTCAAAAATATATTTAAGGTAGCGGGCCCTTGTTCCAGCCTCGTCCTCAATTGTCTCGATATTCGCTTTTGACCGAATTCTCCGGATTCGGTGGATGAAGGGGGAAGCGAACAAGATTGGCTCGGCAGAAGGTGGCAACGTCCTCCTGAGGTTTCCCAATCCGGAGGTGGCCAGGGCGTTGACACTCCCCCCGTCCACCACCCCATCGATTCCCTCGAAAACTGTCCAATGAATCATTGACTTATTGACTCCTCAATCTGTAGCGGCCCTCCGTCAGATAGCAGTTCACCCCTGAAGGAGTTCGAGATTTCCGGAAAACAGGAAACAATCAGGATTATCTTTCGCCATGTCACAATAGACCAATAGTGGTCTCCGTGACCAGGGGCTCGTACAATCGCCACTACACTAACGGCCGGGCTATCAATCATCTACATTAACTGCAGGATCGCTATACTGAGTACAGCGCTATACTCTAGATAAAGAATGAGAGTCGTTTATCAATGCTGAATTACCTAGCGGATAAAATTATTCCTCAGATAAATTCTGACTGGCAGATAGCGCCATTAGCATCCTCATTGGTGTCTGTAGGCGACAAAATAAAGGCGATTTACACGTGGAGCTACCACAGAGTAGAGTAGGAGCTACATTTTCTTCGTGGATCGACTATTAAAAAAACCGGGTCTGACGTCCACAACACAACAAGTGTCCACCATGCTATCAAGCTCGGCAAATAAGAAACAACCACATTTTCGCCATTTGCTTCATTTCTAGAGATAGAAATACATAAACGAATTGCAATATTGCATCCTGAATTATTATTTATGAATGAATTATTGTGATCAGTAAGTTGTGGACTTAATTTCATCTTCGATCTGTGTTAGGATATAAAGAACGGTATCTTTGTCCAACCGAAACCTCAATAAAAATACGCACTCGTCCCATATTAGTAGGTGATCTACATGGGGTCTTACTTGGTATATAGTTTCTTTTTTTTTCCATTCAACGAATCATGCTACGATAGAATCTTCCCCGTTGCTGCTATTTGAAGACGAATACCCAAAAATCAATTCCATTGGAAGGTACAAAAATAAAGATAATCAAAAGAGATTCAAATAAGATTTTTGTAAATAAATAAACTTGTTTGATGTTAGAAAGGTCTAGATAAATCATTAAATTCCAGTTATAATTGTTATCCAGCCGTCCAGGTACCAGATAAATTAAAACGCCAGATAGGTTTAACTAGGGATGGATAAACATCCCCTATTGTGTTATCTGGAGGATAATGCTAACCTTCAGATAAATCCCCCTTATCCATTGGATAAATGTGATTGATAAACCGGCCCTAACACGGATAAGTTGAGCGCTTTGTATTCATAAATCGTATTAATGGGGTCTCTAAGGCGGGGTTCCCACAGGACCGATACGATAAGCGATGCAACTTGAGCTATCTTTACATCACCTGATACAATTTTTATCCGCGCAACAATCCAGTTCTCAATGGAGAGATCAATACTATAACTGAGACTATAAGCAACCGAAAAAGTTCAGTGGTCGTCACGAGCTCCTCAGAGGAGGATATAGTTTTTCTTACCGGTACTTGCAACAGAAAAAATAAAATCTAGAAAATAATGGGTTCACCCATGTGTTCACAATGTTCACAATCTACAATGTTCACTATACCACAGCTACACTACACCTACTACACCCTATACCCCTACTACTACCTATACATCTATACAATACACCTATACTACACCAAGAGCGACCAGCACACTTGGTCTCCCCAACCGACGCGATTCCGATAATTATCGGTGTAGTATCGTGATCGCGCCATTGGGCACTGGATTGGTTGCTTGCTGAACGTTTCCACAATAATCGGTGTCGAATCCGGATCGCGTTGCTTATCGTATCGCGCCAGTGGGGACCGCGCCTAACATGAAACGTTTACTGACAATGGGGAATTTCCATTTTACATCAATCTGCTCATTAGAAAGATCTGAGCGATAGCTTTCCACAAAGGTGCTATATGATGGGTATCTGACCAGTAACAAGGCTCCTGAAATTCATTTGCACGATGACGTCGCGACCCCCGCCCCCCTGCCCTGGGAGAACCCTCTGGTCGCTTGCACTACTACGTCTCCCGTGATCTTCTTACCTGTTTATTGGCCAAACTGAACTGTTTTTTGAGCTTAAAATTGATCCTTGGGGGTTTTCAAATGCGCTGAATTCGAATCTGAGCTCAAAATTGTGACATTCCAGCACATGAAAGTTCCCTATTTTGTCTTCAGACGTTTCTACGCAAATTTTATTCATGATACTGACTATTGACCAATTTTCAATCAGTAAAAGTCTAAATTTAAAAAAAAGTATCCGAAGGTAGTCATTAATAGTCAGTACCTACCATTACTAGTGATTAGTATACCACTAGCACACCTTCCAACAACCATGTGAGATTTGAATGGATCATCAACAGATTTACTGAATAATGGCCATTTATATATCCTGCATAACGAAATCTAGATCTGCAACAATCTGTAGCGGCTCTCCGTCAGATAGCACTTTCACCCCTGAAGAGGTTTTCCTGTTGAAAACAGGAAATAATCAGCTTTTCGCCACCTCACTAACACGGATAAGTTGAGCGCTCAGATTATTCAGTACGACACATTGTTAAGTAAGGGGTTGAGTATGAAAAAATATTTTCAACATCATCTATCAAGTTTACAACGTACAGCCAAGATGTTCGTATATGAAGTGATTATATTTTTCGCATGATGTACAAGTTATCACGAAAAACGAGGAAGTTAGGAGATGAGAAATGTAGAGGTCACCTGGGAGCAGATCAAGGTCACGCGACGGCCGCCCAAGGCCACAGTGCGAATGGATCGATCAGAGGACCCTGATGTAAACAATAGGACCGAAACGCTTCATCTCAACCTATTGTTTTTCTCGAAGAGCTCATCGAGGAAGATGATCTGACGTTTGATCTGCGATCTACACCTGGGTGAAATATCAGATCTACAGGCCTACAGGAAGGCGGAACTGGCGAGTGACAAGGGGTTCCCGTCACCTGAAATGGAGGTCAGGAAGGATGTTCACCCTCAAGGTCTCTGCACCTTGAGCGACCGGAATCCAACTTTATTAATAGAGCAAAAGCTCGCGGTGTCCAGGAATAGATCTCTCCATCTTCCCCCTCTCCCCGGCATTTGATGAGATGAAGCCTCCGTCCAACTTTTGGGTCACACTTCAACGGCAGAGTTATTGCTGTGGAAACGTATGCGAAATAAATTAAATGTACCTAAAACTAATCCATACCCTTCTCATCCATTAACCAGCCTAAAACTAACTACTTTTTCAACGATGTTTCACAGAATTTGAGAATACCATAAGAACACATAATTTATCAAGCCAAATCACCAATTCGTATCAACAATGCAACAATGCCAAACAATTTTAATAGCTTGTTGAAGTTAGTGGTCTGTGATTGTCCATCAATAAATCAAGGTAATAAAACCATGTACCTAGGAATCATAATAGACCGATGCCTCACCTGGGAGCAGCACGTCAGAGAGATAAAAAGAAAACTAATTCCGGTATGTAGAGGAGTAACTTTTATGAACGTAAAAGTAAGAAGACAATTTTATAATCCCACAGTGCATTCTCTACTTATATACATAAGCTCTTCCTGTACGGGGTTCAGCGTATAAAACAAATGTATATCCAGTGATCAAGACACAAAAATTATTAATCAAAATGAAAAATGTTTCGGATTTCTCGAGGGTTGATCAATGAAACGTCTATATTCTAGGTTGACGTTTCGAAATATTTACATTTCATCTTCAGGGCTTGGAAAACTGTATTTGGACGCTTATTTCATATCAATCTTCGTCATAGAGCTTTAGTAGGTAGCTATCTACTTAAAGAACATCTTTGGGTATACTGAGAAAACTGAGATAAACTTTGGGGTATACTGAGAAAACATTATTTAAGTTATACTGAACAGAGTTCTCAAGTGAGCATAGACGGTCCCCTATAACTTTTATTGCCGTCACATAGATAGTAGTGCGCCTGCGCAAACGGTAATTTATTATAATCGATTTCTCATCATCTATTGGTTTGATTTCGTTCAAACTCCGGGAGTAGGAGAGTATGTGTTCCAGAAAAATGTCCTATGATTATAACGCGATTGGTTGAGGAATAACTATTGCGCTCTCGCAAAACTAGAATGGATTGACACAATCAAAACTGCTAGACTAATGGACCGATTTTCATGACATTTTCAAGGATCGTGCGGCTTAGCTCTTAGAAGATACCCTAAGAATTGCATTGCAGGTGGATTAATAGTAGTTTGTGCGCAAATATTAATTTCTTATAGCGCTGACTTATAAATCATTTCGGCTCGTACTTTGTTCTTCAACTAATTTTATAAGTCCATGTTACAATATGTGAGGAAGCTATACAGCCTACCTAACTTGTCAATGAGGATTTGTTGAAACAAATTGGTGGTTGTGGTTTGATTGCCTCCACATGAATTTGCACAAGTAGAATGCACATGAATTCGCACAAATAGATCAGAATGCTGTGTATAGCTTGGTAACATAATCTAAGTAAGAAGTAATGCCTACAAACTTCGGGCGGGCGTGTTGAAGACAAATTGACTGGAGGGGGGGGGGGGGGGGGGATAACGGAAAAGTACCGCATTTTGTATTCTTTTGTAACATATACGAGTATTATTTGTAATACCATGCATGAATAAATGCAAAAAAAAAAAAAAAAAATCGGATGTGAGTTATAACTCTATCGTAAATGTGCATACATGTATGTCATTCTGGTGAAATATTGAATACCTTTTTCATTTTGTTCCAGGTAAGAATGATACCACTCCCGTAACAGTAAGTCTAAGTAGCGGCAGTTTTGTTTAACTGATCCAATAGTGGTATCTAAGCTACAGTTTATTTCATCCCGTAATGGAGAGTTCCTAACGCGATAGGGAGATAGAGATGAGGCGCCTCATCTCCAATAAGACAAATTTATTTCACCTAAACATAAGACGCTTTATCCCGAACCAACCTATCTCATCTCTTCCTCCCTATCGCAAATTAACCTTACACATCGATAACAGTGATATTCATTTCTTGTTGGTATTCATGATTAATGAAAATTATTTGTATTTTCTTGTTCATTAATTTTCAAAATCTGCCATTGCAAAACATTTTCGTGAATAAGAAAAAAACTAGGAAACTTAGAAATGCTGGAAACTGAACACACGGGATAGGCGGGAAAATCCCCTTGGTGGTTCAGCGTTACTTGAAGATAAGTAGCGTCACTCTAAGATGAAATTCTAATTCGACCCTCTTGATTTTATCAGGCTACCATCCGCTGTGGATCGCCCCAGATGATAAAATCCCCAAGCACCTTATCCCAGTTGACATATCGTTTAGGAACTCTCTAATAACAGAGACGTTGTTCATAACAACATGAATATACCTTCTACCGATTCGCCATTCCAAAAAATAATTTATTACATCGAATTGGAAATTCGCATAACCAATTCGACTAACTTATACGAGTAAGATTCCACCTAACGAGTATTTTGCTATTTTAACAACAAAATATGATAATGATAATCGACATTTACGACTGTATTAAAAGCGTATGTCAGTGCCATTTGATTTTGAAGAGTAATAATTTACATAAAACTGTATACAGGGTCTTCATAGAGTAGAAGAGAAAACAAGGAAAAATGTTGCAACCCACGAATTTAATGATGATGGTATCAGTACTGAATACAGATTTCTGTGCTAACGACTGGTATATAGTTAGGGCAAGACTATTATCGTACTGCGTCTGTTAACACGTACGTTCAACTATGCGATATTAACATGAGGTAAGACTAGTCTGAAGTGGGCATGCGCAATTATCTCATGACCTTCGTTCTGAATACATTAACGGGGTTTTCTCTGAGTCTCCTAGACAAAGGAGCGGGAAGACCGCCTAGACCTTGACGGGCCTTCCAGGGGTCTACCGTCCTTGATAGCTCAACGTAGAGCCAGCACGGAGTAAAGGATATGTATGATGTCACCGAGTATACTCACAAATAAATACAATGTTATTACCAAGGCCTGGCGGTTCCTTCCAAGATTGATGTACTCATGAAGTTCAAAAATGCTACAAATTGAAGCGAACGAATGCAAGATGACACAAAGAACAAAAAATGTAAGCCAGGCGTTTGGTTGTAGCACGTAGCTTCTTGCGTGAGATACATGGCTGTATAGATTATTGAAATGCATTCATAGAAAGGAATTGGGACATATTGATCATACATATACATTTTGGTGATATTGGAATCGGTGCACATATGCACAACTGAAGTACAACGTGAAGTCAATTAGGAAATAAGAATAATTAGTAATTGACTGGGATGTAGAAGAGTGTTTGGAGGACTTTGAGTTTGCAAATGCGTGGCGGATAGAATTTAAAAGACGATGAAATTCCGAGTGAGTCTCAATCTTTCAATTCTTAACTTTTCCCCATGAGCAAAATCGGAACTAAAGGTTGTGAAAAATGGAAAACTCAAGGATTCAACGTTTGCACATGAGATGTTTCTATTAAACCGTGCGCGCTGATTTAGTCTTTCCCTGTATAGTGTGGCTGTCTGATCCACCAACATTTTCATCACGTAATTCGTATGTATTCCGAAGTGGTGACTGTAGGTACCACAAGAGAGGACACTGAAGATTTTTACATGAGATAAAAAACTTATTTCTTAATTTGCAATCCTCTCCAAATCGATGTATAAAACCTCTAATTTGAAACGAAAAACCACCAATTTGAAATTTAAAATCTCCAATTTGATGCGTCGAACCTCCAAATTGATGTGTAAAACCTCCAAATTGATGTGTGAATGCTATATACGTGCGAGAGGTTAATGAGTTTTGCTAGATGCGAAACATTCCTCAGACGACTTCATCAAGTAGGTTTTACTTTAAGCGAAGGCTAGTCAGCAGACGTTAATCTGTGAAATGTGAATCTTCGTGACAGAGGTAGGTGACATAACGTTCCATGCGCAACGATCAGGACTCGAATGGCTAGTCCGGCGCTGATGTGCCCGAGGCAGCTGGCTCGATCTGTTGCATCACGCTGTTTCCGATTCCGCGGCGAATCCCCTTTCGTCCGAGAAACGGGACGCCCGTAAAGCTCACAGAAACCCGGCAGGGAGGCTCACATAAGAGCGGATGCCTCCGGAACACCTGCTGTCCCGGGATGTGGAATGTGGAATGACGATCTCGACTGGTCTATGGGATTAACAGTGATGGAAGAAGTAAAGCTTGAGAGTCTTATTAGGTACTACTGGTTGAACGCGATTCCATGCTGGATGTCAGACCGATTACAGGGAGCCCTAGGCAAAATAAAAAAAGTCAATCATTCGTTTGATTGCTGTTAACGTCAAATTGATGGCTTAAATGGTCCTCAGATGAACTTGGTTTTGTTGGCAAGACTCTCATCCTTAGAGAATCTTCTCCAACAGTAACTTACAGCATTGTTACAGCGGTTTCTAGCAGACCTCATGCTATTCTGTTAGAAGATGAGTTCTTAATGCCGATTCTTAGTTGCATAGCTCCTCATGTCATTAGTTGTATTCTTATGGCTCTCAATCTGTAAAGATACATCTAAAATAATTTTGTAACGCTGCAAACCATTACACAAAGGTCTATGATTTTTGCATTAGACAGCCCTTCTAAACAGATCCGTGGCCTATTATATAAATTAAATATAATAGAGAGAGGCTGTATATAATTCATGTAGTGTGGCTTCACACGTGCATACACATTTATGACTGGAAACCTAATTAGAGCCGAATTAGCAGAATGCCAGCCTACTCCTGCATGCCAAACTCGCTTTGCGATTCACATTCATGTTGATAATTTTTCACTGAGCACTTGAACTCTTCTGGACCGCAAACGGTTGGACGTACACTCACCCGATGGTCTTATTCGATTCATTGAACTGATATTTATCAAAATCAAATGAAAAAAACTACCCTTTCATATCAAAAGTTTTCGAAATTTCAATGACGAGTACCCGTTGGTCTGAAAATGTTGCGGTTACTATTTTCAAATTGAAGTAGATTTCATTCTGAAACACCATTTTTTGACTCCATTCTTACTTTCCTAGGATGAGTGGTTTATTTGGGCGATTTTTCAAAGTTTCGGCTAATGGGGAACTTGCATGTGTAGTAATTTCACACTTTTGACCTCAGATTTGGATTCAGCGCACTTGAAACCTCCACTAGATCCAAATTTCAGCTCAAAAGACCGTTTAATTTGATTAATAAATGGGTAGGAAGATCACGCGTGACGTAGTAGTGCAAGGGGGCTGGCTGAGAGTTCCCCCCCCCCGGCGGGCGGGAGCCGTCACGTCATCGTGCAAATGAATTTCAAGAGCCGTACTACTGGTCAGATACCCATCATATTGCAACTTTTTGGAAAGCTCTCATCATGATCTTTCTATTGAGCAAATAAAAATAACCATGAAAATACCCCATTGTGTTGTGTTGTGTTGAAGTTCGTTTGGTTTCAATCGCCACGGTAACTACCCACCTTTACCAATCAGCGCAAGCGCAGCAACATTAAATCACAGCTGCCATCACTCCCACAAGTGATAGTTGTTCAATAGGTAATCTAAGTAACAAACTAATTCCTTAATTAGGTTTTATTTGGTATTTGGCATAATAATAACACCACATAACCAATATGACTAAGAAATGAGATTTTGGTGGGACTTTGGAAATCGTTATGTAGTATTCTTTAAGAACACTACTCGTATTTTCGGAAACTTTCCTGTATTCGTATTTTTTGAGACAGATTTGACTCGATTAATGATAGTGTCATCCAATCGCGCATACGTAATTCGATTCGTAACAGAAGCCACCTGCTCTGTATCGCTACAAAAATCTCTCTGACATCTCTAATCACACCCTGGAATTAATCAGCGAATGAGGTCCCCGTAATCTTCATCTCGATTTTCTTCCCGAAGTCGAGAAGATGTTTTACCCAATGCAGGTTCTTCGAGTGAAAGTTCCCTAGGGGATCCGGAAGGCCTGGTGAAGTCCACAGCAGAGTTCCGCCCTTCCAGCTCAGCTGCGTACCCGCGTACATCGCCGAGGCGGTCGTCCCGATACTTTCCCCATCCTGAGGGTCTCTGAACCCAAACAGCCAGTCCACGAATATGGCCTGCCTCGTTTCACCAGATTATTTCATAAACCGCTTCCTTTCGCTGCTACCACCATTATTTTATGATTTATTAGACTCAAACCCGGAACTGAAGTTGCTTTCCTTGAATTTCTAGAATTATCAAGAAGTCTCCTCCTCGTACATACATGAGTTACAAATATTATACATCACAATCGTGCTTCGATTTATCTGCTGCGTATCGTACAAGAAATCAAATATAGACAAAACCATATTTCTTTCCTCTCTATATAATCCAATTACCGAATTGTCAAAGAAAAAATGAGTTATTTAGATGGCTTCGGAATTTTGAAAGTGGGTTTGAAGGGTCGGGGACTCCCTGCGAATCCTTTTCATACATCAAAGAACACAATCGTTTATGTACATTGATACGATTGCGAACATTCCAGATCTCTAACATAAATAGTGAGAAAAATCGATTTTTAGGTGAAAATGCCCATAATTGACCTAATTTTCGAGTTCGGCTGCGTATTCTAAAACTTTCTTTGCGATTTCGTCACACGGCTGTCCCCTGAGTTTTATTCAGGACATGTTTGGCTCAATGATCAGAATTTAAGTGCCTAGTTTGATGTTATCCACAGCTTTTCTTCGAAAATTCGCTATATTAGTCATGCTGCATAAATGAGTAGTTTTTTAAGTCCAGATCCATGTATGAGTTATAGAAAAACAACTTCCGTCTAACTTTCTCCATCACTTTGTCATACAGACAAATTGGGGTGATGGGAAAATGAGTCCCTTTAATGGTCGTTTATTCGAATAGTTAATTTTTATATTCGTATATCCCCGTAAACCTTTTTGCTGGCTGGACAATGTTAGCACGAAAATGAACCAAATTCAAATGATAACGCATTGAACTTGCAGAAGTATTGAATTTCACAGTTCTTTTCCAAGTCTTTATTGTCTTCGAATAAACTTTCAGCCTTACATATTATTGTTATTTGACATATTATCATATTTTACATATTATTGTTATTTTACATATCAATATTTAGATATAGATCGATATTTGAATGTCCGTCAAAAACTCGTAAACCTTAGTTGCAACGTTTGCGTTGTTTGTTCCTCTTATAATGGATGTAATATTGCTGGGGTTGTCGATGTCTTGCCATATGCTTTCCAGTAATATTGTTCTATGAGTGTGGTAGTGAGGACATACCAGGAAATTTCACAGTTAAATTAAGTTTTAATTTTCTCACATTTTCGCCTTAATTGTCAAATCGGAGACGGCGATGGTGGTCTTCTCTTCTAATATGCGGCTGTAAAGATCCCCCCGCCCCACCCCTCCTTCCCGCAGATAGCCGATAGCTCCTCTACCAGCCGCCCACGTGCCGCCCCCTTCAAGGTCATCGACCTCCACGTGTCCGCCACGTGTTTCCCTCGCGGGGGTCCCTTTTGACTGGTGACTCCGCGAAATAAAAAAGAAAGTTGCCCGGAGCTTGTTCGAGTCTAGCTCGAGGAAGCGGGCATCTCCTCTTTCTCTTGCACACAACATATTCTCACTCCTCTCTCTCTCTCTCTCACACTCTCTCTGTCGTGTTTATTACGCCTGCTCACGCACTCGCTTCGCTCTCTTCCACATCGGGCGATGACATCAGTGATACGCGTTAGTTGGCGCGTAATCTGATGACTTGAAATTATCCCTGTCTACAACTTCACCGACTAGGTCTCGCAACGCCGAGCAAACAACTGGAAATGAGATTATAAATTAATATATAGCAATTTTCAGTCAAATGAAACCTTTTTTCTATCAAATGAAACTTCGTACCGACTAAATAAAAACCTGTTCCAATCTAATGAAACCTCGCACCTACCAAATGAAACCATTTACCAATCAAATGAAACCTCTTATTAACCAAATGACACTTTTTTCTTCAAACAAATGAAACCTTACTTCAATCAAATGTAACTTTTTCAAATCATCCAGAAAAAGAATTTTTTTTTTACTTCGGATTATTGCTAAACAAGTTAATACGGAGTCACTACAAATTAATTTAATGAAGCGGTGCGGCAGCAGTTTCATCATTATGTTTATGACGAAGTTGGTGCAGTCTGTCGCGGTGATCAACAATATGGTGGATCAAAGAGTTTCATTTGTTTGAAAAAAAAAAAAAAAAAAAAGTTTCATTTGCTTAAAAATAAGTTTTG